>JBAJFG010000428.1:0-547196 GCA_037903475.1 Ancylostoma caninum
GCATCAACTCACCTTAACCCCACGTAGTAGGCGTTGCCGTGAAAAATGAATGCAGAATTCGTGATCAGCAGTCCAAGTAACCCTATATGCAAAATCACAGCGGAAAATGCATCACTACGGGTAAAGAATTGCGCCTTGATCAGTCGCTACTCATACTTATTACAAGGGAACTTTGCTTCATCGGAGACTTCCTCGTGGGGAGTGCACACTGCCTTGTGCATCTCGAAGCTCTGATTTCAAAACTATCTTGACCTTGGCCCAGCCTCGCGTCTGCAATCATTTATATTCATTTTTCCAGACGCAAGTGATAAGAAGGTATACATAAAATAAGGTATGTCAGGTAGGTCAAGGAAGTGTGGCGCAGTGGCAAGTGTCTCCGTTCGCGTGAATACCCTCACGGGTTCAATTCCCCTCAGGAGTCGCACTTTTGCATTTTCTCCCAGTTACTGATTTCCTCTGAAAATCTATTCTATGCAGTTTTTTGTAAGTGTTTCTACTTGCAAATACATATTCTGAAAGCTTGAAAGCGTTTTCAAAGATCTTCACTGCCCCGACTTCGTCGACAGTGGAACTGCTGATGGACTCACGTGAGCCCAAATTTTCAAGGAATTTTTTTTTGCTGAAAATTTCCATAATAGGGTTATCTGAAGTGCTGAACACGAATATGATATCCATTTCATGACGTCACTACATTCTTATAGGTTTGCGGTAGAATGAACAGCAATTACTGTAGAAAACCAAACAAAATTGTTGAATTTCGACATTAAAATGTTAGGGGCTTGCAAAATGATGCTGATAATCGTAATCAGCACCTGAAATTACCCCTATGTGCAAAATTTGGATGGAATCTGCCTAAACTTTCCTGTACTCAATGATGGTTCCCAATGAGTGATGACAGTAGTAAATGATCGAGGGGTCATTATCTAATCGCATTTTTCGCTTTTTTCGCTGAAATTTTATATACGGGCTTAGTTGAAGTGCTGATCGCAAATTCTATGCCTATTTTGCACCAGAACGTCTATCTTGTGGAGCTACGGTAGGTGGATGCAGAAACTGCACGTTCTTATATACTGCCCCAGGCAAGGTTATATCTTTTTTCGTAGTGGCATTGAGCAGTAGCGGAAAACATACTCGAGATCAGCATTTTCAACTTCACATAATGAGGCATATCGCATTCTGAAATATCACAAACAACTGGTATCCTTCCCTTGTTAGCCAGAACTAGCCTTCATGTTCGAGGCTCTCCGATGGGTTATTGGACAATTCTTCGTTTTAATTCATTCGAATTTCTTTAACCATGTCATTGGGCTCCCCTTTGATCAGTGATTACTAGGCAGATATGAGCCTTACCACTAAGTGTCATGAAGGTACCAAGTGAATAAGGAACAATTGAGGTACCAAGTAAATAAGGAACTATGCTTGTTGAAAACGAAGTTTGCAGTGTAGGGGTAAAAAAATGATTCTGATAAAAGCATTTCAGGCCATTTATAGTACAATGATTACAGGCTTTTTTCTGAAGTTGAGATTAATTTGTAGACTTTTCAGTAGCGTTTCCTCATCAAATTACATCACTACGTCAGTGTAAAGTTTATTAGTCAAAGATTGTGCACACATAAATCTTATTTTCATTACATGTTCAAGCATAAATAAACATATATTACTTAGGCATAATGCTGCGTGAAACCAAGAAAGCAATGTGATTAGTGAGATTATGCGGAAAACATCCATGTAAGCTAGAAAAGAGAAGAACGTCAGAAAAGAACATTTTCCAGTGGGATGAAGGCAGCAATTAGTTTGACACACGGCTGACGAATGCCTTAGGTAACGTTGTTTCGGCGCCATTGGGACGGAACACTCTCATCTTCTTTATTAAGAATGATGGGAGTACTTCGTAGCGTAAGTCGCTACTCAGGAAGATTACACTGTACGAGTTCATCGCTATGATTAAGAAGAAGAGCAGAGAGTACTGAAATTATTTTAGGAACCAAGACAGTTTTCAATTTAAATTATGGTAGCCATAACTGTCACCTCCTTGCATAATTTGTGGCAAGAACAGTAATAAATACTCACTAGTTCTCCGAAAACAAAAAAAGAGAAAAAACTCACGCGTTCTTTGATAAACCTATTTAGAGAGGTACTGAAACCAAACAAATAGGAAGCCTCGTGAAAGCATTCAAAAAGGCCTAGTATACAGTCGATTGCCATGACGATCACGAGCCCCTTAAATGCATTGCCTCAGCTCAGGATCGGTTTCGAAACTTTCATACAAAAAAGCTTAGAAGGCTCTGATCACAATGGTATACATTATTGCTCACAAAGATGACCGATCTGCCGCACAGCTCTGTGGCTGGAGATAGTGATCATTGGTACGTAGCGCTCCCTTATAGCCGATGTCACGAAGGGCGGCCAAACCCGACTACCTGCAACTTTGTGGGGAATCATGTATACCATTGTAAACAGTGCCTTCCGTAGATTCTTTTTGTATGAAAATCTTGGAGACGATTTTGAGGTGACACATTGCCTTCGAGTTCGAGCGTAGGCTGCTTTTCAAATGTGTGGTAGGCTTCAGAGCAGCTAATATCGGAATAACTTACAATTTGTTTGCGATGTTTACGCATCGTGGGTGCTACCCTTTTAATTACATAGAGAGTCATAGCTATAAGGAAGATGCTCGCAAATTCATAGGCTATCATAACAATACCCGTTACAAGCCGTATTCCCTGAAGAGAAAATATTGCATTTTTGACTAAAACAGATCATAGTTTAACTCTGGGTTTACTCTAATAACATGAGATACTCTCAAAATTCTAGCTTCGGTTAAAAAAACTCATTTATCTAACTGATTAGTTTATCTGTACGTGGTTGTACTATGTAAAATGACAATAGAAGTCACGAGACCAGGAACACTGGAAAAACTGATCGAAATGATGACCAGTTAACATATAGTTTCATGTTGAACTGCATGCAAGATTAATAATCAGTTTATTCGAAACGGTCAACGTTTCGGAGCTATCCCCTTCTTCAAGGCGTCGTGATAGGGCATTGATGATGAGCTATGCTGCTGGTCTGCCGAGGAAGGATCGAGAGTTTGCCCTACAGTTGGGCACTGATCACATTTGCTGCCAATACATCTCTATTTGGCATTTGAATTTAGAAGAAAAATTGAGTTTTAGATAAAATGTTCCAGGTGGCATAAGACGTTTTAAGAGATCCAGCAGATATTTAAAGATATAAGGAGCAACGTGAACAGTACCCAGATTAAGGTTAATTAGATGCTATTCACCTGAATAGATTTTGTTTCCCTGGAGTGATTCAAGCAGTTTCTTGTAAAAAGAATGAACAGCGGCTCTTTCTTGAAATAGGTTCAGGTTTATGTTTGAAACAGGATAGGTGCGGGAAAATTGTGTGGCTAGCCATAGCGCGATGAAAATTGCAGAAGCCGAACCCGAGTGACACTTCAAGATGATCATGTTCATTCTTCCTCCATTACTTCAAGAATGGGTCTTCACTGCTAGAAGATACAAACATTTATTATGTCTACTTGCCTCCATTGCTATTGCGTTCTCTATAAAAAAAACAAGAAAAGTTTTCTACTCACTGATACAGATCTTTGACGATTAGCAAGAACCCATCCCCCATTAGTGCGCTCATAAATAAAAGGATTGAAAAATAGATCTGTGCATATCGCATACGAGACAATTATATCAACAAGTAGTATTATTCGCACAGCACGATTGGACCAGCACTGAAATGCATGTATTGGTTTTCCTCAACAGGACTGAAGCACCTAATTTTGTACATCTGTCATGTCAATTGGCATTCTCAGACTTGTGATTTCTCATGGAATTACAGGAGAAATCTAATTCCCTTAAGAGGGGTCGGCTCCAGTTACATTTAGTTGCTAAAGTGGAACCTTCAATTTTTGCAGTTCAAGAAATATGAAACCAAACAAACTTACTATATTGTACGAACTGGGGAAACATACTGCCATATATCTATTCAGTGTCATAAAAAAGCACCCAAAGATATGTGTGAAGAGATTAGTTCCAGTGAGAGCGATCATAACTCTTGTTACTACTTCGAATTGTGGGCCTAAATAACTAACTTGTATCAAAGTGAAGTCACACACAGGAACTGTTCTCAAGTGGTTAGTCCTGTTGTCCTTTCAATGTGAGATTACGACATTCGAGGTCAATCACACAGTAACCCTGCAGAAGAGATTATCGTATTTGATATTAACAAAGTTCGAGCGATCTGTAAAGGATTGGCTGTAATTTTTTTCCTCTACAACACACTGTCATTTCATTTTTTTGTGCTCTTCAAATCTGAAACCTCAATCAACTGGTATAGGTGTCTCACAATGCTAGACTCTCTGCTGTTGTTTAAGAGATGGGATAATGAAAATTGCATAGGAAAGTGGGCACTATTTCAAATCTATAGTGGCCCTTTGTCGTGCTCAGGAAGCTCCTACACTCCTCGAGTATAGCGGCTTCCTACACAGTGTTCTCTACACACTCTGTTGTCTTCCTTACTTGTTCTCTACACAATTCGTTGTCTTCCTTACACGATCTGCTGTTATAAAACTTCTCATTTTTATCGTAGCCTTTCATCGATAGCACACGATATGCGTGCACACCATGCAGAAATTTTTTTTGGCTATCGAAAATAGTGTAACGTCTCTTTAGTTTTCGCGCACCATAGCATCTTGAGAAACTGTACATGTATTCATTTTCAACTATCCTCCAGTGCCTTTGCTTGCTGCCAATAGTTGTTGAACGGTCTCATTAGCTGCTCTACTATCACTTTACCGCCAGTCCGTGAGCTATTCTGCTGGTTTGTAGTAGTTCTGCTAGGATTTCGTTAGGGCCAAAAGCGTTCCTGTCCCGAACACCCTCAATGGCGATTTCCCTTGACTCAATGATGACACCAGTAGTTATGTAGAGTTCGATGACCGCACCAAATGCCTCTCCTCATTATTTCTGATCTTTCTCCTATTTCTTCCCAGTTCCCTCCAATGCCTCTTGTGTTGCTGAGTCTCTCAAATTAATTCCACCTAGGCTGCTGTGGATCCTTTAGAATGGCCCTAACCAGATAAACAACCAGACATCAGCAACACGGAATGTCCGGGCATTGCGAAGAGGCATTCTCCATTGATGCGTATACGGCCAAGCTCGTTCAACGGCACGCCAGCCGATGACTTTCAGGTCTTCTCACTGATGCGCCCATGCTGGAAGTATGCGTTCATGACGTACAGATCATTGCAGTCGCAGAAGGAGATCAATCGCTTGCCACTGTCACTGGGATGACCAGACAATGCTGCTAATGCTGCACGTTGGCATATCCGACAATGTTTTTGGCACCTCATAACTGCATTCAAGCGATCGTGCACGGAAATCGACCATAGTGATCATTTTCAGCGTCATCACCTGCGTTATCGGTGACTTCGTAAAGGTGTGTGATCGTGAGCCGAATCATGGTCCAGCTAAGACGCACACTGCAGCGATTCTATAGTCACAGAGGACGTGCTCTAGGTGAGCGAAGAAAAGGGGCAGTCATCCGACTGCACATGTATCTTCGTTTATAATATCCCATTGAAACAAAGCTGCGAATGAGATTGCAAGTTCAGATTTTTTACTCACCTAATCCTAGTCTCAAATCTGCTCTGTACCATTCTATAGCAACAATAGCTATGATGTCGAAGACACCTGAAATTATGAGGGACGTCCATAAATTATCATAACTGCGATCTCATATTTACTCTGAAGCCTATAATATTTACTAGAAAGCCTTTAAGTACAATATACGAAGCTCGTTTTCCTTACCCGACACTATTTGAGTACATTGTCGTTTGGAGACTTGTGAAATTCTAAATTATTCATAACGAGTACGTTTGATATCTGGTCGTAAACGCAAAAACCAACTGTAGCACAGTCAATCGCGAGGAACAGTTTCATTGAGTCGTTGCACAAGCCAATCAGCGTACTTAATCATTTTATGGAGATGGATTCACCAAAATCAACTGTTGCACTTCCGTTTTCTCAATTTTCTGAGAGTGCGGATTCGAGAGCTTCTGATATGCAAGAATGAGATGATAATAGATAAAATCATGCAAGAATCAGCATCAGGTTAAACAGGAGTTAATTTGCCCATTTCAAAATGCAAAGTTAGCATGATGATGTGATGCCTATAAGATTTTCGCTTTCGCTGAACAATACAAACAACAAGAATAGGATTTAGTTGGCTCCCCAACTGGAGGTGGTCTCGGCTGGAATTAGGCCTTTCCTACGTATAACACTATATGGGACTAGAACATTCCTTACGTCTATTGTTTTTTGCGTTGTTATTTTTTGTCTAACTATCTTGCTGAGCTTCGTATCTGCAAATGTTTTTAGTCGCGTTCAGCAAATTTCTTGTTATCTTCAATGCTGATACCTGCTACACGGCCCACTTTGTTCGCTACCGTGTTGAATAAAATGTTACAGCCGGGAAAAGATCAGGCTAACAGCTTCGTAACTGAGGCTTTCAAATTCTTCACTGTGCTGCTCCCCAAAATCTGGACATAGAATGCTGGAGACATTCTTATTCTGTAGGCTTCATTTTATCATGCAAAAGTATAGAGCCAGTTCCATTCAAAGAGGTCAAACGCTTGCTCCGCATATTTTGTTTAACGCTTGACCTACATGATGAATGTAGTATCAGTAGTGTCAGTGATTGAAGTAAAACTCAACTGTCACAGTGAAAATGACAAAAAATGGAGAGCGAAATACTGATGATCTCGATCTAGTTATCGCCAATAAAATATAGCCGTAGTAGAACACAGTAAATATACAGAATACGAGCTGGAAATCAATCAGAGTTGTCCAGAAAAATTCACCCATTTGCACTGCTGAATTAGATTGAAATCGAAGTGATAAATTCATTAACTATGGTTTACGCAAGATATATGCTAAAAAGGAGTGGCTAAAAGTTAACAAAATTTCGGGTCGTCAAGCATGAAATGTCGAATTTCTTAGGCGTTCGGTGTGACAGTTGATATCTCCGAGAGTTTGGTTGCTGGTTTTTCATTGTTCTCTCAATCTGGAAGCTCATGCTATCCTTTCAAAATCACTCCGTTTTGGCCAGTTTCAAAGTTTTATTGGAGAGAAAACGAATTGACGAAGGTCAAGACCACGATGTCTTCCAATTTGAGTGCCACGCTTCAAAGGGGTACAGTTCGATACATAGGAAGTTTGGTTTTTTTTTGAGCAGTTTGCAGCTAATAAAATGGCGGACACAAGGTTTTAAATATCCCCGCCTCTGCAATACAAACTTACAAGTGGGCCTGATAACGACTGTGCGTAAGCCGCAGGCAGAACGAATCAACATCGTTTTATGCTTGCGTGAGCAGCAAAGTTCGACATTTTTATCCCAAAAGGATGGGATTATGAGGAACAATTCGGTAGGGAGAATTGCCCTTCACATAGTCCCCCATTCTGACTCTCGAAAACTGCTAATTCTTCTCGAATATTTCCGAGAAATGATGCTGCTTATATAACAGGAGCAGGATTGGTAGCGTTTTGGATCAGTTCCTGTAAGGAAAAATTTCCAATGTGGCTGGAACGGTCATAAGCTATTGGGCACAGATTGGAGGGGTGTTCGATTCCGTCGCTGATATCCATTTCGCATTTTTGTGTTTCAAGCCTTTTAAATCATCTGAAGAATATTAAGAGGTTGGAGGAATAACAGCACCATCTCAGTTGATTTCCCCTCGAGTCGTTATACCTTTGTAATTTTTTCACTCGAAAATGGCTGTGTGCGTGTGCAACTCGCTCTTCAGGTTCACTATAAGCTCTCATCACTGTTCGAGGTGTTAAATTGTTATTATTCTCACATTTCAAGCTTCTTCGAATAAGGTAGAATGGTTGAAACACAATAGTGCGAAACGGATGTTAGCAAGAGGATCGAAAACCTACACATTATGACCAGTAGACCAGTGTTTATCAAACTCACTCGCTCCAACTCTGCCCACTATGTGCAGCAATACCTTGAGCAGTGTAGTGTAACTTTTACGAAAAACCACTTCTTAGAGAACTGTTGCAGAAATGAACTATGTTCTGCAGCAAGTAAGAATTCACGCCAGGTAGGTTTCATTCCGATCTGCAAGTCTGGCCTCTTGCACCTCCTAAGTAAGATGGCGAAGATGTGCGATAGCAGAGGAACACATTTGAATTGATTACACAGCATCTTTTTGGATACAGTACTAAGAACTTTCCATTCGAAATCAGACATTTCACAATTGACAATGCAAGGAAAAAAGTCAACTCAAACTCATTAGTTGCAACAGTGCAATGCGGAAAAATGAGTGCACTTAATCGCAGTGTTGAAAATATCCTAATTGAGGCTGTAGATGTCAAAACGTCCAAATGTTATGTGCAGTATATTGTATCAAGGTGAATATGCATTTAGAGTACGACGACTGAGATTATGTATTGTTACAGCATGGTTTTTCCGTCTTACCACGAGGAATCAACAATTTAAAAAAGCAAAGTAAACGAAACTAGATGGCAAGGAGAAGTGATACATAAGAACTCTGGTTGCAGAAGTTTGAGATGGGCGTTTTCGGGAAAATTCTATGAACAATTATAGAAGCACAATAGAAATTAAGAGAACAGAATTGCGCTCGGCAGGAGCAAACAGCGCTTACACTCGCGAAAAAAAAGACAGAAGACCCCGCACTTTTTTGCATAAAGAAAAGCGACACCATTGCACCACTATAAAAAACAATTTTAGTGACCAAAAAATTTCACAAGAATTTCATCATAGGTTAAAGGCATACATGCTGCACAATATAACTGCAGCACCATGTTTTCGTGAGTCCCTCATGTGTTGCGCGCTGAACCACCATCGAATACAGGTACTACGCCTGTACAGACAACGAAGTTCGCCAGAATGACGGACATGATTCCCGCAAATACTACCTTCAAAGGCAGCATCTACGGAAATTTTCGACCTCGAGATTTCGCTACAATTCGTGATAATCGTGTGCATTAAACACTATTACAATACTGGAAACAGTCGAAGGCTCAAAATTCCGTCCTCTGGAACCACTCAGCTCATCGCTACATCGAACAGGTTGAGTCGAGTTGCACAAACTGTTCGATGTAGACCGATCCAAAAAAGTCGATACCACTGGCTCTTTCGTCAGCCATTATAGGAGCAAAATAGATTTTTGGCCGTGTTTTGCAGCATTCCTGAAGTTTATGAAGGAAGACAAGCTTTGAAAAAGATGGCCTGACCAATCAAGGAATCGTCAAAACACCGAATTGTAAAGCGATCCCACAACCATGTGAAAATTCAAAATTCAGGCATTGGCGGAACTCGGTAATACATGTAATAAAGAAGAAGATTCCAAGATTCCTTGCGAAATAACAAGTTGAAAAAAAAATGTTGTGCTAAGCAAGGCAAAGAAATTAAAGCTAAGGACTAAGATATAGCTTTCTTAATGACAAGAAAAGAAATGATTGTTCACCAAATCAGCTGGCAGCAACGCTCCGCTGCCGCCACGACTCGATTGGGCAACTCCACGCCGATCCGGCTGATCCAAGATCTAGGAGGTTCAACTAGTTATATCTTAGAAACGGTTGCGCTTTCCGTACTACTTTCTTCGTAGAATTGCTGGCACAATTGCTAAGATTCTAAAATCGTCAAAACCTCAGACACGAAAATTTCCATGGGTGCTGCCATTAAGGTGTAGAGATGTGCCGCAGCAAGCTTCAACATGAACTCTGAGACAAACCACTCAGTTACAGCGACAAAGTGCAACAGAATTCAGAGCTGTGACAAAGTGCTCAACTCTCAGGGCTACATGTCATGTAAAACACCGTTTCACCTTAACTACAATTTCGAACCCAGGCATTGTATGTGACTTTTGCGATTACTTGTTCAAGTTCACAGTGTTGTTACTTCTTTTGCTCGACTATTCGAAGCAATATTCCAAGTATCACACCTTTAATCTCAACCCCAATAGCAGTTTGCATGTAGACTACAACAAAAATAGAGAATTAACTAATTGTCATGTCACTGTAGTACACTACTGAAGTAACTTTTGCGTCACCATTTCGGTGATCGGGTATTTTTTCAAGAAATCTTGGACACTTCTGGCTGAAATATGACGCCCATAAAAAATATATAGTGCCGAGAAAGTCCAATTATTTTTCCAAGAAAGTTCTCTCCTTGAACCACATCCCAATATTGATGATCGCCAGCTCAGACCTGAATCCTTTTGAGGAAATTTTCATAGCGAGAATACTCTTTTGCTTTCCACCTGAACTTGGAATTAAATTAAAATGATTCCCTGGAAATGAATCGCCCGACGCTTTCTCTCGTATGTATATGTTTAGAAAAGGACCGCAGAAGCAGAACCATCGCCAATAACTAGAGAGAGCTCATTTGAAAATTTATACCGTAAATCTAAAACATGGTATGGACGCATTAGTTGTGCATTCCATGCAGGATCCAAGCATGTCTTGCTTGAGCACAGCTGCGAAAACAGATTGTACCATCAAATATTTTGAAGGTCAGATGTCAGACTTCTGTTGATTCTTCGTGCTTATACGAGTCCTCACAGATGCTCACAAAGTGCGTCTTGTTTTTCGAAGTCGCCGATGTCGACCTTGCAGAATGTGTGGTCTCCACTGCAGAGCTTCTCCAAATCATACCAAGCCTCAATTTCCTTCGTTCTCGTTGTAGCTTATCAATGAAGACTGCCAATGTTGTCATTGATCCAAGTCGTGTAAAAGCCCGATTTACTGTTAGCTAGCGTGAGAAGCTCGCGACCATTCCGAAATGATTTTTTCATAGAATCGAAAAAATCGATGTTCATGAATGAGTTATAGGAAATGGTGGAGATGCTCATAATCAGGTGGCGTTGCGGGATAGCTCCTGATGAACTACCCAACGAGGAGATGCGAAGAAGAATGCAAACCGCTTTGGTACAAGAAAATATGGAATTACAACGCTTGAGATAATATGTGCATCTGTTGAAAAGAAAGAAAACATCCGGCCCGTTAGGATTTGTGCATGAAAACTACCGCTGAACGACTAGGAGGAGCCCTTAGGAAAGGAAGGGAAAACGTAATTAAGATTGGAAGAACTCCACGTCACAGAAGAAAACGCTCAAGATCGCGCTTTTTTGGCGCAGTAGAACCCGTACAGCGGACCCCGCAACAGAGTGGGACAAAGGTTTTTACCGAATAGCCTGAAGGCCTTTCTGGGATGTGGATGGTGGACTTAGAACAGCTTCCCCTCCGCCTACCAGTCAATCAAGTGATGGCATCTGGCCGGATTGGTGTAGGATACAATGCACAGGTACAAAAGCACAACCACGCATGCATGCATGAGCATACTATCATGTTGATGAAGTGTTTAGATCGCTTGTGCACTCACATGGAGTCCATCTCTTAGATTGATCTATCTCTTCGGCCAGATCAAGTTTGGATTTGTTCCCTACTAGCGCCCCTTCGGGACGCTAGAAAGTGTGGTGGGGCAGCCAGTTGGGACATGTGCAAACGCTTCACACTTGCCAAATCTCTAGAACATTTATAAAGAAACAGAACCAATCTTCCAATGGGCCCAAACATGAAGTCCTTCTTATGAGTTGAGTATGAGCATGAGAAGTTCGTTCTCCATCGTATGGCGTATTCGTGCGTATTCCTCACTACCCGGCTAACGCAGACGCGTTCTCCATTGGCGAAACTGTATCCTGCCGTTCCCCACACTATTGGACAAGGCGAAATCGTATCCGAGTGTTTTCCAGACTACTGGGCCGCAGCGGGCTTTTCTCCATCGGTGGACCCGTATTCGGGCGCCATTTTCACTGTTAGGCCTGAACCATATCCTGGTATTCTCCACTTTACTGAGTCACAGCGGACCAATCCTATATTGGGGGACCCGTATTCTGGTGTTATCCATACTACTGGGCCACGGCGGGCCCTTCCTCCATCAGAGCGCCCGTGTTCTGGCGCCCTGCTCACAGTTAGGGCGAGCCGGATCCGTTCTCCAAGCGCGGGTTCGCATCCTGGCATTCTTAACACTATCGGACTAAAGTGAACTAAAGTGGACTAAAGTATCCTGACGTTCTCCACACCATTATGCTACGACGGGTCCTTCCTCCATCGGTGGACCCGTATCCTGGCATCCCCCCCCACACCACTGGGCCACAGTGGGCCCTTTCTCCATTGGTGGACCTGTATCTCGGTGTCCCCCGCACAACTGGGCCACGGCGGGCCTTTTCTCCATCGGTGGACCCATATCTTATCGTTCTCCACAGCACTGGGCCACGGCGGGCCCTTTCTTCATCGGTGGACCCGTATCCTGGCATCCCCCACAGCACTGGGCCACGGAGGGCCCTTTCTCCATTGGTGGACCCGTATCTCGGCGTCCCCCACACCAATGGGCCACGGCGGGCCCTTTCTTCATCGGTGGACCCGTATCCTGGCGTCCCCCACACCACCATTGGGCCACGGCGGGTCCTTTCTCCATCGGTGGACCCGTATCCTGTCATCCCCCACACCACTGGGCCCACAGTGGGCCCTTTCTCCATCGGTGGACCTGTATCCTGGCATCCCCCACAGCACTGGGCCACGGAGGGCCCTTTCTCCATTGGTGGACCCGTATCTCGGCGTCCGCCGCACCATTTGGCCACGGCGGGCTTTTTCTCCATCGCTGGACCCGTATCCTGGCGTTCCCCAAGCACTGGGCCACGGCGGGTCCTTTCTCCATCGGTGGACCCGTATCCTGTCATCCCCTACACCACTAGGCCACAGTGGGCCCTTTCTCCATCGGTGGACCCGTATCCTGGCGTCCCCCACACCACTGGGCCATGGCGGGCCTTTTCTCCATCGGTGGACCCATATCCTGGCGTCCCCCACACCACTGGGCCACAGTGGGCCCTTTCTCCATCGGTGGACCCGTATCCTGGCGTCCCTCGCACCATTGGGCCACGGCGGGCCCTTTCTCCATCGGTGGACCCGTATCCTGTCATCCCCCACACCACTGGGCCACGGCGGGCTCTTTCTCCATCGGTGGACCTGTATCTCGGTGTCCCCCGCACCATTGGGCCACAGAGGGCCCTTTCTCCATTGGTGGACGTATCTCGGCGTCCGCCGCACCATTTGGCCACGGCGGGGTTTTTCTCCATCGCTGGACCCGTATCCTGGCGTCCCCCACACCACTGGGCCACAGTGGGCCCTTTCTTCATCGGTGGACCCGTATCCTGGCGTCCGCCGCACCATTGGGCCACGGCGGGTCCTTTCTCCATCGGTGGACCCGTATCCTGTCATCCCCCACACCACTGGGCCCACAGTGGGCCCTTTCTCCATCGGTGGACCTGTATCCTGGCATCCCCCACAGCACTGGGCCACGGAGGGCCCTTTCTCCATCGGTGGACCCGTATCCTGTCATCCCCTACACCACTGGGCCACAGTGGGCCCTTTCTCCATCGGTGGACCCGTATCCTGGCGTCCCCCGCACCATTGGGCCACGGCGGGCCCTTTCTCCATCGGTGGACCCGTATCCTGGCGTCCCCCGCACCATTGGGCCACGGCGGGTCCTTTCTCCATCGGTGGACCCGCATCCATATATAGTTGATTGGATATACAATGTCATGCCTTCCTATTTGGAGGCTTTTACTCTTTGTTAGTGCCGAAGCTTTCTCGAAACGAACGAATGTTGCGAGGAACGAATGTTGTGACTACACAATCGCCGCGAAAATTCAACAGGGGCTGAAGCGACCGCGTAGGTCCAGCCTCCCCGAAGCTTTCGAGACGCGGCAGCCCTCATAGCACGCGTCCATTTCCTCCTGCGAGTGCACAAAGTGTCGCAACAGTGGAAGACTGGTTTTCCTGCTGCGTACATTGTGCAGCCTGAAAGCTCGTAAACACTCCCTCACTCCTATGCGGCGAGACCGCCAGCGAAGGTGATGAAATCACCATCCCGTGCATGCGGGAGAGCCAGCAGTGACGAAATTGCTGGTCCCGAAGCGAACGTGTCTGCGTCCATGGAAATCGGCCATTTCGCCACACAGTCTGCGCCTCAAGATTGCGGTGTCTATGAGTGCCGCCCCGTATCTCTAACCGCTCTAGCCCCCTTACGGCGCTTTGTTTAATAGATTCGAGCCTATACAACGCTCGGTTAACCGATTTGAGCTCTCGATGTAGCCGAGGGACAAACCTATACGACAACCATGTAGGAAAATCTCTTGTAGCGAATGTAGAAACAACAGACGCTTGGAACTCATTGTCAACACCTGCATCATCCCCAATCTCACGAAAAGGCACGTTGAAAGCCTGCACTTTTCGTCCTTTTTTCAAACGATGATAATCAGCACGATAGAGGATCAGCTTTAAACCTGTGAACCCTGACTTCCGTGTTGTCATCGTAAGAGAGACTGAATTGGTTGTTACGAATACCAATCCCAGTGGAAATAGGTGATTAACCACGAAAGTATTTCTGCATATCTGAAAATGATTCATTCCGAGAATGATGACGTGAGAATGTGTGACGTTGCACCCTAAACCTAGACACACCAAACCTATCGACCGACCAATAAAAGTATCAGCAGAATGTCTGTCTTGGGACTCAAAATGTACTCTCCCAGCCAAGGTTGTACACTTACTACAATTCTTGAGTCACTGTAAAAATGTAGATGTCTCATTGTTATCCCTTAAAATATCATGCAAAAGTGCAAATTTTTGTTCGGTTGACGTGTTGTAGACTAAAATCTAATGCGCGGTTTCCGTTGGAAGCCAGCCTTCTTCTGAAGATAGCAAAAGTTTCATTCCAACCAGAAAAACTTCCTTCGAACAACTTTTGGAATACTATCAAGACGTTTGCCGTGACTTTCAAAAGAGATGTACAACCGTGAATTTATTGAACGTATCCATTAGGTTGGTGCACGAATTTTGTCGGATTTTTTTCTCGAGAATCCATAAACTCCTAATTGCCGTGCAAAAACTAGGCATGGTAATGACCTTGTAGAAAAAATTTTGTTTTTTTTTTCGTAGAGCAAATTTTTTTGATGTTTTTATGAAAGGTGGCCACTGCAGTTGGGAGGCAAGAAATACCAAAGGATCCACGTACACCGCACTTTCATTTTTACCTTTTTCGCGTCATTTCCCTCTTAATTATTTCGGTTCAGAAACCTTTTTGGCATTTGGTGTGGAGATCACTACCGATTCCGCTGCCGCGCTCTGGTTTGACGATATCCATGCTAGTGAAATGCGGACAAGCACGTTTTGGCGCATTTTCTTAACTTTTCTGGAATTCTTGTTAAATGATCCAATCGGTGCTGCTATAATAGTTCGAAGCAGTACACTAAGCACTATCTATAGCTGTAATCTGTTTTGTAAGGTCGAAGACGCTTCACAAAAAAAAACGCTCGACCATGGCCGAGGGCAGATTTCCTAAGGTGCCGAAATCGGGCAGAGTTCGTTTCCAGGACCTGCCGCAAATCTCGACAATTTGGCTGGCGAGCAGCTCAACAATGATCATGTTTTTCAGGATTTTAGTCACCTGCAACCTTTCTCAGTTCCAGAGACTCTTGCTACGCAATTTAAAAATCGCCAAGCCTGTCGACTCAGAAATAGCGCTCTTCATTTTCTTCGCTCTGCAGTTTTAAACATAGGGCGCCGCCTGGAGCATGATCACAATGTACGTAAGTAGTGGTCTCTAATAATCACAGAAATTACCGCTTGACAAGGCTGTAGGGCGGGAAAGTTATGGAAGAAAAATGAAGTCTAAGAAGAAAAACGACAAAGGTTTTGCACCAATCTCACACCAAGGTGTGCCAAGTAAAACACAGACAGGGAAAAAGAATTGAAAACGCAGGGATCAAGGCTAAACTCAACTATTTATTCCAAACTTTGCATAAAGCAGGTGTGAAAATGTATGAAAAGAACAACTAAAACTGAGAACACAAAAGAAGGGAGGTGTTTGATAAAGGTGAAACTGAAGAAAAAACTGGAAGAGTAGCGCTAGAAGAGGAAAAAAAAACTTATGTACAGACTATACGAAAAAAAGACTGACATGGAGATCTTAAGGCAGGCAGATTTTTTTAGCGATA
This sequence comes from Ancylostoma caninum, assembly GCA_037903475.1. Classification (NCBI taxonomy): domain Eukaryota; kingdom Metazoa; phylum Nematoda; class Chromadorea; order Rhabditida; family Ancylostomatidae; genus Ancylostoma; species Ancylostoma caninum. Next base: position 16,100 of record JBAJFG010000428.1, read on the forward strand.
ACCCAACAGAGAGAGTGATGACACCAACTTTCCAAACACATAGCTTGTCTTGAATGAAAAAACACCTCGTTGTTTGTGCTAGCCTGATGGAGATGACAGTTCTTCCAAGCGAACCATCAGTACAGCGCGAAAAAGAGAGATGATCAAGAGATTGACGCTAGAGATACCGCGGATGTCAAAATAGCGCTTCTTTTCACGTGAAACCAACTTTACTCCGCAGTAGTTGTGAAGAATTTACATTTCGTCCCACGACATCAAAAACAGTGTGAAAATCTCGACGACTTGCCAATGAAGTCGTTCATTCTGCCAAGATCTACTATTGTGGTGAAAGTCTAAAAAACTTTCACTTCGTGCTGTAAGCTTGAAAACGGTCTCAAATTCCCATTCCATTCAGAAACAATCCAAAAACACTTAATCTTACAATGTTTTACTTTTGGATTCGACGCAAGTGGATCCTCGCACTCTCACATGAAATAATGACAATGCATGTAACCTATGAGGACCCCTTCCTCGGCCTGGTGCCCCGCCCGATCCCTAATGCTCACTGAGGGGAGGGGGCAAGTGCTACGGCACTCATAGTTCTGTCTGAGCAGTAGCATACACCTTTGCATACACCTTTGCATTTGATAATAAACCACTGAACCGCCTCTTAGTCCAGGGCCTAAAAACCCTGTTTGCTGTCTTCCGGCAGTCCACTCTGTGGACATTTTCGAAAGCGTTTGGACCCACAAATTCTTCTTGCGCCCCCACACAGCACTCACAGAAATTTTAACTTCTGAAGGAAGTCGTTCATCGTGTAGTCGTTTGCTAGAGAATAATAAGAGTGAGTAAAATATCGAGAATTGCCACTCACTTACGAAGATCCTACCGCGGACGCAGATGCCAACGTGGACGTCTTGGTGTTCGGCCACGCAAGCCCAGCGACAGGCTCAGTCACTCGCCCATGCGCACCTGACTTACACGTGGCGGGCCCACTGACACCAAAAGGCACGCATTCCAGCACAGGGAAGACAGCACATTGTTTTCGTGAAGCTCTACGTCACCTAAACTCGCGCTATGACGAAATCTCCGAAGCCAATCTCTCCATGAGTACTACCTATTGAAGGCGGCACCCACGCAGATCTTCATTTGTAAAATTTCGCCATATACTGGGGTTTTCGGGGGCGTAGAACTCACTATAAAATGAGCACTGCGCTGTAAACAACTTACTTCAGGCCTGAAAATCTCTATGAGTGCTGCTTTCAAGAATTCCAACCGTTAATATGACAAAAGTGGAACAAAACCAAATATAGAGAGAAAACCGATCGCCAGGAGGACTTTTAGAGTACGTGCAAAAGTAATTGTCACTCTGACTTAGAACGCAACTGCCCGTTAGCAGAAGTGATTCTAAATGGCGTAGGTCTTATGCCGTCTCACGCTACAATCTCTATAGGGCATTAACTCATAATGAGTGCTCTTATAAGAATTGCGAATGAAGTGTAGCAGTACGGTAATATCGTCTGGAAAGTGGAAAGTTTCGCTAATCAGAAATCCTTTTTCGTTCCATGAATGAACAAACCTGCGCACTTAAGAAATATGTGGCACTATGATGGCATTAAGACATTAAGATCCTTAAATTATGTGGAGCAGCAATAGAGCAGAAATCCTCTTTCTAGAGATGGGGAAAACCGATATGGAGCTCGACGTTCACGATCTTTCCGTGAGGCCAGCCTTGAGCGCTATCCGATCCTATTATTGATCAATTCGTGCTTGCTCTAAGGTCCCTCTACCGTTAAAACTGTAGTAATCCAAACAAATTTGGGAGAGGAAAACGTATTGGACTACCTCTGCTTGTGAAAACTGGTATTCCCAAATCCTCGTTTGTCGGTAGGATGACTTGGAACTTAAAGTCACAGATGCCCTACAATTTTACTGTCACTTCAAGGTGATTCACAGCATAGGTTTGTAATTATGGTGTGAACGAACGTACTAACTAGAATGAGAGCGGTCTGACCGGATCTTATGGAAAACACCGTTTTATGTGCTTCGAGTTCGTTAAGAAGAGAAAGCGGAAGTGTGCTTTGAAGAGAAACAGAAACGAAAACAACCTCCACTACAGTGAAACGGCGTGGATAGAGACGAAAACAACTTACTCGTTTCGTGCTACAATTCTTCCCGTTGATAGGCTGGAACAAGTCGAATTCAAAGATCACACATGGGTATGCTAGCGCTAACAAAGCCATCGGTTATTAACAACGCAAAACTTCCAAAAAGGGAACCCCACGTCAAAGCCCTGGAGGTTCGCCTGTGATTACGAGAAAGGTTTTTACTCGGGAGAGCACTCATATTATTCCTCTCAATAAAGAGCTTCGAGAATGATGAAGTGGAAAGAGCTTCTCATGACTGCTTCGAGGACGTCTAAGAAGGCTTGTTTTCTTTACAAGGGACACATTACTCAAATATAAGTAGCCACAGCAGCTGAATTTACCATAATGACATGACCTTTTCGACGACGATAACCAATTGCAATAGTATTTGAATATCTTATAACGAGTGTTGTGATTTATGTTTCAAATAGTTCCAAATAGAGAAGGAAACGCGTTGAGTTTTACTTCTCCTGTAAATCTTTTCAGAGCTTCACCAGAACTCCATGGTGTAGGTACGAACGGCTGAAGTATAAACAGGGTGCGGAGAAAGTATCGGTATTAAAATCAATCTCTAATACAACGCTATCGATACATTTACTATTATAGAATAATTATTGCTGGGCAAGATTAACAACCAAGAAACAATTGATATTTGTCACTGATTTTCTATTCGGTTTCCTTATGTTTTGGTACACTCGTGGAGACAGCTAGGATAGGCACCCACGATACGCCGCAAGTGGTCCGCGTAGAGATTGTTCCATTCACTGGTGAAAACAGGGCTCTAGTAATCCCTCAGTGAAGTTAGTTAGGCTGACTTTGCAGATACTTTCCGAAGCCAGCTCATACGTTTCCAGTTCGACTAGCTTCCCTGGATGTGGAATAGCCTTTCATCATTCTGGCCTTTGCCTGGGTGTTCGCATCATCTACGATAGTGCCAATTAATAAAACCCTCTGTTTTCAGTGGCTGTCACTCTTTTTGCATGTAGAATTCTTTTCTTATGACTTGTTCCACAAGAATTCCCATTCCATTGTACCACGAACGGGTCCCTAAAGGCAGCACCCACGGAAATTTTTATGTCTGAGATTTTCATCGTCTTGGAGTCTCAACATTGTCCCAACGATTCTACAGAAGAGGATGGAAAAGTTAACCGGTGCTAAGATATAACTAAGTGAATGCCCAAGATCCCGGATCAGCAGGATCAGCGTAGGGTTGTTCGATGAGTTGTGGCGGCAGCGGACTATTGGTGCCAGCTGATCATTGACTGATTTGATTGATTTATTGCGTCTTATTTACAACGCTATGGACACAAATACAGATAAGATACGATTTCTGGTTGAGCAATTGCCTTTACTAAGAAAATGTATAGTAATCATATTCCCAGACAAACTTTCGGAAATTCCGCGGAGCTTGCCGGTTTTCGGAGCTTCTGCTGAGCCTGATTTACTACTGGAGCTCGATTTTCGGAACTTCCGCGGAAATATGACGTCACTCTTCGATTTTTTCGGAAGTTTCGCGCAAGTTCCGAATGGAGACGCAGAGGAAAAAGTAGCTTCGGAACTTCCGTGGAGCTTGACACTTTTCGGAACTTCCGCGGAGCTTAGAATGATCCAAGAAACTAACAGATCTAATGGCATATTTTCGTCCATTTTTATAGTGATATGTTCTTGATTGACTTCGGCTAGACAAATAAGAAGTCGTGGTAGAATAAGAAAATTTTTACGCTATTTCTTCCTCGAAATTCACCTCGAGATGTCCCAATAATGACATCTTTAATGTCGAATTTCGGGTAAAGCTCGTGTCAGATAAATGCACGCCTGGGATTATACCCATAAATACGAAAATTTGACAGATTTTTACCGAAGAGGAATTTTTCCATGTTATCATTGATTTTGAAACTTGACGCAGATACGTAGGTTAGTCAGAGGGCAGACCTGCTTGAAGCTCATCTTCAGAAAACATAGCTACTACAGGCGCAATTAGTGCTACGTGGTGGAACGATCTGTGGTGGGAGTCATGATCCCACGATTTTTGGCATCGTGATGCCTCTAGTTGTTTTCTTAGTGTGTCCTGATTTTCGCCATTTATTTCAATTTCGAATTCTTTCATCTTCTCGGGATCATTTTAGAATCGTTAGTGTTTTTGCAATGTCTTGACTGGTTATGCATTCTTCTTCAAAATTTGTTTTTTTTTCACCACTTCCAAAAACATTGCAAAACAGTGCACAAGACCGATTTTGCCCAAAAAACAGCTGACAAAGAAGGCGCAGCGATATCGACTTTTTTGGATCGGTCCACACCGAACAGGTTGCGTAACTCGTCCCAAGCGCTGGAAAGCGATAAGGGGTGGTAGTGATTTGGCCGAAATTGCCATCTACATTTGAAGTGCAAATAAGAGATCCAATTAAGTGCCGATTAACTGAAAATCATCACTTTTAGAAAGCGTTTCTCGATGTGACCAGTGATCGAGCTTGGATTGAAAACTGGCCCATAAGCTGGAGCGAATGTCGAGCTTTCATCAACATCTCGAGCCCGAGTTCGCATGACGCTGACCTAGCGCTAAGCCTGGGTTCGTCAATAATTGCTCAGCGAGAGCACGAAAGAGAGCTTAGTGAGGAGAGACAGACACCTTGCGCAATCGACAGCAAAATATATCCCTGGGTGCCGATCTCGCTGGCAACTTCGCCAACACAACCTCCGCTCCGACCGCACATGTCCACATCTTGTCCTTCATTCATGAGGAGGTACAGGAAATCGGAAAAGGAAAGGTCATCACCCACGCTAGATTCTTGACCGGAAATCACTAATCAAGGAGATTGTTGGCAATGGCGTAGTGGTGAAGGGTTTGGTCATCGTAGAATCGGTCGGTGGTTCGACTCCGCTGCAATGGCACAGCTTTGCATACGCTTTTCCATGTTGTTTCTGCACAGAAAGCGGCTTTAGTCATTTCGGGTAGATTCCAGCTATCGACTTCGATCATCAAGAGTTCTCCACCACTGATTGGTGAAAAATTCTTAATGCGCACACGAAGCGTGTCGTTGCTGTGTGGTGAATGGTGTGGTTGTTGAGAGGTTTGACCGCAGTAAGGTTGGTCGGTGGATCAAGGCCTCAGCAAATAAATTGTTTTTTGGATGCTTTGTACCGAGTAACTAAGTTGCAATTGCTTTCTCTCTCAAACTCAAGCTGAGCGGTGAATCACCTGTCGTTTAGTGGGTAATATGCACAGTAATGAGCAGGTCGAAGCAATTTCTTCATGAGTGGTTTTCATACCACCGCCAACTGGAAAGTCTAGTGTGAAACAGTTAGGGTGTACTTTAATCACTGGTTAGCTTCAAGCATGGTCTCAGTTCTGCTCACAACGGCTGAGCGGGAGGAGTATTCACAACCCTACGTGAGGTCCGAAAGCAAGCCATTCTTGGAGACACTTAATGGGTATCTTTTGGCAAGCTCACCAGAGAATCGTGTATAAAAGGGGAATGTGCGAAAAGTCATACGTTACCAAGAAATCCGTAATCGAATTCATGTTGTAGGTGTCAAGTCCTTGCACAGGTAATAACTGCACCTACCATGGCGTAGTGGAATACGTGCGCAGTTCTAGGTAGATGCCAGAGGGTTCAGTTCTCAATGCGCCGAAGTGTTTTGCAACTTCTCACTCACGAGCTGTAGTTTACGGCTGACAGCATCCATTGCCAAAAACAGGTGCAATATGGTGCAGCGGTAGTGCTGCCCATCCATAGGCATTTGGTCGAGTGAGCGGTCCCCTTCGCGAATAGTGTTTTGTATTTGAAATTCCACTTGACATGTGGCGATTAGATGAAAGTTTCCTCCCCGTTGGCAATCGTAAGTCACGCCTAGCTGTTGTCTGAAGTTGTCCATTAAGAGCCGACTTCCATCAAATTACACCCACCCAAGAGGTTATAGAAAACGGGGATTTTGAATGTCACGACTGTTTTCGGCACTGTAGCAGTGTTCAGCGCGCGCGGTTACCCAAAATTGTGCCGAAATCTCGAAGTCGAAATTTTCCGTGGCGGGTGCTGCCTTCAACTGAGTTTAATTACCTCACCTCCCTCTAATTAGTTGAAGCTGCGGTTAATCAAAAGTTGCTGCTAGGACATTGGTGGCGTGTTAGCATAAATAAAGACGAAGTTCAGTCAACGAAAGGGGCTAGTTGCGATCAAAAGTTAACTTCAATAATAATCGTTCTTTAGGCTCAAAAAAATTGTTGATATGAGTTTTCTTGACGAGTTCTACGAACCAAGGCTACTGTATTGTACGAACCTCATGAAATAACAGAAGGCAGGTGAGAAGGATGGACACTTCATGGTAGTAATTTCATTATTCAAGAGTATTTCAGTTCTTTGAACAATACCAGGACACTAGCTGGAAATGAAGGCAGTCACAAAGCTTCTTGCAATTAGGTTGTATATGTTTGTAGGATACGAGCTATGTAGAAACGAAGTCTCACAGTGATCCTACTATTTATTTATTTTCCACACTTGAAGTTTGCCATCAAAAATTAAGGAGGAAATGTTGAAATATGCACCGCTTCATATTTCATGAGAGAGTAATCAACCAAAAGCTAATGTGATACGGAGAGAAAAGTTATAAGAATAAAACCGGTTCAATGGTGTTATACCTCGTAGACCTGAGACTAATAATATATAATAAGAGATGCTAGAACTTCATTAGTGAAAGTGTAGTTCAACTGCCACGGAGAAAAAGTATGATCATTAATGTATGATTACCATTATTATTAAAAAGTATGATTACCCTGCTAGTAATGTTCACGCACCATCCCAAAAGCTTGTTTGAGTAGCGCAGTCAGCGGCAAAAGCGCAAAAAGAATGTTTATTTGATGGGTCCTATCAGAATTTCACTGCTTATCATGTGTTACTAATCCTAACAAAGCGCCCTGAGTCTGAGGAGGCCGAAAAGGTGAAGAATTGAGCAGGCATTCCGTTTTTGGACATCTGTTCGAAACGACAAAGTGCATTTGTTAGACGTATTCGACGAAAAAATCGCAGTTATTTGGCGGAATGGCAACCTTTCATGGATTGCAATTGGTAAGCTTTCCATATTCTTCTCGGCCTCTCACCAACAACTAGGAGCTTCCAGATTTTTGGCTATTCCTGAACCTTGTGTGATGGTTTGGTAGTTTGGCCGGACTAGTTTATCTATTTGAACCAGTCCTCCTCTCCTAAATAATCCTCAACAGCTGAATCAGGATCAGTTGATTGACAGCATGTGCTTGGTACGCACCTTTTGAGTGTTAACTTTCGTTCTGCTATTTTACTGCGTTCTTAATACTACATTAGAAATTTCGAGCCAGTACACGTATATCGCATATTGCGTGTTCCCCTCGTCGCATATTTATCAGTTAGTGCCTTCGCGACTCTCGATCAAGTTTACCGTAGAGAAAGAAGAAGAAGGTGCAATCAGACAGTACAGAGCCTGTGACTTTGTCTGCAGTTACGGTATGGAATCAGTCGGCTAATCAGTTGTTTGGTCTAATTTTGACTTCTTCTTCTTTAACTTCTAATGTTGATATAGTGTAATTTTGTCCATTTCGATGTGTTCTCCTCGTCATTGAATAAATTCACCAGACGCAACCTGTGACGTCCTTTCATAGATCTAACAGCCGGCCGACACCGTGATACAGCCATAATTGCAGGCAAAGTCATAAACGCATTCTTGAGCTACCAGAGTATGTAGCTTTTGCTTCCTCTCACTAATATTAATGTGCCAAACCCTTGAAAAAGAGAGCTTTTATAACTACAATTGGCAAATCACAAGGACATGCCTATGGGAAGGCGTAAAGAATTTTGGCCACCTTGTGAATTAGTTTCTATCCGGAAATGTATAGTAAAGGTTTTTGGTGAATGGACCTTTATGTTTGGTTGCGATGATTCAGGCGAAGGTAGGGTAATGGACTCACTATTCATCATTGTCGACTACAAGGCATTTTCATACAATCATTCTGTTTTATACTCTAACAAGGGGAGAATATTTCATTAGTGCCGCCTTTCGTAGCGAGGTGTATACTGCCTTACGCAGTTCGCGACGCCGATTTCAATTCTGTTTTTATCTACCCCTAAATTTGTCTCTGTGTGGAGTTATACCCGTTTTTCATGTCAGAGCACTCATGTAGGGCGCATAAGGTGACGCAGCATATGAATCGTGGTGCAATGGTAAGTCACTGTTTTGCATTTTTCCTCCACCTACTGTTTTCCTCTGAAAATCCATTCTATGCGGTTTTATAAGGGTTTCCACCTACAAATTGTCACGAGTTATGTCGCGACTGCGTGCGACCCTTATTTCGTTGATGGCCAGGTCGCTGCGCGCAACGGTCCTAAGCTCCTCAAAGCGCACGTCAGGCTCCGCCCCGCTGCCGAAAACGCATAAATAGCCGGCGCGCCTTTCCATCTTGTGTTCATTCGTTGTCAGTCACGAGAGCGGTTGCAAGTCAAGTCAGATGTTGGAAAGATGATGGAACACAAGTGCTAATAACACCAAGCACATTCCACGGTTCGAGGAGGAGCAGCGTCAAGAAGAGGTAACTCGGTGTCTGAGAAGCAGCGCGGAGGCCTTGGGCATCTGCTCACCCGACCCGCTTGCGGAACGACCAAGGAGTTCGTGTTTGCCGTGACCTCTGGTAAATGGGCTGGTTGGATCCTTCCCTTGGGATTTATATTGTATTGTGGTGTATATATTGTGCGGGCTATGAATTGGGCAGTTTTATGTGTTCGTGTAGTGTAGCAAGAGTACAGACGGGTGCAGCGAAGGTAGCGGCCGCATTATATCAGCACATTCAACATCTTACATATGTAGTTAACATCCATGGCAGTGGTGGCAGCACGTAACTCCATCACATTTGTCGTGTGCAATAGTTGTGCAGACAGGTGTCGGCATTAGTGCGTCTGTGGACGTACCGGGACCATGCAGTGTGAAGTGTTGTAGTAGTATGGTTGGTAGTCTAGGGGCCTCCAATGCAGTTGTGCCTTGAGCCGTAGCAGGTCGACACGTGCATTCAAACGCAAGCCAGATAAGGGCTACCAGCCTGGTTGAGAACAGGGTCGGACATCTTGCCGCAGTTTCCCTGTCGATCGTGAACCCCGATGCCTAGTTTTGTGGTCTGCTAGAAAGCGGTAGCGGAACGAAGAAACAGCGACAAGTTAACCATTCCACCACTCGGCTTCCAGATTATTCTGCCTCTATAGATAGATCCGTCGTTGGTCGTGCGGCAACTTTTTCAGCATTTCAATTTTCGTTCACCTTCGGATCCAAAATGCTTTGCGAACTATACAACTTCTGTGATGAGCAACAGCTCTGACCACTATCGTTGGAGGAATTCATGAACAACGAAGCAGGCAAGAGGTTTGGATGATAGGAGAAGGGCAGGAGATTGAATGTCAAGGCAACTAAAGTTATTGAGCAGACTGCTGAGCACTCCGTGAAATTAGTTTGGCGACAAAAGTGATATTGTGGTGTAGAAATCATTTATAGAATAAAGGATGAAAAATAAATAAGATGCCTAAGCACTTAATACGAAAAACAATCAATCGGGAAGAACAAGACGTAATTGTTACCAATTGCTCTTCTATTTTTTAAACAGCGACGGAAATTCGTGTTTAAAAATGTGCATGGAAACTGAAAACCGTTTTGCATAAACTGTGTGGAAAAAAACGAGGTAGAAATACGTGAGGCTGAATAGGCGTTGTATTTTCGCATACTATTCATTCTTTCCGTTGTCTTAAGTATCTTCTAGAAACGTAAGAAGCCGAAAAGAAAGCTTTCTAGTCTATTTTGCATGATTTATTACCGTTGAGTTAATGCATCTCAAAGTGAAAACCTGAAGGTAACTGTGAAAAGCTATTGTCATTAAAGTTTGAAACATTACATAGATACTGTTATGTTTTATGTCCTCACTTATTCCAGTTCCTGAGCAGTAACAAAAGAGTTCTCTCGAGAATAAAGACTATGAAAATCTTGGTCTACTGCTCATGTTACTCGAGAGAACTATATTCACTATGCCGAGATTCAAAGAAGGTCGAACTTTCGCACAAAAGAGTTCGTTCTGTTACGTGACTTCGAAAACATGTTGATATGTAAAAAACGGTCATTATTAGGGCTGTTTTGTATAGGTTGACTACGTTTTATAATTGTAGACCCTCCCCCTTATCCGTTGAAAATGTGCTAAAGATGCACTCTCGATGGAAGTGTGCAATAAAATACGTGACATTCAACAGCCATTATGTCGGAGTACAAACTTCTATGCCCACGAGAGTTCTGATAGTCTTCAAAATGCACTCACAGAGAAAGGATACTTGGGGGACCGGCAAACCGAAGGAGATGTACAATATCTTGCCAAATGCAGTTTGTGGCGCTCATCTCAAATCCGTTTTCCATTTTCGCAAATGGCATCATTCTAGTTTTCCTACGGCGGCCAAAATTTAGCGTCCTGGATATATTCTGTAAAGAGATCACGGGGAATTAGTTGGTCTGAGAAAGTTCTGGAAGTATTAGCTAATTCGATCTAGCCGACCAGTCTGAAATAGTTGTTGCGTATATTCTTAGCAGAAGATTACTCGAAAGTCACATTTGATCACTCTGTACATGCCGAAATCACCACACCCATATAGACCCGATCTCAATGAAAAGAGGAGAAGAGAAACTAAACAATCAGTCAAAAAACGCTTGACGTCAACTTCACTTTTTAGGTAAGAATCATCATGAGATTCGAACTTGCACTCTTGCAATATAGCAGATGCTAAAAATGCTGAAAGAGGAGAGCCGTAACCTAACCTCAATTACTACTTCACAGTTTCCGTGATTTTCCAATTGAGTTCATCAGTCTTATGAGGGAGGGCTGAAGGTTTACAGAACCATGACCCAGAAATGCAGATGAAATAATGAGTACAAGAATAGGTACCATCACCTTCTTCAAGAACTATAAAGCGAGTAAACCATCTAGGTGATGAATAGGATTCCAAAAGTTACAGCCACAGGCACTGATTGCACCTCAGCTCGATTTCAAGCAGTGTAGCAGAGATCTGGCTACATATACGAGCTTGTGGTTATGGTCCACAGCGTGGAAGTGAGCTCGCATGCAATCTCGGTAAGGTAGGTGTCATTCAATTTCAACAGTGAGTAGGACGATGCAAAACATTATCTCGGGAAAAGGCTATAAAATTTAGCGCCGAAGTCCTCCTCTCCTTCATTGAAGAGAATAGTGTTCATTCACTTCAGAGCTAGCTATGAATATTATCCTTTAACATTTTGTCATTGTTTAGTGCCGAGAATTCTCTGCAAATTTTTGAAACCTGGCAGATGGACTTTGTAAGGGCTCTGTGACCAGAAAAATGCTGTATAGTTTGAATTTTCCCGAGACTCTCCATAGAGGAGAAACCCCAAATAACTATACTTCAACCTAATAATAAGACCCTTCTGAACACATTGCCGACACTCCACAGAGCGGAATAGAAGACAGTAGCTGATTTAGCCCCAATTTCCCATGGATTTCGTTTTCAGTGGAAGGAAGGGTCTATAAGCAGAAACCTCTTCGAATTTTTCAACCTCTCCGAAAAGACGTACTCCTAGAAGAGATGTACGTAAATCTATGCCCATCAACCATTCCAAGAAGACTTGGCCGTTTTGATGAAAGTCAGTACAATGGAGAGGCTAGCTTGTACACCAGAAAAGAGCCTGAGTGAAGGAGTAAGGGCAATCGTACATCACTCCACTTGATTATTACCAAGAAAAGACAACTCTTTAGAGTGAGCTGATGTTTGAGCTGCTCACTTACCAACAGAGTCGAAGAGACGACCAATTGCACTACGCTGAGATGCATATGAGTGATAAAAGAATAATAGCAAGATGAACTGAAAGTAGCCCCAACAGCATGTTCTGCGGAGTTAGAACCACCATAATGTGCGAAAAATCTTCCTTTCTCCTAGCGTCCCCACGAACTCCGTGAAAACCGACATTAAATGAAGCACAACAAAATGAGACGCATGCTGTGTTAAAGATTTGGTGTGACGAGACTCATGTTATGAAGCACGACACATTCATATTCGTTCAATGAATAGATTTATCAATGGAATTACTTGGCCACGTTTCCAGGTTCATTCGCGGTTCATATCTGAAAACTGAATGTACCGTCTGCCTCGGAATAATTGGCTGATTTCGTCTGCGGCTCCGTAGCGTTGCTGCATCAGAGAAGAGGGATGAACCAAAATTAAAGATGCGGCAGAACTTGTGCTGAGTGAGTGTAACCCTGTAGGTGGTCGTGTGAGTCTCCTCATGCGCCTCATCGAAAAACTTTATGTTCTTTTCTGTATCGTCATAATTCGATGCCATCACATATGTACAGTCCATCCGAAACGATGGGGCAGGTGACGCCAGAGGAAACGTCTACGTAAAGGCCGTAGCAGCGTCTAGGACTCCCTCCGACCTCACCCGCTAGTTAAGGTGTTAACTGCTAGATAAGTTTTTTACAGTTCTCTCTTGTTTCTTCTTTCTGAGAGCTTTTATGTTTGTACGTCATGGTAGAGGAAGGATTTTTCCAATGCGAAACCGTTTTAGCCATGCTTTATACCCATTCTTGTTCCTAAAGAGCATTTTTAAGGGATCCATTGCTCCACTTGGGTCCGTCTCTAGAACTCCCGCCAATCCCGCCTGCTAGTTAGGTTTTAAACTTCTGGGTAAGTTTTTCACGCTTTTCTCCTCTTTGTTCTTTTGAGAGCGTGCATGTTTGTACAAAAAGGTTGCCTAGTAGGTAACAACTTACTACCTAGCGCATGAGGCCTGTTGAAGCTGTAGATGTCGCGCGAGGTCGTACCGTATATTGAACAACTGAGCGAATCCTATGAAAAAGTATTCAAACTCGTAAACCTATGCAAAACTTACTTATCTATTTCACATGCGTACGTATTACCAAGCAAAGGATTGCTGCTTTCATGATTTGGATGAGAACTGCTCCAAGAATTGAGCTTGAAATTTATAATTTTTTAATGAATCCTTATACTGGCATATTATAACGGATGTAATGGATGAACATTTTTTTATCATTATCGTAGTACAACCATTTGGCACACAAATGCATGCAGCTGATCACATGAACGAATCGACCAAACTCCCGATCGATTCATCACTGAAAAGCACAATACATGTAAGACACATACGAAGTAAACATTTGCATTAACTTCTCACCTGCACACCCGTTAATAGGATTCTGCTTGTCGAAGTTCGAGAACGTTCTCTGTGAGGAAGGCTGTGCTGACGCTGTCTTCATTCCAATCCAGAGATAATCAATAGTTGGTTTATCTCGAAGGAGCCCTGAGTCGAGACATTTTTGGAGATTTGGTCCGTTTTTCTAACAAGCTTTAACAAGTACAGTAGAGAAAGAGGAAACCTTTGATGTAGTTGTTCTTAGCTTCACTATCGATGTTGGCAAGACGTGCATCGAATGATTGGCAGTGTCTCTGGAAAATCAGTGCCCATGGAGAAGGTAAGATTAACATTAATTTCACAGCAAAAGAGAAGTTTGCCAATTAAAAGCAATTAATTTGACAAACAGTGAAGTCATCACATCCAGTCATGTTTGAACCTCGACATAGTATATCTGTATGAATTATGGGTTTTATTAACCACAAGGTTGTTAGTGGACCTTCCGTTGAACAACATTTTGGCGGCTTCGCCTCCGTTAGGGCCTGGAAGGGTCGAACTGATCTGTGAATCTAGCCGCACAAAAGCCGGCAGCTATACAGCCAAGAACCAAGCCATACTCTGAAACCACAAAACTATCGAGAATTAAAACCGCACCTCTCTGAATTCGCCGTTGAGAAGTGTTATTAGTTATGAGCAAAGTGTCAGACTTGTTAATAGTATGAGACGTTCTGCCACAAACCATATCTCGACTAATTATTAGGTGTTACACAGTGCAAGACAGCACTGCGTGCGGAATCTCAGTTTTAAGAGCGAGAATTGTGGTTTCTTCTTCATAACCGCCCCCCGTTGTGCACTGCCTTCGGTGACAACTTCGAGGGGTGGAAGTGCGAGAGCTTGATCTCTCCTCAAGACTTGACTCGAACGCAGGGTGACAGCACAGTTTCAACAACAAAATTTCACCAAACAAACACCCAGACAGAGAACAGACAGACATACAGAAAACTCAGGCTGACGCACCTCAGCATCAGACCATGACTTTCGCTGTTCGAATAGCTTGTACAGGGATCCACTGTCGGTGGCATTCCACTTGCTGTGAGCTGCCTGTTCCAGACCGGCTACCTGATGAATGTTAAGATCTTCATCGAACCTATCATGGTTCTTCAAGTTTTCAGAGAGAGATTTGAATAAGAAAACCCTTTAATGAGATAAGGAAGCGCGCGCATAAACGAGAAGTAATCAAGTGATTCATTCGAGGTACTGGGTACAGCTGAGTCAGCAGTTGGAATATGTTGAGAATTTGTTTGAGATGCTAGAAATTCCTAGGATTGTAAAGAGGTTCCGTTGAAGCTGACACTAACCTGACTTTGTAGCCTGGCTATTTGTCTGTCCATTTCTTGTATATGACTGACCAACGCTGCAAAACGTTCCTCTAATGGCGCTGGTCCATCGACGGCGAAGAAATCATGAAAAAATCGCATTACATGCATGTAGAATTGTTTGACACAAACTTATATCCTTTCTCTACCCAACCCCCTAAAAAAGCTTTTTACCACACGTGAAAAAATTCAACACTCACGATTTGCGCCGATGCTATTGCTACGAGCAAAGAGGAGGAGAACCAGAAAAGCATCAGTTTCATCTGAATATTTCGAGTAATAACTAATTTTTGGGTTGGAAATCAAGCGCTTATAGAGTAAGATTCGTTCAGGCAGATCAAACTATAATCAGAGTGTACAAGTTCAGAAGCCTGATGCCGGAATGGCCGTTGGCGGCCATGGCTGGCTGGCCGCTGACACCCCATTAAATCCTAGAAATCTGGCCAGAGATTCCACACGTTAGCGCGGAAGCGCGCCGCGACCGCGCGCAATCTCTCGCCTGCTTGGACGCGGCCAGTACTCCATATATGGATATCCTATAGGTAGCCGCTACACTCCTCGAGGTCACCGGCGACGGCGGCCGTCAATGTTGGCGACCCCTCATAATCGATACGCACCGACGTCACAGTCGCCCACAATCGATGCGTATCGGCCTCACAGTCGCCGGCGACGAAGGGGCTACAGTCCTCGAGGACTATAGCGGCAGTAATATACATATTCGTGTATTTTCACAGTTTATTCAGGTTTTCATGTAACATTTTCAGTTACACCGTGTTGCAGGTGCAAAAAATCATTACCCTCTACCTTTTTTGAAAGAGTTGTTCTTTTTACAGGATGATAGCAGACAAGGAAGGAGCCACAATGAAGCGAAAGTAATTGTCCTTACTTTTTTTCTTTTCGGTTTTGTTTTGTTAGAATTCCTCTTTTTCTCTGAGGTGTTGTGCACACTGAGAACCCTTCTGGTATCAACCTATGTTCGAAAGTTGGTTTATTTCTCAAGGCGATTTTGAACAGTCGTAATTGTAAAAACTGTATTCCATGATGATTTGTTAAAGATTCATCTCCCGCGGCCCCAAAAATTTTTTTTGCTGAAACTTTGCACAGCGCGACTATGTGAGGTGCTAAACACGAATATCGTGTTCCTTAGGGTGAGTGGGTCGGACGACGGTAACCTTGCATTCCAACGCCAGAACAGAACTACCTGCCCAGAAGGCAGTGCTCGGTTTTTGATGGAATTACAGGGGAACTGGAATCCGCTGCAAGCGAACCCTGCTGTTGCCACAGGACTTATTGTCAATAATAGTGACACATATACCGTGTTATTATTAGTTGTACTGAAGGAAGGAAATTAATTTGAAATGGAAGTCCGGGAGTGGCGGGAAGCATTCGCAACAACCTAATAGAATGGAATAGTGCTCGAGTGTTGGGACGCGGAAGCTGTGGAATTTTAGAATTTCTTTTTTCTCAGAAAGAAAACTTTACATCTGAAATTTCTAATGTATTCAAAGCCTAAAATTCCAAGAGTTAGATGGGAGACTAGAGTTTCGACTTGAATCTCTCGGCAAATCGATTTCCCACCAAAGTATTCCGATCCTACGCAATAATCTTCCAGCACCTTCTTAGAGTGAACTTTTCAGGTAAAAATGTGTACGCTTTGTTGGAGCGGACTAGTCTCAATCAGTTATGAAGAGCTGTAGTGAAAATTCCAGGATAAATAAAATTTTATTAGAGATGCTCATTCATTCTCAGTAGATAGGAGGGTTGGAACCTTCCTGGTAGCAAATAAGGGAAAAGTGATAAATACCAGGGCCAGACTCCTTCCACAGGCAGGAAAAGAGGTTTCAGATTTCAGAACTGATAAAACGCCCACTGCGGCAACATCCAAAACAAGTATTTTGCGTTCTTGCAGTAAAGTAGCACTAATCAAAAATCCAGTTTAGCGAACTGGGTTCCGAAATCAACGGAGTTCCGAAAAAGTCGTGGCAATCACTTTTGCGAAAACAGAACAGACATCTATAACAACACCCCACCGATTCGACATTACACCATATAGAATTTGCTGTATTCGGACATCTAGAAGGTAAGTATCGGATGGCACAATGAATTCCAGAATAAGTTACTTGGAACGTACAATTGGCAGAGTACAACGAGAGGATTGAAGAAAACATGGGTTGATTCGCTGAGATGTCGTAGTAAAACATTGATCGCCAAACAAATATAAATGCAAAGGTAAGACATTTTGGAGAAAGATTAGAAAGAAAAGAATTGTAACTCACAAGGTAGTCAAGTTAAAATGAAAACTCCATTAATTCAAGTTTAACAATTCCACGTCACTGCATTCCTTGCCACTGGTGGAGTTCACAAAGTGGAGTGATGTCACCACTTTTGTTTATACTCTTTACTGGGGAACTTCCCTCACTGGATTCTGTTAGTGGTAAAGTAAAAGTGCTTGCATATGCCGATGGCATCGAAGACTTCGATTTTTGCAACAAAAACGATCTAGATTATCTTTCAAAATTCTAGATAGGGAGGGGATCGAACCCTTGACAGTATACGCGGTGGCTACTCTTACTGCTGCTATAACGTTTGGATCTGAAGTCCAAGCACTCGCTGAAGTGCTCCTGCGCATTACTCCCTTTCGTTACGTTCCCGGCCTTCCACTGATCACATCTGGGTTCCACTGCGATTGAGCTCGAAATAGATCGCACAATGCATGGCTGTACAATCGCTCACCTGCTCTCAAGAGTTCTGAACCTGGCTGTTTTTCTTGTTTTTGTCCAAATTTCTTTCCAGTTGTTAGTTGCTTTTTAATGTTTTTCTAGTGTCTACGTTCTCATTTCTCATTTCTCATCTCATTTGAGAATTTGGAATTTGTGTGCGAAGGGGGGGGGGGGTTGGAGGTGGGTCGTATTTTTGGCGGCTAAACGAGGGGGGGGGGGTCGTTGAGTGTCGACTTTTTATTATCATCACGCTTGACCCTGGTTTGGAAGCCTTGCTACATCTGCGTGAGCCCTCTATCACAGCTTTCACACATACAATTGTGGGGGTTATGGTGAGGAACATCTTTAGATAGATCAGCAGCATCATTACGAGAATTATTGAAGGATTACCTGACAGTACAGAAACAAAACAAAACTGGCAAGCGATTGTAACTCGTAAGGAACTAGACGTTTCGTAGGATCTTTACCTGAAGTGATTAGTGAGAAAGACTACACAAAGGATTTCAGTGTAGTTTTTTTTGTAAACTTACATACTTTGGTGTAGTTTCTTTCTACTTTTATAAGCTTACATGAATACCGTTGAAATACATCATCATGACGGAGAAACTGCCGGCATGCAGCATGTGAACCTAATAATTCGAAAAGGTATGAGGAGTGAGACTCTCGACTCTGGCAGTTGACTTTTTTTTCTTTTTCAATTTTCCTTTCCTTCCCCCTGGCGTGGGACAGCTATTAGCTACAAGGAGAAGAGAAAAGCTAAAACTCGAATAGATCAACATCGAAGCGGTGAGCTTTTTTCTTCTCATGAAGCAAATGATGATGACTGACACTGATCTCTGTCTATTGATGGTTGTCCAAATCTAACGAACATAGGATAGTCAGTGACTCATTTTGTATGACCAGCACTCGTTAATGATCTAAAATTTTTGTTTGAACCTGGACTTAGAAAGGCTGCTGTAGACTATTTGGCTTTGGAGTAAAGTCCTCTTTCCAAGTTTCGCATTTTCTTCTGGAATTCAGTGAAAAAAAAATTAAAAATTCTATGAAAGTTCAGTAAGTACAATGACTAACGGTGCAGAGAGAATTTTTTTTCTTTTGATTCGGCACGTCGTTAGACGTATTAAATGAAATTTTTTTTAGAATAACTGGAGCAGTGGTAGCTAAACTGCTCCCATACATTCATTCCAAGAGAAGACAATGTTGCTGGTACGGTACACGTTGTTATACAATCTGTATGAAGAGAAGTGAACAAAATAGCATCAATTCCTAACAGTTCGTCCATAGCTTTCGGAAATAGGCATAACACTCCACATCTTTGTCAACCATTCAAATTTTACGCATATGTATAAATTTAGTGAGCATTGATTATTCTCATATCACAACCATCTGACATACGAATGGACGAAGTTGCTCACAAGAGCGGATCGACCACACACCTGCGTGGTCCATGACTGAAAAATCCAAGCGTATCCATCATCCACAGTAATTTACAGTAGCACAGTTACAGTAATTTCTCACCTGCACAGCCATCGATGGGATTTTCTTTGTCAAAGTTCGAGAACGAAGCATGTGATGACGGGTTCGATGTCCTTGTCTTCACACCAATCCAAACATAATCGATCGTTGGTTTTTCTTCGATGAGCCCTGAGAGGAAGCTTTTTTAGTACTTTAACTAATTCTTCAGCTGTATTTCACGACGAATTCGGAAACAGTATGGCTGAACAACCTTTGATGAAATTGTTCTTAGCTTCACTGTCGATAACGGCGAGGTGGGCATCAAAGGACTGGCAGTGACTCTGGAAGAAATACGGTCGTGAGATCCCAGATGAATTTACTGAGGAAGGGAGAGAGATCCTAAATTGTTCCCAGACAAATTTGTTGTCAGCCACTGAGCAAGAAAAAGGGGTCGAGCCTAACTTTACCCATGGATGAATCTGTTACTAGTGTGCCATATTTATGGGTCTGGCAACGAATAGAGTTGGTGAACGTATAATGGCCTAACTGGCTCAAAAATAACCCGAGTCCTTGTAATAACATTCATAGGGCCAGAAAAATTTTCAAGTGGACCAACGCTTTCTGTATGCTCGACTTCTCCTCCCAAAACAACTAAAAATGTGCTCTACCTAGAAATTTCTCTAGCTTTCTATTTTCCAGTTTTTTTCCACTCCCCAGCTTTGTGGGAAAGCCGGGCAGATAGGCATGAATTCAGGAGAACAGACAGGCAGAGAAATACAGATGGATAGATATGCAGACAGGCTGACAGATGGACATGCCTCAGCGTCCGACCATGACCTTCGCTGTTCGAATAACTTGTACAGAGATCCGCTGTCCGTGGCATTCCAGCTGGTGTGAGCTGCTTGTTCCAAGCCAGCCACCTGAAAGAAATTTCATATTCAAACCAAGTCGTGTAACAGTATTGATTGTATGGTGATTAGCTTAGGGGCCTCCACTGCAGTTGTGCCGTGAGATACATGGCAGGTGGATTCATGCATTCTGACGTGAGCAAATGTCCATCAGCCTAGGAGGATTATACGTTCCATCTCTAACAGGTTGTGCGTTTCATGGTAGTTGCCCCCAGCCCCCGGTGCATTTGTTGGTTTGCTATCCACTTACTATGGGCATCCCAGGGAAATCACGACATACACGCGCAAGGATGTGGAGTGTGAAGGTTGACACAAGACTTTTATAATCTTCATCGCCTTGTATTCGCATCTTGCATGCTTCCTTGCTACCCATTATACCATTTGTCTGCGAAGACGTCCTTGCGGCTTATCTAGCAATTCCCAGTGTCAAAAAATAGCAATTGCTAAAAATCTCTGGAATTTTCACGCAATAAATTGACTGGAGTGGAGTTGTTGCCTCAAACAAAACCCATGATTTTTTTAATGACAAAAAGTTTTCTAAATATGTTGAGTATGTCCCATCACGATGACTAACCTTTTTCTGTAGCCGAGCCACTTGCTTGTCGAGATCCTGTACATGACTGACCAGCGACGCAAAACGTGTCTCTAGCGGTGCTGGTCCTTCGAAGGCGAAAAACTCATGAAACGAAAATTGCATAACAGTATTGTGAACTAGTTATAGGTTTGAATCCTTTTGTACAGAGAAGGAAAAATGCTTGAGGAAAGCATGAAGAAAATTCGACACTTACGAATTGTGCTGACGCAAATGCTACAAGCAGCGACGCGCAGATCCAAGGAAGCATTCTGTTTCACCTGAACATTGCTGGTAATAACAAACTCACAGGTTGTTTAGCGTGGAAAGCGCTCACAGAATAATTTAGACATCGAGAGTGAGTTACTATTGTACTACTTTTTTATAAGTTGTACAAATTACTCTAACGAAGGCACCAAAACAGGACCAAAACGAGCCGCTTTGATGATTATGAATGAGATCCATGGCTCAGAACTCTTCTCACTGCAAAGCGCAGCAAAGAGGAGAAGATTAGTGTGGCAAATTGCGTGTGGAAATTTAAACTGCGGTCAATCATCTCTGCACCGCAAAAATCAGACTGTCTTGTTTGCCGCGTCGCATCGCTCACGCGACGCGGCAACGCAACTGGAAGCGGTGATCGTCGGTGCTGATGCTTTATTAATGTTTTCCACTGCTTTTCTATGAGTCTTCGTTGGAAAACGGAAGAAAACATAAACAAAACACCAATGCCGACGACCAGGACAACCACAGCGCCTCGACTATTGACCGCCGATAATCGATATCTATGGTGTGCGTTACAAAAAAACAGAAGCTTCCATCGAGTGTTTTTATCTGTTTTGCTCCTGTGAAATCGGAATGCTAAATCAATCGTATCAGAAGAGAGAATAGAAAATGACGTTGTATTTGCCATTGAGAATGAGTGAGGAAGAATGAGTAACTCCCACTCTGTGCTAGAATAATGGTTCTAATTGAGAAGTGTTGTTGAAATGCATGTGGCTGCAGCATTTAAAACTCGTCTTTTGCGCTCTCGCATTGATTGCACTGGTCGAAGATCCAGTTTAGCGAATAAAAACTCAAAGTGATCGCTACCGCAAGAAAAAAAAACAGATTACGAGTACGTAATGACCTTAAGATTTTAATGGTCACTGAAAGTGACGCCATAGGTGGCTATTTTGGCTGGCTTTTGCGGGTACAAGAGAAAGACTTCTTTTGGTAATTCTGTTGATTATTTTTCCGTCCCACTACTACATATAAGGTTAATAGTGTTAAGCTCCACAGTACTTGTATGTCTGAGGTTGAGCGAAAACATCACGTAGCCTCTCATCGCCCCAAAAATCAAGTTTAAATTTTTGATTTTCATGCAAAAAGTCGTTTTCTAGACAGTGTGATAGCTCATTCACTCAGAGAATAGTACCATTGTGAAACGAACTCCCATGGGACACCATTTACTCCAAATCTACTAGTTTGTTCCATAATAAAGTTGAGAAATATCTCCGCTCACCAGGGCACTTCTAGCTTCACCCTTCACCTGTTTACCTGTTTTTGTACTTCTGTCAGACTCTGGTAAGTATTCATCGTACCTCCCCCACTATTAACAGGCACTAGCTGTATCATTTCAGATGTGACGACTATCGCTACAAGATCAATTGTTTCCTTAGTATCCTACCCATCCCCGTGAGCGAAGCTGGGCCTGGCAGAGTTGACGGGCCTAGTAAGCTGGTATCCAGAGCCCACACATGTACACATGTAGTGTTTGGCCGCCACTGCTTTTCACACAACCTCGGCGTGCAGTGTTAGGCGGCCACTGTTCTTCTTTGTCATGGCACTATCCCTATTCCAATCGCCCCTAGTAGTTTTGCTTGTTACGTATGTGTTGTATCGAAACCTGTTGGTTCTCGGATTGTTTTGTCCTCAATTGTAGCGATAAAGATTCATAACATAACAAAATTACTGGGCAATTATAAGAGGTTTATACTAGAATTGCAATGACAGTCACATAACAAAAATAATAGAAACTGCCCAAAAACTTTGTGACGGCGGAGTAACGTTACTCGACGATAAGAACACTCGTTTTCGTTTTGCTATACCTCCTTCGCGGCTACACCCACCTATCGTCACCTATAGGCAACATTTCGAAAACTGCGTGGGCCCTTATGCGATTCTACCCTTCTACGCTCCTCTGTCAACAGGTTACCTATGTTCTTAATGATGCATATCGGGCTTTGTTGCTTAAACCTGGGCATACCTGTGATATTTGGTATGCGCCGTTCAGGTTGGTAGATGGAATTCTTTATTTTAATTGGCCCGACGTTTCGACGGTAACGTCCTCTTCAGAGGCCTGAAAGTGGTCTCAATGCTATTTATGATCTAGACCGCCAAACGTCTCATCTCTCTCGGGAAACTATGGACATTCTCCCGAACACATCTGGAAATCCCTCATAACCGAGTCTCACAAAGTACCACGAAAATAGCACAATCGATGGAATTCGTGGTTCGTTTTGAGACTCGGTTGTGAGGGATTTTCAGAAGTGTTCGGAAGAATGTCCATTGTTTCCCGAGAGAGATGAGACGTTTGGCGGTTCAGATCATATAAATAGCATTGAGACTACTTTCAGGCCTCTGAAGAGGACGTTACCGTTGAAACGTCGGGCCGATTAAAATAAAGAATTCCATCTACCAACCTGAACCGCGCAGAAGAATATCATCAAATTCCTACGATAATAGTTTTGTCCCAGACCCCGATTGATTTTTCCAGATAAGAAAAAACGACAGGCTGACTAAGAATAAAATGGTACGAAGGCGAATGAACAATTATTTCACTAGGAACTGATACATATCTGTTTATGTATGTACTGGTGATAATAGAGGCTCCCAAAAACCTTGTGAAGACCGGTTGTGGTAGTGAAGTCAATGAGTGCTCTGAAAAGAGCAGAGGGAAGTAAGTGAGTGAGTGAACACGCTCGGAAATAAAATCAATTATCCACCAAGGAAACCATGGAGCTTCACGTCCACTTACAACTAGGCAAGGAAAATTCCATACCCTTAACCTAAAACAATGCATAGATTCACTTGTCTCAAACTCCATTTAGGATTAGTGCTATGAATTTATGTGATTGGGTAGAACTGCATAAACAATGGAGATCGTATTACCGCTTCACTTGAACCCAACGCTTAACGTCCAGTTGCTAAACCAATAAGAAACCCTGATGTTACCTATGATTATCCACCCTCGTGCGGCCGACCTCAGTAGACTCGCAGGGAGCGTCAATCACGTTTGCACTTCCCGCGGCCTGAAGCATCGCACCAACCACGCAGCGCGTGCGAGAAGTATTCGACATCCACTGACCTCAGCCGCACCGCGTAGGTGGTGCTGCGTTCCAGGCCGCGGGAAGTGCAGCAGTGATTGACGCTCCCTGTACACAACGATGCATATCAATAAGGAAGAGAAGATTCACAGTGGCGGGCACAAAGATATGATCGATGCCTTTTTTACAGGATCTCAGGATCATTCGCTGTTATTCACCTCTGGATTGAGCTTTCCAGATGAAATCTGGATATCTATTGGAGCACTGTAGGTGTTCCTAATAGTAGCTTAACATGGGCGGAACGTTAATTCTAGTGGCATTATTGGGTCTAAACTACAATTTCCCCGACTTTATTGGGTTTCGTTCAATATCTTCACTACCACCTTTTGAGAGCAATGAAGAGTTGATATAAAATTGGCATGTAAGATCGGATCATAAGAAATTCGTGTTTGTAAAGTGCACCTATTAGAGCATTTGTTGAACTGGCTAGTTAGAGGAGTCCGGCACTCAGTGTCTAATTCGTATGTATATCAATTTGCTCTGTTGTAATCCTAGTTGCAATTTATAGCCTTTTTTTTCTTTTGTTGTTAGCACGTTCCGAGACGTATGAGCTGGAAATGAAAATGAAAATGTATATATAATTGCCCATTTTTTTTTACCAGATGTCATTGCTGCACTTTTTTTCGTTGCTCAAATGCGAGGACCAAACTAACAGATGGAACTCACCAAAAGAAATTTGTTCTATCGTATCTCAAGAATCAACACCACTACAGTTCCTATTTCAATATAAGAATAGTGGTTAGTTGCTCATATTATTAAAATATCCTTATCTATGCGGACGCTGCTTTGATTAGATATATCAAAATTTCCAAATGAGCTTTATCTGGATGAGCTCAGGGTAAGTACTTAATAAAAGCTGCATTTCCAGAGTACAAGTGCTTTGTTTCTGTCATATTCTACAGCATCAATCGATAAGAAATGAATGTGAATGAAAGTAAGAAAACCCTCAGAGATTTTTCCACTATGAAAAAATAGAAATGCTTTAGAAAAGGCATGAATCACATGGAGAACTAGTAGCTGTTGTTATCGACTCTATTAAGTTTGGTCGAGATGACGATAGAAAAAACTGGTTATGACGACCTTCGTCGGAGGAGTGAGAGCAGTCTCGAGGGGAGCGACTGACGCACAATTGCAAGCATTGAACTGGGCTTTTATTTGGAAAGAGTGAAATTGACAAGGTAAGGTGGTTTTGTGGGGAAAATTTCCTCAATAATGCACTTGCTCGAACTAGGTTGAAGTTGATTCGACAGAAACGTCTCGGTCTCAGTTGGTGAAAATCTTAAGCTTAGCTATAGTTCATCGGACTCCGATCCGGTCGGATAACAAAAGATACGTACTGATTGGTCCCCAGTATCCGATGATCAATACGTATCTTTTGTTATCTAACCAGATCGGACTCCGATGCACTATGAACGCAGCTTTAGAGAGCTCAAAGGTAAGGGTTGTTTGTTGAAATTTGCCAATAAAACTCGTGCTATTACTTCAGGCTTGAAAAGAATTTCTCCGTAACTGGTACAGATACCCCGAAAGACCTTCTTTGCCTACAGTGAAAACACATCATTCAAGAATTTCAGCGTTAAAATCGTGGGTACTCTAGCTGTAGAGCAGATTCTGAAAGAAAGTCCTCTCCAGCTGTGTTACTGATTATTCTGGGGAATTTCATTTTTCAAGCAGCTTTTTTTGCGCCTCTGCATCCCGGAAAACTTGGGCAGTTCGCGCTGTGTATAATTTATGAGGACTATCGCTGGATTCCAGTCGTAAATCGCTGGTGCAAGTTTATTAGATAAAGTGTCGGAGCCTACTAAATTATTTGGAAAAAAGTGAGCGAATTCTTAGTACCAGATTCTTCCAATGAATCGCTTTTAAGAAAATCCTGAATTTTCCTATAAGCCGGGGGAATTTTGGGAATTTTCTCCTTTCACAAACGGAAGCTTCGGATCCCGTTCAACTAGTAGGTTGAGGAAAAAGTAATGGAAGAAATTTTCCAGTGTTCACCTCTTCCCTAACTACTATTCTTACTTTTCCTGGCCTGCCGCTCCCTGATCGCTATCTCATCCTATCTCTCAATTTCTTCACGGTCGAGAAAGAAGCCGTTGATTTCGACCATTTCTGAATATGGGTCCCTTTGTATGTCGAATCGCAGCTTGCAAAGTTCTGGGAAGACAGCATCGTCTCTCTATCTTTACGTTGGAGCAATGTTATGGATTTGAAAGATGTATGCCTAGCTCAGTGAGAAAAACCTTCGTAAAAACTTGGAAGTCGAGGTAAAATCTGACTTCGATGCCGTTTCTCCCATTACTTTCTCCTCAACCTAGTACTTAGGTATGTGGTATCAACAGTCGAGGCTACCAACATGGGAAGGGAAGTCGGGGATGTAAAGTAAAAAAGATGAAATCAACCCCCTGACCCGAGCAGAGCGCAAAATGTTGCTGATAAGAAATTAGTTCCGAGTTTAACCAGACTCTAGCGATACATTCAAAAAAAGCAAACTATGGCTACATCTTCTAGAGATTCCTTCGCCTTTTTGGTTGGTATGCGGAGTCATCTTCCCATGTTTTTCTCCAGCTAAACACACAATACTAGGCAGCTACTATTACTCTTCTTCGTTCGAAGTAGCGAAGGGCAAACTCTCGATTATGAGACCAACACAACTGAAAAGACACCGCTGCAATGTCAGCCAATTGAAGGAACGGAACATTTGGCATTTGGATTTCTTACTTATGAAGTATACTTCATGGACATATCTCCACTAGGTTACCATCTAACTATTTAGCTTTTAGGTCCTGACATCCTCCATAAAACTTTTAATGGACAGACCACACCTGAATTGACATGTGTTGCTCTTTCGAGCGTGAACCTGCTGAATTTGAAGTTTTTCAAAAGCATTCTTTTATCGCATTGTCAATATGCCAACGTTCCTGCCTCGATTAGGATGTTGACTCTGAGCCGAGTTACGGCATCCTTAAAGTTTAGTTGCATCCTGCCAAGACTTCTATAAAGGATAAAAGGATAAAGTGGTCGGCGTTAATCAATCCCGTCACGTGGGATGCGCCACGCATTCGACTTCATCTGAGCATCGTAGAGGCGTTGAATGCGCATGTGCCCTGTACAATGACTTGCGGGGGGCACCCGATGTACCAAGTCAGTGCTTCATCCTCCCAGACTCCTCTGGTACCAATTTACCGACCCCGGAGGGATGGAAGGCTTGGTTGGCCTCGGGCGGGATCGAACCATCGATCGTGTGCGTGCGCAGCGAGCCTCTTACCACTGCGCCACACGCGCCCATCAAGACTTCTATACGCACCTAAAACATTGCAGTCTTGGGACGTTGCATAAAAGATGTCCCTGTCGCTCACAATGAACTCGGCGACAGCTTCTGTCATATACTACTTAATGTGGTGAAGAAATGTGAACTTAGTGTTGACGAGTTGCTATGACGATATCTCACCTCTTCAATTTCATTGGCACCAAATTAATCGCGCAAGAATAGCGAAGCATTCTAGCAGTTCTTGCTCAGAGAGCGCTTTCATATCCTGAAACAATACTTCAGAGCTCCGTATTCCAAGATTATAGGAGATTTTGGAGGGTGTTCGAGAAAAAATTTTTGTTGACGACGAGCGATAAAGTATAAGTGGGGTTTGTTGCAGATGGAGTAAGTTGGGCAACGAAACAAAAAAAAATGTAACTAAAAGGAAAAGAAAACATTAATAAGGAATCTGGCTGAGTATTCTTACCCACCCTGATTTTACGTCAACGATGCAGCTCTACCCATTAACCCCTTGAAGACCGTGCGGCTCATCGGTAAGCCCCGCTTTTCCTCCCACTATTCACTTTGAGATCATTGAGCATTGGTGGTCCCAGCGGTTTTCTCACAATCAGATATCAACGTAGTACTACTTATAGATCAGAAGGGGCATAAAAACCTATATTGGAATTATTTCGGAAATTTCGGAGCAGAGAAAGGAGCCAGAAGTTGAAAAAAATTGGAAAGTACAAAAAGAGAGCGATCATTAGTGGATTTACTAGAACAAATTCTGTGATAACTAATAGTGTTAAGCAAGGTGTCATCCAAAAGCACAGCTTATGCACAAAGCCTTTTCTCATAGCCAGAAATACGAAATGGACTTTGCTTCAGTGTTGCTTACAAGATTCTTTGTGCTGCAACCTACATATCCCTCAATGTTAGACGTTTGACCTGCCTGCCAGTAAAATATTGTCAAAACTAAGACAATTCTATGCACTCAAGGTGCTGTCATTGAGTTGGCATGAGCCCGACACACCATTCCGACAATGCTAGAAGCATGTCATTCCGCCTCCGCTTCCTAAAATTAGCGGAAATAATACTTTAACGCCTAGTTACCATTCCGTCATTATTTGATTACCATAACGTTGTCCTCTAACCGTGCTTCTCTTTAAAACTGAACTCGAAATGGCATGCCATTCCAGTTTCTACGATGACCCAAGAATTATTTTCCTGAATAGTAAATTTAAAAAATTCAGTAGAATTAACAAATATAATGAAATAACTAAAAAGTTAATCAAATGTTTTTTGGAGACTTAGACTTTTAAATAAAGCTTGCTTCTGCCCAAACTATCCTATGTATGTACCTAGCTCGAAAATGGCTAAGCGGCCATTCGGTTAGGCAAATTTGGCTGCCTTACCGGACGGCCGCTTCTTTGAGCTAGGCTTTCTGATATTAATGAAAATTAGACTCAAGGTTTAATTACCCACGTTTGAGAGTATTCCTACATATTCACACATAGTCTGTATTTGCTAGTCCCACCACCCGGTCGATCAGGAGAACAAGGATTCGATCAAATTGGTGAGTTTTTTTCTGATCCATATTTAAGGATAAGGCTTGGGACTTCCCCTCCCCTACTGATGAGTGCTGGGGGAAGTCCACGGCTTTTAGCTGAGCTTCCGCATAAGGGTAGAGAATGCAACGGAGGTTGAGCCATTTTTTCTATTTGTTTTCTATTTTTTTCTTAATAATTTATGGTTCATTCATTGTTTACTTTGCAAGAACCCCGTCCAGGGAATTCTTGGAAAAAAGGGTATTTACAGGGGTTCCGAGCTCCTGAGATGTATTCAGGACTCTGGTTGCTAATAATCTGATGCAACACTCTATTAATAACTTCATGTACTGTGACGTTCATGCTTTGCCTCTGTTTTTGCAATGCATCTTAGGCAAATACACCGCTAATGGCGGGATCTGCAGATTACATGGTGATGTGTACTAGAGGTACGCCTTTTGTATTTGTTGCTCACTTTCGTGTATGTATAGATAAAACGTTCGATCATTCGCGTAATAGCTCTGTGCTGACGGCTGTGAATGTGCTTCTGTCACATGAAAACGCGAAAACTCGTCCTGGTCCTGACAGCCTGAGGATTTTGTCGAGGATTGGCATTACTCTCCAACTCTGTCTCCTTTTTTTCTTATTCGTTTGCGGAATTTGTCACACCTGCACCAGTCAAGAGGCAGGCTTGCAGTCCACGCAGAGTTTGAAAGCCCTGGTGCAAGTAATAGGCTACTTAATGAAGCTATCATTGTAGCTCTAAAGTCCTTAGCTTTAGTGCAGACAAGCCAAAACATATCTCTTTTTGTTCAAAGCCCAGAAAGGCGAGAGCGCTGAATGTTGCACTCGGAAGGCTTGGCGGCTAAGCTCTCCGATTGGTCAGTACAGCAACTGGCCAATGCCAGCGCTAGATAACATCGCAATCCTAGGCGCTCCACACCCATAAGTTGAGCTGGCACTAGCTTCATTTTTCATATCTACATGTCACAACTATAGCCACGACCTAATAATGCATTAGATACCTATCGATTTACTCGAAATTTAAAAATCTGATTTAGAATAAGTCTATATTTCGGATGTTTGAGAAAGAATGAGCAATATCTTCCTTCAGGAAAGATGAGGAGGTATTTAGGTCTATCTCTTTTTTGAATATTTGAATTCTTCGGATGTGGTCCAGAATAAATATTTAAATAAATTGAGTTTTTCTTTTTTTTATTTGGTCCCAAGAATAGTCACAACTCAACCTCATCTCTAATTCAAACTTGCGCACGTGTCCTTCCCATCTAGATCGAGATGGTACAGTCAAAAATTTGTAGATTAAAAAAGGGTAAGGAAGACGGGAATCACAGTCTGACTCCTTCATACTCCTGGTGTCAGTTTAGGCTACTATTGTAGTTGGGCCTGGAAGTTCCGAGGGCTAACCTCAGCCTTGTCCACTATAATCAAGTTATGTTACTTATTTGTTTGTTTATTCGCGCACTATTTACTCGCTTAATTATCCATTTGTTTATCTATCTATTCATTTGTTTACTCATTTTTTGTCTATTTATAGGTGCACGGCATAGAGAAGCAATGCAATGCTTCAAAGCGAAACCAGTAAAAAAGTAATCAATTTATGGAAAATTCTGTGAAACATTGTGCTTCTCTAGGGGACGAAAATAGGAAAAAAGGGGAAAATGCATTAACTAGAGGACACGCTAGGCAACCATCAAACAAAAAAAAATGGGTGCTTTCCCACGAAAAGAAAGATGTGGAACAGGTTCTGGGAAATCTACTGCCAATTACAGTTCTACATAATCCCGTGGTGGGATTCATGGACGTTCCCGTGGAGATTCTTAGCTTCTCACTCATTTAAAGTGCACGGGTTCTTTTCTGTAGCAAAATATGGTAGGTCTAGACATGTTTACCATTACTAGTTACCACTGATGACTTAGGCGGGTCATATCGGAAGAATTATAGTCTTCCCTGCCAAACAAACTCGTCCACTTAGGAACAACGGGTGAACCACTACCTTCCTAGGACCCATGAGTCCCATCCTTTTTCAATAGAAGGTGCGGTTGAGGCGTTAGAATTTCCATGAAATCCGACTTTTCAGCGGCTGCTCCACTTCTTCCCAATTTTTTTCCCTAGCCAACAACCCAGCGGCGTCGAAATATCCCTGGCCGCGTGTGCTGGCGGAGTGGTGTGCGCTATTGCGTGTCTTCTCAATCGTCGCATATGTCTTTCGTCGGGGGTCCAATTAGGCGCTCGTCGGCTCGTCGGCGGCTCGCCTCCTTGCTGTCGCCACCGATGCCAGCAGGCGCCAGGCCCGCCGCTGGTCTGCCTGCTTCGTATTTCGTATTCGACACCTCATCAGTCATTTCAATTCGCTTCCATTTCTTCCAGGATGGCTCTTACAGCAGCTTAAATTCAGCCATTTTTTCCTGCAGTGGACAACTGTCACTTCACGCGAAGGTTCCATATTTCGGCAGAATCCTGGGCGCAGGATATATAATCGTGTCCAAATCACATCTGACTGTAGTTCCCCAACTTATAGAACACATACATACTTACCTGTGCCAGTACAGGTCAAATTTCGATTGTATTGTTAAGTGATCTATGTTTCTTGGATATTGAGAAGGAACCAAAAAGTAAAGATTTGTCTGGAAACGTATGCTTTTTTCCGGAATAGCGCACTTCTTCCGGAAGGTAAATGACTTTCCTCGCAAAAAAAGGAGTGTAATGGAATTATGCGACATACACTGCCATTTTCTTCGTTGGGCTGCCGCGCCGCACCAGCTACGCGGCGCGGCAGACCGGCTGAACGCTGTAGCTTGAGAGGTGTTGCCTTTTGCCTAGAGCTTCATCGGCGGTTTTCTTCATATGTAGGCATACTCGCTAAAATGTCTGAGTTAACACGACGTTTGTGCCCACTGCGGCCAGCTGGACTCCGCGCCGCCTAGGTGGCGCAGCGCGGCAAGCCAACGGACAGTGCAATCGTGATTGCCGTTCCGTACCTGTTTGGCTAATTTTCTGCAAATACGGAACGTTTTGTTGCATAGTCTGTGTGCTACAGTAACAGTTGTTGAATACGAGAGTAGAGGCCTAAGAAACCTACATCTTTTCCCCTACTTCTCCTCGCATATTCTTTTCCGTCAGCAGCAAGGTAAAAAAAACGCCCGGTCGCTGAAGTTTCATCGAAGTATAGTCACTTTCGCTGCATCAGATAGGTGTCTAGAGAATTTCATTTGGACCCCAAAACTTGAAAAATTAAAATGGCAGTCTGGTAGGATGCAAAATTGTTGACTCAGCATAGGGTTAAGTGCTCGACATATTCTAGTTTTACTTCGTTTTTATGAGAACTGGGAAAAGTTGCCACCAAATTATTACAGTATTTTCCCACTGCAGTGTCGTCAACGAGCCCTGTGCGATTGGTCGCTCTTCCTGAATCTTTGCTAGCTTTTTTGGAGTGATTTCACCTTCTAAGAACATCAAAAATATGCTTACAGCGTCCCTCATCTCCTTTCAAGATCCTCGTCTAGTACGGAGCTCAAACCCTCAAAAATTCAATACATCTAACAAGTTCAAAGCGAATTTTATATCCTTTTCATAATGTTATCATTGTCAATGTCATTCTAATGATCTTTGTAGCCAGAAGGGGGGGGGGGCATGCTGGAACTGTCTCACAGGTAGGAACTGTCTCACATGTCATTATTTTTTTTTGGGGGGGGGGTCAGAATTCAACAGATAACTCAATTTCGCAAAATGCAAAGCAACCTATGCTTATAACCCTTTCCGAGTGAATTTTATGCTCAGTGTATAGACTTGAGAGTGCGTCTGTGACTTTGTCCGCAACTGCGGCTGCGGTGCGGTGTCTGCCGACTGATCAGCTGCTTCAGTCGATAGGAAGACGCTGATGGATGTGTTTGGTAGGAGATTTTGCTAAGAGATGGTAGCAAAAAAATAAAAATGGAAGGAATAACATCGAAAACATATTAGAACCTATAGGTAAAAGTGTGACAGTTAGAAAATGAGAACGAATCAGCTGGTCAGTCGGAAGATACCACGCCGCAACCGTAATTGCAGACAAAGTCGCATACGCATTCTTTAGAAGTTTTAGAAAGATTGTTAGCGTTTATAGAAGAACTTTAGTTGTAAATTTTTCTAAGTATAATAGTATTGGTTATGTTTTCAGTTTCTTTAGCTCGCTGACTATGCAGTGGTACATGACCTATTACAGGTAATTATTTGGACTGATTTGTTTTCACTAGTAATTCATTGATAGTAATAATAATGACCAAAATGATAACAATAAAAAATAGTCGAGAATATAATAATGATCATAATTCACTAAGTAAAAATAATAGTGAAAGAAATCAAACATTCACCAACTACTTTACGTTTCTTCATCTCAACAGAGATAAAAAGCCTTTGTGGCAGTTGCCCACATCCATCCTAGTCCTCGTTTCCGCTTCACATTTTCTGACACGATCCCATACACATTTCTATACATTCCCGATCGCTTTCCAACAGAACCAACACCCCCCCCCCCCGCATTGCCGTAGCGAGTGGTGCGGCAGGTGAAAGCTGGCGCGTTGCTGTGCAGATGTTCTTATTATCGCGGCTCGGCGCTCGGCCCGACTTCTCGTATCGAAAGGTCGACCACATTTGCTGCGACTCATCTCGTCTTAGAGAGGTGGAAAACAAGCGGCGTCTCTCGAATTGTGGCCGGCCGTGGTGGGCGAAAACACCGCTCCAGGACAATGCTGTGTCCTAGGAAGCCGGCTTTGCGATAGCGTATAGGCCACGCATCGGTGAAGTTTCCTTGGAAGATTGTTTGGTAGAAAGACATACGTGGTGGAATGCTATGAAGCTTTAGCTGTTATCATGTGGGCCAAGGGTTCGATCCCTAGGTTCATGATTGGTTAAAAATTCCTGAATTAGGAGGTGACTATGATGTGAGCAATGATGAACAATGTGATTCTAGGGATCTGGGATGGCGGAAAACTTGCCAGTTCTTTGAATACCTCGTAAATATGTTGAAGATCATGTCAACGACAGGTAAACTTGCGTGGGGTTAGGGAGTTCACCCTGGGTAATATCTGTGGTGGTAAGCACCTCGATTAGTCGAAATCTACCCTTCACCTGGCCTTACCTATCAGTATGTTCATCCAAACATGATGTTCTCTATACCCTGCTGCTAAATGTTGGCTCACCTTCTACCTTGTGTTCACCTACATGTTTACCAATCCGTGGCGTAGTTCCTACCCACTGCTAAATATGGGCAATAATGAGCCACCATAACTGGACTTACCTGGTGTGAATTCGGGTTTCAGCAGTCCGTCACACTTACCCAATTCTTTGCCATAGATTACTCATTCCAACCCGTATGCGCTAGAGATTAACCGGGGTAAACATTTTTACAACAATTACCTGCTACCCATGGGTATTGGGTTACTCGTCGTTCGGAGATGTATTCGGGCCTGGATGCATCATTGAGATAAACCAGGGTAAATATGTCGAAGATCATGTCAAGGGCAGGTAAATTTGCGTGAGGGTTGACGAGCTTACCCTGGGTAATATCAGTGGTGCGTGCTATCCGTGGAATTTTTAGCCACCTACGATCAAATCAGGGTGATATATTGCACAAAAGTTACACTCAAAAACCACGAATTTCTAATTTTCGGAATGCATCATATGCATAGATGTATGACCGTTGCTTGTATGGGGTAACCCACGCTTGCACGAGTGAAAAGAGGTGTGGTTAGCATGGGGTCCGCATGAAATGTGTGACGATTTCTTTGCCGTGACTATAAGAATTCTCCAACTTGCATGACGTTGAGCTCTTTCATTGACGATCTCTACCAATACACGTGGTTGAAATCATGCAAACATCGTGCATTCCTCCATTTAGGGACATTCTGATGCTCATCTCATGTGATTATCGAAGTTTACATCACACGAAGTTTGTAGCAGATTTGCATGATGCATTCTTGATGCAGAGAAATTGCAGTTCTTGCTCCGATTACTACTTTTTGCCGCTAACAAATAGCTGGCTCTCAAGTTTTCCACTTGTTCATCTCTTTTGACGAACAATATTTTCACTAATGAGCCTATTCAAAAGGTAGAAGCTTAGAGCACCTGGCATTCATTTCTTTCTGAAGTAGAGAATCAAATATTATACTATTCTGAATCGAAGACCAGTTAGTGATGCTTAGCAAAAAGAGCAGGTTAACTATTATAACTTTATATCGTCTATTTATTTATTTATTTATTTATTTATTTATTTACATGCACGTAAGTGCGCTATACAATGGTGGCTCATAAGCACAGTAAGTAGATGATAAGCTCTCCAGATTCAGCTAAAAAAAATTGTTTCAAGGTGTATTCCTATTGCGTAAGGTATGAGTGTCAGTAGTTTGACAAGAGATTTTTTTATATATACTATTTTTTGACAAAGGATTTTTTATGAATGTATTTATTATTTTTCAATGTATTTATCTGTTCACTTGTTTGTTTTTCCATCTATTTTTTTCGTTTATTCAATCATATTTGTTTATCTGAGGTACATATGTACGTATGGCTCGCACCTAAGTATGGTGCACAGCTTCTGAAAGTCTCCTATAGATTTTTGAACACTAGTTAGGCTCAATTTAGCCTCAACAACAAGTTATTTTCGTAGAAATTACAAATATTGATAACATTCATACTTCTTCCGAGATGGAGATCGGTTTCGAGGGATAATTCTACAGGAATATTTGATTGGCGTCATGCTTTGTTCGAGTAATTGCATCTGTCTTTTGTGCTAAGAAAAGCTCTCAGAAATATTGTTAGCTGCTATTTTGAGAGCGAACAGCATTTGTGCCTTGAATCAAATAGCAATGTCTAGTGAACAAAGCGACAACTGCTTTGCATCCTAACAAAGAAAATCCAAGGAGGAAATTATCTATTCACTTATTGCTTATTTATTTCTTTATATATCACACCGCAAAAAAACTGCACGTGTCGAAGTGAAAGTTCGCATGTACATGAGTAGGATTACCTTCAAGGATTAACCTATCCGGGACAAATTTTAGCGCAACCTCTCTAATCCTCTTCTCCGTTATCCGACTTGTTAGTAACTCTTGAAAAAATTTTTGTGGATACTTAACCAAAACCTGGACTAATAGTAGCTATTCGAAAGTTTTTTTTTGCAGTGGATAATTGGCGAAAACCTGGGATGAACAAAACGTTCCATTTCCACCGCCAGTCGCTGCTTTGTTCCTTACGGTTAAGTAGTAATTAGATCAAACGAACGAAAAACAACAGTGGATCTAGTAAACCTAAGCAATGTAGGATTATAGTCAGATTCCTGGTTTTCCCTAATCGTCTTTTCCGAAATCCCCATAAGTGCCGTGTACTAAACACGCATTATAGTTCTCCTTGATAACCAAAACTATGTATCTAAAACCATCCCGATGATTATTTCGCCCCTCTACTCTGACGCATATGAAATCTAGATCTTTCTAAGTTGTTCTAGAAAATTTTTCCAGTATGTCTAACTGGAATCTGTTTCCTCCACTTCGAATCGATTTGTCAATCACTGTGATCAATTATCGATTATATTGACGAGTGATGAACACCTTGCTACGATTTCATTAGTCCAAGGAAAGTACACAATACACAAGGCTAACCTTGTAAGTCGCAGCGAGCTTAATTGACTTAAAGTCTTCCATTGCATGGTGCTACATGTAGTTGTATACCATTTTTCACTATGGTCCTAAATGCATTTGAAGACTGTAATGTATGTTGATAATTGATAAGACTGTAATGTAATGTTGAAGAAAGTACGGAATGCAAAAAAAGGAAACATAGACAGAATCCATCCCTTTGAGCATCTGCTTTATTTTTCATTGGGCTTTCTTCATCGAGTCATTTTTCGACGTACTTACGAACAACTCCTTTAGCACCTCCTGCTGCGAGGTGAACAATCTAACACTCACTCAGTGTGAGAGGGTAAAAATGACACATATTCACACATGTTGCAAAATCTTGTTAGATAGAGCATCGAACCTTAAAGGCAGTGTGTCACCTCGTTCCGTTGCTTGTAGATATCAACAGAGTATAGACCTGCTCGTCACGCTGAGTTCAATGATGTACGATAAAACGCATAAAATTGTAATGTAACGCATAAAACCCCGTTTTCGGAGGTCCCGAACTTGTAGTTCACGGACCACTTGGGCGGAGCGCTCCGTGACTGTGCTGGTTGCCCGCCACGGCTGCAACGTTGGCCAACACGTCTGGACGTGTCCGGTCGATAAGATCAACGGCTTCCCACGTCCACTCGAAGCAACAAACTGTTCCAAATCCCATCCCGAAAAACGTTAATGAAACGGCTTAGAGCCCGTTGTGTAATAAGTTATGTATACCGCTAGATTCACCGCCTCGAGAAGATTCAGAATCCGCTAAAACCACAAGCACGAAAACGAGGTGACACACTGCCTTTAAGTACCATTTCGATTTGCTGGGTTGGGCTCTGGTTCCGTATCAGCATAGAGAACATGTTAGTTTACCCAGATTCCCCTCCTACTTGGCACACATCGAAGTGTTTACTTGCATGTGACGTGGGCGTAGACTTACCATCGAGATTACGCAGGGTAAACTTGTCCACGACCTTGCCAACGAGGGGAAGATCTGTGTGATGTCAACACGTTAACCCAGGGTAACCTTAATGATGGGGGCGGTCTGCGACGTGGCGTTGTCTTTCCCTCGTCGCCATAAGTGGTAGTCATATTCATGGGTGTGAGACTACCCATACTTGATGATGCTGGTCTTGAGAATTTAGAAGTTTTCCATGTATTTGGTCTATTTCATCTATAATCCATTTCACGGAGGTAGAATAGCATTTTAAGATTCAGTGAGGACAAAAAATGCCTGCAAATCTCTGCAGCAAAAACTCCGTAATGGTATGGCATCCTCATGAACGGTTGAAAGATTACTTTCTCTTGTTTTTTTACGATGTCGGGGAGAGTCTTCCAGAAAAAATACAGCTGCACTTCCAGCACTCTGCTCTTTTCTATTTTTAAAATTTCCTCTGCTAATCATAGCTTCCTGCAGACCTTAATTAGCCTAATTCTAAAGGCTAATTTAGTTTAGAGAACGTGGTGCACTTTCCAAATTTACTACGGCTGAGATAAGGACGACTGTGTGTTACGGAGCTTCCTGAGCGCTTCTCCAAGGAATTTCCCTGAAATCCTGGGCTCCAGTAACCCCCTGCGATGCTGAACCTGTAGGTAAACCTCGATCGTTTCTTAAAACTCTCCTCACCCAGCTTTTTCATGGATTTTCCGCTGAGAAGGATTGCTTTGCCAGTCAAGTGTAAGCGTGTGAGTAGTCAGTTGAGTTTCGACGGCGGGCGCCTTTTGTCACGGCGACGAGTGACCTTTTTTGGAAACTGCCATAAAGTGCGTCGGCGCGTCGTATAATTCACGGTTGTAGTGATTCCGTGTAACTAACGCTGTACATACCATTAGTGGTTGTCGATCGACTCGTCGTACAGTGCAAAAATGGGTAAATTACGCGACAAGGTCGAAACTGTACTCGATTACAGTCATGGGTTTGTTGGACAATTTTTCTCGCGCAGATATTCCTGGAAAAAAGGCTTTCCGGAGGAAAAATTCCCCAGAAACTATGACCGATGACCAAGGAATCGCTGGCGGCGGTGGCGGCGGCGGCGGTGACGGCTAGGAGGCTCGGCGTCCTCGACGTCCTCTTCGCGCTCCTCTGTCTCTGTTTACTTGATATGCACAGATGTCCTCTTTCCTTGCGTGCGCGCGCCTTCGCCCATTCACCAGCCCCCCCCCCCCGGCCTCGTTCGCCTCACCCCCGTATGTGTTGTCGCTGGCGCTGCAGCAGGCTGGATGATTGTTGCTGATTGTTAGCCTTTTAGTGTGTTTTTGCTTTGCGGACTATGGGTTGGAGGGGTATCCTGGAGAGTTCAAAGATCATTTTTAACTTGCATAGGAATCTTGGCCCCTGTAGTCCTTACATGGAAAAACTCTGCTAAATAATGGATAAAATAATCAGAATAGGAAACACAAACTGAGAAATATGCCTTTCCCAGGCATCCAAGCTTCATAACCTTTTTTCGCATCTACCCTGAGCTATTTTTACCCAGGAAAGCCCGCCTCTTTTCCCAGAAAACGCGTATATCCATGACCTGGTGGAGAATTTCAATAGGATAATTCTCCTGCGTGCACGTCGTTGTAGTCAGCGAGACGCCCTGCAGCTCAATTAGCGATGTCAGTCTCAACGTCGTAATCCACCCTCAACGACCACGCCGTCGGCCGTCTCGACGACTTTTCTGCCACCACAACTCGCCGCCGCCACCGCCACCGCCGATCCCCCACTCCTCACACTCCCGTTCTGGATAATGTTTGATCTTTGCCCCAATGATTTCAGATCTCTATTTCAGATTTCATGGATCCTGGGTATACTAAACTTTATTAGACTCATGGGACAGTAGACTGTGGTTTCTGCTGATAGCTTCACACAAAATTAATGTCTTTTTTGGATAACCTCGGTGAATTGTCGTTTACAGCTCTTCTGGATAACAGTTAACGGAAAATTGTCCGAGAAACTTACCCAGATTACGAATGGGTATCCTTTTATTTAAGCTTACCCATAGAAGTGAAACTTGGTGTAATTTCATTTCTCGTTTTTTCTTCAACTCCACTTCCGAGGGCGGAAAGAATTCATTCATTCATTCATTCATTCACTACATTCATTCATTCATTCATTCATTCATTCATTCATTCATTCACTCATTCACTCATTCACTCATTCATTCATTCATTCATTCATTCATTCATTCGATTCATTCATTCATTCATTCATTCATTTCGTTCATTTCATTCATTTCATTCATTCCATCCATCCATTCATTCATTCATTCTTTCTTTCTTTCATTCATTCATTCACTCATTCACTCATTCATTCATCCATTCATTCATTCATTCATTCATTCATTCATTCATTCATTCATTCGATTCATTCATTCATTCATTCACTACATTCATTCATTCGTTCATTCATTTACTCATTCATTCATTCATTCATTCATTCATTCGATTCATTCATCCCATTCATCCGATTCGTTCATTCATTCATTCATTCATTCATTCATTCATTCATTCATTCATTCATTCATTCATTCATTCATTCATTCATTCATTCGATTCATTTATTCGATTCATTCATTCCGTTCATTTTGATATTCTGCACTACCCACATTTCCTTTTACCCTTGATCTGAAACTCTGGGTAAAAAGCCACTTCCGCGTTTCTCATAAGGGTGTCATTTGCAGCCGATATAGTAGCTTGTCTTCGGTCTTTCACAGCATAGGCAATGTCCTCTTCCTTGTTCTTACTCTTTTCTACATCCTTGTTAATGCCCCTAACCAGGATTTTTCCTTTCAAACTGTTTTGGGCATCGTTTTCGCAGACACATAAGTCTATTGTGGAACTGTTCCTTACTTTCTTTTTCAAAATAACTACTGTTTAATTTTGATTACTTATTGTTGTAAAAACATTGGTTTACTTGTCGAAAATTCGATTATTCGAACCAACAACTCGAACATTCACGTGTAACCCATGGCTGACCACGAGTAATGAATAGTTTTGCTACTTCAATTTGTTGTTTCACGAACAGAGATGAAATAAATGATATAAATATCACAATTTCCCTTTACCATACATATTTATTACTAAACATATATTATAATATTAATATATTAGAATAATATTAACATATTAAAATTATACTCAAAAATTCCGGCTCTCTTCTGGGGAGGGAGAATCCTCAGAGGCTCAGAAGTTCGATAACCTTCATTATCCCTCTTCCAGCTCCCAGGATCCCCATTACCTATATACCTACTCATTTTAAGAATTTTATCAGTCCACCCTACCTTGCGATCCTTCGTAATTTTCTCGATTTTCGACTTTTCTGGAATTATTTAGTATTTACTTTTATCTATCTGATTGCTTACCAGAACCGCTAATGGAAATATTTTGCTGTTTTTCATTATTGCCCCCTTTGTTAATGAAGTAGCAGATGAATATCGAAACGGTGAGAAGTGATCTTTGAACTTTTCCGAGATAGAAATCTAGGAAGACAAGAACAACTAATTAGGAACACTTCGCGGACAAGTGTTCCTCGCGTTGAGGTCATCTCGCACAAAAAAAAACGTGCTTTCACCGTCGTAGTGCTATTCGTGCAGGGGCGTATTCAATTTCAATTCGTGTCAGTTCGTTGTCGGACGTGCTCAGGATTGATTTCTGGACCTCTTCGCCCTTTCAACTAGAATTACCTAACTAGCGGTTAGATTATCCATTTTGAGGGTTCAAAGGAGTAATCAATTAAGTAAAACTTTCAAGGAAGTAGTCTTTGAGAAGAATTGTGCTAGTTCGTTCCTTTACAGAAAATTGTTTCATATACCGTAGTCAGTACGAGAGAATCGCAGTTAATTCGACAAAACAGCCAGTGGTTCGTTGGCGGCAATCGCGCGCGCGTCACGAGACGTCGAGGTCACCCACCACCAGGCAGACGTGCACACCACCCAAATCCGCCACCAAATTAGCATATCCGCACATGGATTCGATGTCAATACAGCAGTTTATTGAGTTATTGATCGCGGTCGACGTCGCAGCGTTTAATTGCTCTTTAGCGCTGTTGTCCACACGTCGTGGCGTCGCGATATCGCGTCGTTGTGGGCGATCGGGCCGTTTTCCCGGCGGGAAATTTCTCTTCGAGCACTCCGGCCTTGGGAAAGCATTCCTTCTGGATTGGCTAGAAATAGATTTAAGGATCCCGGACCAAGGTCCATAGGATTCCCGATCCCCGTTGAATTAGCGGACCCTCTGCTCGGCCACGGATGGAGCACGGGGGCATATGGCGAAAATGATTCTCACGCATATCGTGCCGAGTGGTTCCCTCGGCATGAGTGGCCTCCGACGTGGCGGACGCCCCGCCGACGCCGCCGTCGTGTGCCTCTCCCGTGCATGATCCCTGGATTTTCATGAAACTCGTGAAGTAAGAGACTTTTGAGTGTTCTGTAGCGTCTTTGGAGTTTTCTAAGCTCTTCTATAGTACTAAGCGATAATATTTAAACTGCAAACCGCCGAGGGCAGAACCGCATTGTCGCGACAGCTTCAGGACCCGCCAATTCTCCATAGACTCGAGCTCCTTTTTCGTGTTGAATATTCGAGTATTCGAAATGTTATGTCAATCAAATTCGAAATCGTTTTTTTCTCTTTTTTTCACAAGTACCATCGAATACAAGGATTAAATCCGTTTTTAAGCTGAAATCTACTGGTGTGGGTCATTATGAGGCGGAACGGGGCGGATCCTGTTCCTGCGATTGGTCTCTCCTTTTAGTGGTCCAGCCAGAGTAACGTGACCGACTCCATTTCGCCTCATTATGGCCCATACCCGAAATCTACAGCTCAGCAAGAAGCAGTAAGAACTATGTGGGTCCCTCCTGAAAATCACCACGCCTTCCAGATTACCTTCGTAGATCCCGAATTTTAACGGAAAATTCGCTCACCTACTTAGTATATGAGCCCTTGGTCAAGACTTGTCATTTATTTATTTGTTTACTGGTTAATTCATCTGTTCGTGTTTTTACATCTATTCTCCTCATTACTCTTAAACTCTATCCTAAATCTCGCTCGGCTTCCCTTGCCCAAATCCCTAAGAATCTCTGTAGTTGCTGTCCTGGTGGTGCTCTCTCCCTCTCTGCTTAGACAGTTTTCCACGGGTTTTCTGGATGAACCTTAAAAATTTTTATCAAATACAATGAACAACTACTCCAGTACCGTACTATCATCTTTTTGCACACACCTACAGTTCATATTTCCAGGAGAAAATCATGGTTTCCAGGATGACTCGTTCATAGCTGGCCAGCATCACCTACGGTCATTCATGTATCTCTGGACAACACTTCCTAAGTCTATCTCGAATGTCACTCTTAATGGCAACCGCGAATGTCCCGTTATCTACACTTTCTGGTGCTGTAGAGGGCGCCTCGCGAAGCTGCAAGCTGTAACCTCAAAAAACTCACTCGAATTTCGCGCAATTCTCCTCTACGACTACCGTGAGATGCAGTACTCCTTGCGTTCTCTATTCAGTTGCAAATGAGGATCGAAGACCTCGTAAACTCGGCTCAACGATGCTTCTAAACCAGGAGGTTAAGCTTGAGATGTCTTATGACATAGTTGAAGGATTAGAGTGCGAGGTTTGCAGGCATGTTCTGTGTGTGTGCAAGTCCTGTAGTCCTTGTTCTTTTACCAGGGGCGCTGCCCTCTTGACCCGTGTGCTAGAGGATTAGTACGTGGGAGGCCATCATTCAGATGAATGCGGGTCGTTAATGGGTCCATTAAATAGAACTCATAGGAGGACAAGTTTTCCATGGCTTAGATGTCCCTCTAGCGCGACTTAGGCCATATAATCTGTGTTATCTCCACTAGAGGCACTTTTAAAGATGAGTGCATCCCAGCGCCTCTAGCCAGGACGCCGCTGAGAACACCCGGCGACGGTTGCGACGCCAACAGCGTCGACGCGAGTAGTCTAGGCGTTGTGTGTGTGTCTCTGTGTGTGTGTGTGTGCGGCCATTGTTCGGCCTGGTTTATTCATACATCGCGGTGCAGTCTGCCCCTCTCCGCGCTTCGTTCCTCCTCGCCACATCGCAGCCCAGCAGCCAACAGCCCAGCAGCAGCAGTCAGCCCGCCACCCGTCGTCGGTCGGTTGGTTGGTCGGTCGGCCGGCCGGCCGGCGCGGCCCCGTCCGTCCGCCCCGGCACAACCATTCCCGTCTCTTCGTCGCCGTCCCCGCCATCGCAGCCGTAGTCGACTGCCGGCGCCGATGACGCCTCTCACACCCACGTTTGAACTCCGAATTCAGCCGACTCGTTTCGCAATTTTGCCATTTCGGTGATGTTGGCGGTTTAAAAACGCCTGCGCGACTCCCTCAGGATGGATTACCCCAGCTTTCCCGAATAAACAGCTGGACAACACTGTCTGCCGCTTTTTTGACCTCTATGTCATGCTCTGTTTTTCCACGTTGTTTTTGTCGCTATGTCCTCCAGACGGCATGTGCAAGTGCAATGGTCGTCGGCGGGGCGGAAGTGAATGGAAAACATCCTTGGAATGTCTTTTTTCGGGGCGAATGGAACGTTTATGAGAGAAATTTCACTTCCCGCAGTAGGTAATCTTCAAACGAATGGGGAATTTTCTGTGAAGCTTAGCCCCTGAGATCGGAAGTGCAAAACTACATATTTACCCGAAGCAATCCGGAGATTTCATTTTTAGAAACCCTCAGGTTCTCCTGGAAAACATTTGGAACCTCTCTGCCTATATTTCAGTAGGT
This sequence comes from Ancylostoma caninum, assembly GCA_037903475.1. Taxonomy (NCBI): domain Eukaryota; kingdom Metazoa; phylum Nematoda; class Chromadorea; order Rhabditida; family Ancylostomatidae; genus Ancylostoma; species Ancylostoma caninum. Next base: position 59,962 of record JBAJFG010000428.1, read on the forward strand.
TACGAAATACGAGATGTTTAGCGAGACCAGGCTCTCTAATTGGTCAGTTTTAAACTGTCCAATTAGAAAATACACCTCACCAAAGAGGTAGAGTCTATTAGTATTCTATTTTATACTATTTTCTCCAATTTTTTGATAATAGAGTTAAATCCTAGTTAAATCCTTTTGATAACTCATGGATTCCAGAGAATTAGAGTCTTCTTGAAGTAGTAGTGAGCATCGTTACTGTAACTTCTGCTATTGTGCTGCTTTTCTGCTGCTGCTCATCAGGAGTCATTGTTCTCGTTTCTAGCAGTTCTTTTTTATTATTTCTGAAGCTTAGTGGAAGTTTTCACTACATTCACCCTGTCTCTGCAACTTGATTTATTGCTTATCCAGAACTTCATGGAATCTGTGCATATCGTTCGAGTTTTTCCTTCAGAATACCCTCAAAAGTTATTCATGCTTGCGGCGCGTCAAAGTTTACGCGCCGATACACAGTGCAAAGGAGAGAGGTAGAAGACAAATCCTGGCAGATCAGCAATGTTCCTAGTTTCGCCGTTGCGACTGCCGCGCGAACGAACCACGTTTCCATTTTCGCCGCTTTGGGTCGGCGCGAAAACTTCGTGGAGTTTTGTCTAGGCGCGTAAACTTTGACGCGCCGCAAGCATGAATAACTTTTCATACCAATACATTTGGGATCAATTGCTGTTATTCTGCTGCTATCCTGCTGTAATCGTGGTGCTTCTCTCAACTCTATGATATGATATGTTAGTCTACGTTTCATTTTTCCAGTGTCATTTTTGTCACGCCGTTCGTTGTGCTGCTGTTATGCTCCTTTTGTACTGCTGAGCAAGCAAGTGAACACTTTCCTTTTCTACTTTTTCCATCTTCTTCATGCTACGTATGGTTATTCCTTTTCCGTAATTCATGAGATTTTAACAATTTAGTGGTGCTTTTCTCGCGCTATTCTACTGCTATTGTGCTGTTCTTTGTCCTATATCCGAGAGATTATTCGCATTCATTCGGTTCTCCTGGATGCATCCAGTTCTTATGACGATTGCAATTGAAATGAGTCTTCACATCTCATAAATTAATTTATTCTCGTCCGACTGGCCTCTATGAGCCCTGTGGTGATCGTTCTTTGTCCAGTCCAAAGCATATTCCCAGGCTTGGGACACTATGCACTCACTGCCGTCCTGCAGCGATTTTTAATTGCAGCATCGCTAATTGTCACCATGCTGTTCCATGAAACATCGCAGAGTTTCGGATTGGTCGCGTTCTCGCTATTTCGCTAGTAGCGCCAGGATGGCATCACACTGATCTCGACGAGAAGAGATATCGCCCGAAACCGCAAAAATTCTATTTAATCTCATTCTATTCAATAATATTACGAATTATGAACTAACTTGACACCTGTGACCCATGTTAACGTAAACCTGCTTTTTTTTGAATTTTCGTTGGGCAAACGGCATGAAGAACGAAAGAGCGAAGGAATTTTCGTCAGCGGCGCGTCACTAATGATATCATCATTTTTCTGGATTTCAGACATTTTCACGCCATGGTGAATCACACGAAATTCGACGAGTTTCTCTACTGTCACGGAAAAATTTGCTCTTTTCCGGGAAACTGCGGCAAAAACAGATTTTGGCGGAATTGCCGTGTCTATCGCACTTCCAAAAATTATGTTGACAACAATACTTCTGGAAGAAGGTTCTTGATTTAAATTCTGCTCGCGTTCTATATGTGACACTCCCTCGACTTGGCTTTTAGATACATATATGGGAGAAATTCCACGGAAGGATCCAGGAAATTCTCAATGACAATCCTTTCCGTGGCATTCATGTATCCTGGATCCATGTCATTCATATGACTTGTTTTTCCCCAGTTCTGAAATATTTTCTCACAATTTCTGGAATTCACCATGCTAACAATAAGCCAAGCGCCAATTTTTAATCGATTACCATACTTTAGACACAAATATTTGGGAATATACCAGTACGTAGGATTTCAATCCCAAATATGTACATATATGACTTCCTCGGGAAAAATCCCCTGAAAAGTACATAGATCTAAGGCGTAGATTAACTTCTCGTAAAGGGTAACCTATTTGTTAATTCATATCATGGATTCACTGTATTTCTTGGATTTGTTGACTGTTAAAGTAGCAGCAATTTTTAGCGTAAATCACCTTATAGTTCATCATTTTCTCTCGCGAATTCTCTATGCTTTTCTTTGATTTTTTCACTTCTACGAATAAAAATTATAATTGAAAGGATTAAAAACTTTATAAGAATAGAAAAATTTAAAAAATAGCATTGATGGGCAAAAAACCTGTTGGCTTTCCGGAAATTTATGGGCACCAAGGAAATTGCTGGAACATGGGTCAATTTTTTAATTCAGCTAAGTAGTGAAGCTGACTTGAGAAGGAAAAAGGATTTGCCGTCAAATTGTGACTTTTTTCGCTTTTGTTTTTTTTCTTCGAACTTTGAGATATTTTACCCACTAGACTAATAAAAACCTTATCATCAGTGCAATTTATGCCTTTTTCTGGAACTGTATCCTTAATCCTCTCGGAAAGCGCCTTTGAATCCCGGATCAAAGCCGTTCCTTCGACATAATCGAGGACCAAGGGGACCAAGCCGAGCGCATCGGCGGCCGCGGCGGTGGCGACGCAGCCGGGGCGACTCGTGGCTCCTGATATCGCTGACCTTTCGCGTTTTCGAGCCCTGGTCATTGATTGCTATTCACCCCCCACCACACACTCACATTCACTGTGGGTGTGTGTGTGTGCGAGTGTCTCGCGACGGGCCTCCTCTGCTCGGTCGCCGCCGCCGCCGTGTCGGCCATTTGGTTCCATCGTCGGTCGGCGTCGCTGCTGCGACCGCCGACACCGCTTCGCTGGCAGTTTTTCGTCTCGTTCGTTTTTGCGTCGTTGTTATCGGGTTTGAATCCACTTTTTTATACAGCAAAAAGTATTTGGGAGTGGTATTTATCTCGACATGTCTGGTTTTTTGCAAAATCTTCCCAAAAACTCATACTCTGCACAGCTGGTGCTATTTTGAGTTGTTTCGGCGTTAATTCTATGCTTTACCCAGGTGATTTCCTGGAAATATAAGGATTTTCCTTTCGATTGTATTCTTTTCCCTAGAGATGATTCCTGGCTGATGAGCAACTCCTCTCCATGATCTACGGCTTCGTTTTTGATCTTTTCAGCCTCCTGCGTTTCCACCTTTCCTTTTCTCCATTTTTTCTTACAATTCTATAGGTTTTTCTAGTTACAGACGATACCTTTTCCTTCACTTCTTCCCGCTCCAGTGTGGAGATTCATGAATGTTACCATAAAATCCAAAGTGAACGAGTTTCCTGAGCTCTACCAGTTACATTTTATTGTATCCGAGGTTTATCCCTACTGTCTGAGACGAGTTCTCGAAGATCCCAGATTTTCTGGAGCTAAAGCCGAAGAACTAATGAATAGGTTTGAATTTCGAATATTCGGTTCCAACTAGGTTGAAAATTGAAAAGAGAGAGCAGCACAGCTCTGAAGAAAAGACAAGGAGGGCTGTTCGTCTTTCTCTTTCTTGAATATTCGAATATTCGAAACGACTCTCAGATTGCTTTCGCTAGTTTCGAGAATTTGTATTAGTAAGATTGATTCCACTCGATTTCCATTCGGTTTTAAGTATCCTACTTTTGTCATAAGAATTCGCCCATTTTGGACAAACGTGAGGATAAAATTTCCGTGGGGAAAATCATGGATATCGCAGCAGGGTTTTCCTTATCTCTTAAGGATTTCTAAAGTCTGGCTACTATACTGGGTCACAATGACTATTCTTTCCATCTTTCCTGCTATTTCTTTTTTCCCCTCACTTCTATGTCTTTTTCCTATCTTTTTCAGTCCTCTGTACTTTTTTCTCCCACTTCCTTTCCTTCTTCTATCTCTTTCCTCTCTTCGTTTCTCTCTTTTGCTTTAGAAATCCGTATATGTATCCAGAATGCTTACATCTCACGCATACAGTTTTTATTTTCCCGCCATTGCGCTGATGTTTGAACGACGAATTCTCATCTATGCTCTGCACTATGACGCTACACATAGGCATGCTTGTCGAAAAACAGTCAGTTAGTCAGCTGACTCATGGGATAATTAGGGTACATACTTAGGAATCATACAATGTTAATTGTTATTTTACGTCTAGGATATCCTTCGTAACGAATGTAAGAAGAACATTTGAAGTTGTTGAGCAAAAGAAGGGCTTAATTATATAAATATGTATAAAATATAATATAAAGGACAGCGCTGGTAACCACGAGAGTGCAAGGAAAGGACAGTTTGCAGTTTTTCACCGACGAACGAGAAGTGATCATTAGTTTACAATTTTGGGGAGAATTTCCGCTTAGTCAGCTGGCTGCAAGGCTAATTTTTGTAACTAGAATATAATTTTGGGCAGAAAGGGAGTACCTAATACATATATGTACTTAGGACAGAGATCACTGATGACAAGGAGATGCTTCCAAATTTCTGGTGTTACTTTTTCCTTAACATCATAAACTTTGAATACTGCATATATGGGGAATGCTTTTACAATCTTACTCTATATAAAGCGCAGACCCCCCCATCGCCGCGCGAGGGATGACAGGTCACGCTGTCATTGATCCACTCGCCTCGCCCCACCTCTTTTGCCCGCCGCCACGGGCTCAATTGCGAAAATTGACACGCCCAATGACACGCCCATGTATATGTATGTGTACAACATGGAAATCTTCAATTAGGACGTCCAATTTGCAACGAAAACGGAATATCTTTGATCTTTAAAGCAGAATAGGAGAACCAATGATGAAGCGAGTGTGATTTCGCAATCAGAAACGTGAATCATCCAAATACAGCAGAGTTGTACGGAAATTTTCACCGCACTCCTTCTAAAGCATTAAGTAGTAATAGCAATTAGAAATTAACGGTCAGGGGAACAAATGGTGCACTCTATGAGCTTAATATTGTGCTTACAAAGTAGGAATAGAACGTTAACGCACTTTTTTCCTGTTACAACCTGATTGTGCCCGAACCATAACGATTTGGACTTCCAGCGCTATCACAAATGAAAAAGACTTGACCACGTGAGGATCTGTGTTTCTACTCATAAAACGCACCATGTAGGAGCTCTTTATATTGAACATAATAAGAGTTAACCTCCTAACCGTTTAGTAGCTATGCAGTTTCGCAGAAAATCACTGTCATCCGCGAAGCGCGGCGAAGCTGCGCTTCGTGTGGATGACAGTGATTTTCTTGAGTTTACCTAGCCCTGAGGTAACGTGGCACACGGGTCCGAGTCAGAGCGCCACGAAGCGGCGCTCTGGCTCGGGGTTCCCTTTTTTTCAGAGTTTACCTAGCCCTGAGGTAACGTGGCACACGGGTCCGAGTCAGAGCGCCGCGAAGCGGCGCTCTGGCTCGGGGTTCCTTTTTTTTCAGAGTTTACCTAGCCCTGAGGTAACGTGGCACACGGGTCCGAGTCAGAGCGCCGCGAAGCGGCGCTCTGGCTCGGGGTTCCCTTTTTTTCAGAGTTTACCTAGCCCTGAGGTAACGTGGCACACGGGTCCGAGTCAGAGCGCCGCTAAGCGGCGCTCTGGCTCGGGGTTTCCTTTTTTTCAGAGTTTACCTAGCCCTGAGGTAACGTGGCACACGGGTCCGAGTCAGAGCGCCGCGAAGCGGCGCTCTGGCTCGGTCTTCTACATATATGGGGAATGCTTTCACAATCTTAAAATATGTATATGCAGAAGTGCATGGAAAAGCTAAACTTTTTGGAAAATTCGAGAAGAAAATAGCTCCGAATAAGGTTTTACTGGTAGTTAATCCTCTTCTCGAGTCCAGCATGCACCATTGAGGTTAACTAAGGTGGGTTAACACCTCCAAAAGACAGCAGCTCAGCCTGAGGGCGTTAACACCTTTACCCTGGGTAATCTCAATGATGCATATCAGCCTAGGTTTCAGTACCAAAATTTTGCTCTGAAATCCGTGTTGTCTTCTCAAAATTTAATTATTTCAGCCCTACCATAACCTACTGACTTACTATTTTTATTTAATCGTTGTTTTTTTGGAGGACAAGGGAGAGGGGGGGGGTGGAGTCAACAATGCATAGCAAAAGGATTCGTGCAAGCCATTGGGGGTAGGTGAACCTAAAAGACCATTTCTGGACTGTGCCGTCCTCTAGAAGATTTTATGGATCCAGCCTGAGCTCTATGGATCCAGTCTATTAAGCGCCTACCTCATTGCGAATTTTCCCCCAGACCTTGCATGCTACCCCCTTTATTTTCCTGTAACTTTACCAACTTCCTGGTACATTAGTCACCTGTTTTCTGGCGAATACTGGCTACAGATTCCTGGATCGCTGACGAACAACAGCACTGTTTAAAAAAGTAGCGCCACCCAGTTGCTAATATCGTCGTCTGCTGCCTGCCTGAATGAGGTTTTTGCACATCCGTAACGAGTTTCAGCTGTTGCCGGCGTCGCCGCCACCGCCGCCGCGCCGTTCCCCGTCTCAACTTACACGACGTCGTCGTCGTCGATCCACGTGTGTTGTACGCGGTTGCGTCACCTCTCTAGCGCCTCTCCTAAGTTCATTCTCCTGATTGATGGCAACTGTGGTAGTGCAATGAGCCTCCGAGACCTCTACGTAACTGCAGAAATAGCCCTGATGATCTGCGGATGAAGTGATCTACACCTGTAGATCACTTAGGCTCACATTCGTGTTCACAGCTCATTGTAGCCCTATGATTTGCTTTGAATAGACCAGGTGGCCACGGTTATCCTATGTTTTGCTCGATTAGAGAGCACTCGGTTGTTTACCACCAGCGCAGAGACAGCAGACACACACAAAACTTGGCATTGAGCCAGGATAATCACAGCTCAGCCAGCGCTGACGTCTCGTCGCTGGCTCGCTGCCAATCCTCGGATAGAGCCTGGCATGGCGTACTTATCACAGGGCACATGTTAAAAACAACGGAATTTCTGGGGGAATAATCGAGGGGTTGCTGGGGAGGTTGTTTTCTGCAGATTTTTTCTTTTCATTGTTTTCAACTCCTTTTAGGGTTATGGAAGGAAAGAGGAGAATTAGCGAGGGAATACGTGGCTTTAGTGGATTTTCACTGAATTAGCCTGTTCAGACTACTTGTAAAAGCAGTGAAGTAGTTTTTTGACCCGAAAGAAAACAAAATCCTTACTCCACAACTCTGACTCTAACACAAAGCAAACTTACTTCACAAACTCAATCATTTCGGCCTGGAGTGTCAAAACAAAATTCAACAGAATGCTCGGTTTCAATTTCTAACACGGCTGGATTTTCAGCAATTTTTTTTGACAATTTTATGTTCATTTTATGGAACTGGATAAACGAGTGTTGTATAGGTCATACAAAGGTCGTACGTAGTTTTTATAAGGGCATCGGTAGTAATTTCGCTGGGTCTACCGTCTATTCAATAAACCAAGTGGTTTCTCCCTGTTATGAACCGCTTATCTCTCTATTCTTCTCTCCCTCTCTCCCTCTTTCTCTAGCTCTCTTTCTCCAGATCTCTCTCTCCTTGAAATTTGGTACCAGTCTATGGGAATAACAGGTGTTTCTGGAAATTTGCCAAATCCTTTCAAAATCACTTGTCTTCTTCTGAGAAATTCCAATTATCTGGCAATGAAAATTCAAAATTCTTCTCAGAGAACGAGTGCTTTAATTTATTCCTCCTACATATTCGTGGCAATCTTGTGAATTTTTCGATCTGCGAGGTGCTGATGGAAAAATTATGTACACATAATTCTCCTTTTTGTTTGTTTGTTTATAAACCTGCATTAGTATTCAGTGTTCTTTTGTACTGTACTATTGCTGAAATGTTGATGCGTGTACACATATTTCCAACACTTTCTTTGTGGGGCATATTAGTGAATGTGCTATTCAGATATTCTTTTCTTTCGAAAAAAAAAAACGCACTGTTAGCTTTATTTGTGCAATTCAGCAAAATGACGTCGATTTGCGTTTTCATGCTTTGTTTCTGAGTTTTTATCCCGATGAAATCTCTAACTATAGTGAATGTACAGCCTTTTTGTATTAAGGCAGCTCAAGTGGTGAACTCAATACAATGGCAAAGGCTCTGAACGTTTGTCCATTTGTTTACTTGTTTATTCGTCTAATGCCTCAGATGTTTACTAATTTATTTGCCTGATTAATTATTTATTCAGTCATACGCGAGCTATTGAAAGAAAAATTGCATAAAAGCCCACACAAGTACGGACCTTTTAGCGTCATGGACCTTTGAAGGAAGAGAATGGCTAAAATACCCCGAAACTCTCGCGCCATTCAAGGATTTTCCCCAAAACTGATTTTTTACGCCATCAATGCCCTACAAAGCATACAAAGATATAAAGTTCACCTGCTCATCGGTCGGTGGAACGACGACGAGAGCAGCTGTCAAAAATCCTCGCCACCATCGCCGGCATCGTCACTAATTGAGTTCGATTCGCTGGTGTGCATTATTCGCGTCGTTAAGCCACCCGACCCGACCGCTACGCCACCTTGGCGTACTCACCGACGCGACTGAGTGACTAGTGTGTCGAAACGGGTCGCGTAGACGACGGTGCAGCTAGCAGCAGCTGCTGCTGGCTGGCTGCACCGTCGTCGTCGTCGTGGACGAGTTTTTCGGCCATCACGGATTCCCACGCCTCACTCACATCGCAGCTACGTTGCACTTGCCACCGCATACCGTCTGTTCCTACGTCTGTGTGTCGGCTAGGCACCGCTTGGCGACGCTATAGTCATCCGGACAACGGATCGGACTAAATACAAGGTGTTTGGTGGATACGTATCCTACCTATGCTGGAAAAGATGTAACCAGAGACAGGGTCTCTCAGCCTTCCTTCAAGTTCCGCCTGAAACTGGAAAATTTTAGTTGAAATCTTATCGGAATTTTTTCTGTAGTTTCAGGTGTTTTCCCGATTTTTTCTGGAAATTTCTTGTGCTTCTCTGCCAATGAATCTACTAAATTATTACATTAATAATCATCTCGGAACAGTTCTGTTGCACCCATCTAGAGAGCCCTTTGCTGATGTGATGCACCCCCTCCCCCTTCACTACAAATGATGTCTTAGTACCCTCTCAGTTCCAAATAGATTACGGTAACGTTTACTTCTACCGTACATTTACTCGTTTAGATTTGTACCGTTCATTTCTACTGCTGTTTTCTTCTGCACTTGTCACCCTGCGTTTTGCGCTTCATTTTCTCTTCCTTGCTTTACTTTTTCGTCTTCTTTATTTTATCTCTTCATTTTCATCAGTGCTGCACTGTTCCTTGAGCAGATTTCCTGCATTTTATATGTACTTTCTTTTTTTTTTGAAAAAAAAATTCTGGAAAATTCAAAAAAAGGTCTGATCATTTCACCTTCTCCCCCTTTCTTCCCTCTTACCATTCCTCTTCACGTTTTGTTGCTTTTCTCTTATTTTCACTTCGGGCTACGTAAATTTACATATATAAATGTAGTCCATGTTATTTATTTGCTTTTTGTTTATCTGTTCGTTCATTCACTCACTCACTCGTTCATTCAGTATTTCATTCATTCATTCATTCATTCATTCATTCATTCATTCATTCATTCATTCATTCATTCATTCATTCATTCATTCATTCATTCATTCATTCATTCATTCATTCATTCATTCATTCATTCATTCATTCATTCATTCATTCATTCATTCATTCATTCATTCATTCATTCATTCATTCATTCATTCATTCATTCATTCATTCATTCATTCATTCATTCATTCATTCATTCATTCATTCATTCATTCATTCATTCATTCATTCATTCATCATTCACTCATTCATTCATTCAGTCACTCATTCATTCACTCATCCATTCATTCAGTTGTTCATTTACCTGACGTTGATTCGTTATCATCTCTTTCTAAGCGAATTTTTTAAAATCTCCTCCTTTTTTCCGATCGTTTTTATCTTTTGACATCTTGCAAGTAATCGATTAGCAACAATTTTATCGTGACATATCATGAAATATTTTGGTCTATACTCGCATTAAGAGCGTTTATACTTCAGCAGATGTACGGCGATGTGTGATCAAAACGCGTTACTTCGCTTGCTAGCGGCGCAAGCAACCGCACAACAACAGGTTCGTTTTTTTTTCAGCTGCATAGCCCTCTCTAATACAGTACGCCTGTCCTACCGTATCCATATTACAGATGCTTTTCGGCTGTGGCACAGGAACAGGCGCGCCAAGCGCTGGCGGCGGCACCACCGCTGCCGCGCATCGTGGCGCCAGCGCCAATGGCGCCGCGGCAGCTGCGCTGCTGAACGGCATGCTCGGTGTCGCGAATCCGTTTTTATCGCCGGAAATGATGCTGTGGCAGAGTATGGTGGCCGCTCAGGCGCAGGTGAGTACATTGTTTGTCGGAATTTCCTCCTCTGCGTCTCTAACCACTTGTCTTTGTAGATAGCACAGTTACAACAGCAACAGCAGGCACAGAATCAACCGTCTTTTGATGATGTTCTCAAGAAATTGGCGGAAAGTGCGAAGAAAAGTTAGTTTTTCTTTTTTCGATTTTTTATTCGGCTATTTTAGAATTTTTAATTTCGTTCCCCTTTATTTTTCCGTTATTTGAAATATTCGTTTTTGTAGAACTATTCCTGTTTTATTTGTCGTATATGTAATTAGTTTTGAACTCCCGCCAATTTTAAAGCCATGCAGCTGGTTGCAACTCGCTCCGCCCACAAGTAGTGCGCACCCATCGTGGAAGTGCGGTTATCGTGCCGTGCCACGAAAACAATTTCCATTTTTTTCTCTATTTTGTTCTTTAGGCGTTTACCACCTTAGCTAGGCCATATATAGCAGTACTAGTAAAGTCAGAAGTTACTACTGCTGTCATCGAGGTTCCCTCTTGTGCATTTTGAAATTTGAAATTTGAAATTTATTAACACAGACAGTGTCCGTGTAAGGTAAAACAGCGTAACACAACACAAACGTAACATCACAACCAAGCATTGTACAACGCCGCCCAAACATACTTGAGATTTAAAACACACAGTGAGGTAAAACATTGAGATTAGATAAGGAGATAGTAAGGAATAAAAAGATCATTAGGAACATGATTGATTCTCTTTAGGACTTCATGTACTCCTCCAAAGTTTTTTGAAATGTTACTAGCTTACTCGGAATGATTAACTTCTTGATAAGTACTTCGAAATCAGGCCCTGCTCTGTTGACTAGAAAGTGTTTCCTAATATTCTTCCTAGCCCTTTTCAATACAAGCTTCCGAGAGCCTCCCCGTGTGATTGATTCTTTAGTGTTGAATAGCACCTCAGGTTTAAGATCAGTACATCCGTACAATTTTTGCGTCTATTACGGTGCAAAAGGCAAGGCACAATTCCGAAGCAGCAAAATATGTAATCTTTATTCACTTAGTTCCCTGAACAGTTACCATTGGTAACAATTGGTTATTCCTGTAGTGTTGCTCGGATAAAAATCGAATAAATTTATTTAACTCATCAAACAATTTTGAAGCGAGCCCGAAAAATTTGAATGACCCAAAAACAAAAAGCTCTATAGCCCTTCTTTCCATTCCTCTAAGGCTGCAAGGCTCACCCTTCTCCCAATATTCCAACTTCTGACTTATTCGAAACCGAATATCGAATATATCTACTACAACAACAACAACGGTCAAGACACTACCTGTCATGGACTTATCCGTTTCTGATGCCTTTCTTTTTCAAAAACTCACTGAACTATTCTTGGATTTAGGCGCGCCTCCCCTGTTCTGTGAGCACCAGGGCTAACCCTATGTATACCCTGATTAATCCAAAGTACTCAAGGATCACTACTAAGCACATCACTACCTTTTTTTGGCGGAGGGTGGGAATGGCTGAGAATGAGTAAATTCGAGATTTGTTGGAATTCTTGGGATTTCAAAGAAAGGCGCAACCTCTGCAAGAGTGCGGAAAATTTTGGTGTGATTTGACTGTACCAGCAGCGTATTTCGGGCTGGTCTGATGGAGGCTCACCTGCCCAATTGACGGACACCTGGCTGAGGGTTTTTCGATCCTGGAATTCTCTATCAGTTGGAATCAAAGGAAATGCTTTAAACCTTTATGTAGTAGTTGCTAATAGTTTTGGGTTATACACAGCTTCTATAACTTATGCCTGATTGAAGAGATCTATGCGACAGAGTGCAGCCACCAACATGATACCCTTTAGCAACCACTGGAAATGGATTTGGGAGCGTATCTATTGACAACCCCAGGATTCTCTATACAAAAATTCCAAGCATCACCCCAACGCCATGCTTCGAACATGTGCGCCGTGCCGACCTTTTTGTGTCATCGCTGTCTGTCCACCTTTACATTCGTAATGCACTAGTGAGGTCGTAAAGTCGCGTTGCACAGCAGCAAACTGGTCTTTTTTCCACGCCAACGACAACTGTTCCGACAATCCTCTCGGCGGAGTAGTTGTCCTTTAGGCTGTTGTGTTTCTATTCGTGTCCAGGAGCAGATAGCCCTCGGCGACTTGTGCCGTTTCGACTTAATTATCCTCGTTGTCTGATGAGCTCACACACACACACGGCTCGAGTGATTAGATCGTGGTGTGCAACCGACCGCGTGCTAGCAGCGCCGCACGACGGCCTCGTTCGGCCCGCGGCCGCGGTTTTATGACACCTCCTCTCTCAGACACCAACCGCCACTTCATTGTGTGTGTTTGCGTGTGGAATTGCGGTTGTTCAGGCAAAGTGTTGGCGGCGGTGACGCTGCGAAGACGGACGGGGGGGAGACGGGGGAATGGCGATGGCGGGGCATTTGCGAAATGTACTCTTCTCCTTTACGGGACAATACTGGGAGGAATGTCAGGGGGGGGGGAACGGTGGGGAGGATCAGAGAAGGGGCTGAGTCTCAAAAAATAGAGATCCTGCACCGTGCGGCTTTCCGAGTGCGGATGCATCATTGGAAGAATAGATAATCTCATACCCATGGGTAGCACTGGATTTAGAGAACGTCGTGTGGTAGGACATGTTGATGGTTGCTCGGTGAAATTTCGTAATTCGAGAGCGTTAGTATGTTTGCCATGGGTAAACTCAATTATGAATGCAAGCTCTGGTAAGCTTTCGGTGAATACCCAGGTAAGTCGTGGGTATCGCTAGATTTTGCTGGTTTCTAGATAAATTCCCTCTGAGCGCCGCGCAAAGCGTGCATTTCAAAGCAGTTATCGGATCTCGCTTAAATTTCATGTAAATTCATTTATGTCAAGCTCATTCCGTTGATTTTGCGCTCCATTGTCAATCCTGCGCTCCATTGCCACTCGCCGCTAGATTCTTTTTAACCGCTGCTTTGGAACCCATTACTTACAGTTCGTGTACGATGTCGCTGTGTATGATACCGCTCCAGTCTTTCCCACCTTAGTCCTTGGTTAAGTGCGCTCTACGGCCAAATCCTGCTCTAGGGTGTATGCGGTAAAGTGCACTGTGAATCTTGCCTAAAACTGAAGGATTTCACGCGTTTTCGCAGGAAAGTGAAGCTCAGTGTTCTCTTTTAATCATACAGCCCAGGCAATGAAAAGTATCGTTTTAATCCCAGGTCGTTTATTGTCAAATGCGCTCCATGGCTAAATCCTACCCTAAGGAGAATCGCCATGGAGAGCTGTTTTGATCTCATTTTAAACAGGGAATTCTCCTCAAATCTCGCGGGGAATTTTTATGGCAGAGTCCCAATAATCTAAAAAACCTTTTTTTCTACATTTTCACTTATTTTTTTACCCCTTCACAGCTCAATGTTTAACTTTGCGCTCCAGCACCCTCTGTTAACTACTGCTGGTATACCACGCTGACGAATTTGTAAACACCCATCTCATGTTTCCTGCCGACGTCGAAACCGCGCAACATGTTGCCAGCAACGGCTGAAATGGCTGTTGGAACTGCGCTATGTCTGGACAAAGATGGATTAATCGAGGTTTGCTGTCGAGCAGCCAGTCAGTCAACGGCCGGGCCGGGCCGGCTGGCGCCTTCGCGCGATTCGCCGAGGCAGATAATCGCCGCCGAGCGAGCGCGCTCGCTCAACGGCGGCGCTGTCGGTGGCCATATCGCTCGTCCTCGTGGTTGTTTGGCTGTGCCGACGAGGAGCAGGAGGGAGCGTGTGATGTGTCCTCTCTGTCTGTGTGTGTGTGTTGTGTCGAGTGCTGGAAGAGCGGCTTAGAAGACAGCACACAACGACGATTTGCTGCCGCCGACAGTGACGGCGGCGGCGTCGTCGTTGCCGTCGCTAATGGAACGGCGAACGAGGCCGGTTCTCGTTGTCATGGTCTGGCAGTTTTGTTACATGCGCATCTGCGATGAGTTCTATGCACTTAGCGTAGCGTCACTTTGGGTTTGGTAAAGGCAAACACTAGGATCCACGGCTAAGGAGGTTCCAGGATCAGACAAGGAAAGATACCCAGTTTTTCCTCCTGGAACTGCCTGGTGTTTCCTGGAATCCCTCCAGTCAAAACATATAAAAAAACAGGTTCACGTCGTGCCGTAGTTTTCCTTGAATGCTGGAATCTTGGAGAAAATCCCTTGGATGCAGAAAATCCAGCGCCTGAATACAGAATAAGTACAGAATGACGCATGCACTTGTAAGCCGAGCTCAAGTGGACGTCACGGGAGATATTCTTTCTAACTTGGGATGTTTACAAACCAAACGGCATTAGCAATCCTGATGTGGGCGTGGCCTATGCCACACTTCTCGTTTTCGCCACTTTATTATTGAATCTACATTTGAACGAAGGGAAAATTGCATTGATATAACCGAGGTTGTTTTTAAGTTCTATGCATCACGGACATTGCAGCGAAATCCTCGCATTATTACAGAAAAACTGCGATTCGAAAGTACTCCCTTTTCCAAAAAGTAGAGCAATTCAATGTATTGTCTTTAACTGCACAGCTCTCATTTTATCCCACGCCAAGTCATGAAAATTGGCGTTATCAATCAACGATCGATGGCTGGAAGCGCTCCAAAACATGTCTTGCCTATAACAAAATGGCGAGTTTTACCTCATCTTGGCAGCCGGCCAGGTGACAAGATTCGTGAAAAAGACAGTAGTATAGTAAAGCTCTTCCTTGTTTTTAATAGATATTCACCATGTTATTTTATATTATTTTATCTACATATATTATTTATATTATTTCAATTAGAGATCTTCTCGTTAATTTAATGTTACCAAGGATGAGAGTCGAAGGTGAAGCTAAAACCAGGCGCTGTGCATGCATCATTGAGATCACCCAGGGTAAACGTGTTCACACCCCAAATTCACCTGTCGTAAAAGAGCAACAAAACATTTACCCTGGGTTATCTGAGTGGTGCATCCAGACACAGGTTAACGATAAGTTACTGGTTTTACCCAGAAGTTATTCATGTTTACCCAGTCAGGAAACCTACTGCAGTTGAACCGAATTCATCTCTAGATATGTCGTATGAGTCCGCTCGTGTATCCATCATTTTTTACGGATTTCTATGAGCTCTGAATTTCAATTTGCGCGACTATAATTACAGTATTTATTCTTCGCTATCTGTCGACTCTTCCACCCTACGGTAGAGCTACAGTAACCACTTTTTTCAAGCTGTTCTAATATAATCCAACAAAATGACGTCACAGCCTCTCCTCCCCCCCCCCCCCTGCCAGCACTCTATCTGGCTGTTTTCCCGACTCCTGGTGTCAGCGGCGGTGGAAAAGATCCCAGCTGCGATTGTAGTAACTAGAGTGGCGGCGGTGGGTTGTGGATTGACAGGAAAGCAGCAAAGTGGCGGCGCCGACGTAGCTGACTGCCATGGGAAACATCGGCGCGGGCGGGCTATTTGGTTTTGCGCAAGCCTACCCAGCGACGCCGACATAGAGCTGAGGAGATGGAGCAGATTTTTTGGGCCAATTTCCCTGTCAGAAGAGAAGTTATGAGCCGCCGAGCTAAAGGGCGAAATCTGCTTGCCACCGCGGACCAGCTGCCATGCCCGGGCAACAGTCAAGCACTCAAGGATGAGTTGTCGCGATTTTTCCCGTCATGGTGGACGTGCTATTTGCACAGCCTGTATAAGGATGTTTCACCGCGGGCTGGTAGAGGCCGAGAATTGACTTGTCGTCGACGTGTGTTGACGTGTTTATCACGTCGCTGCTGCAGATGTGCGAGAGTGTAGGTGGTCTCTGATCGCAGATAAGCCGCGGGCCTAAATGTGAGCAACTGCTGGCCACGCCCATTTTTACCTCGGTAGCTTGCGAAAAAATTCCGTGGGACATGGGTGATTCATAAAATAGGGTCACTTAAGGCAAAATATGGTTAGCTAGAATAGCTTCAATGTGAAGAAACCTATTTTTTGCATGATAGTAATAATAATTCCTTCGGAAAGTATACAAGAAATCGGCTACTTTATCCCTTTTTTAGTAAGAATTTCACTCTTTTGCAAAAAAAATCTCTATTTATTCCCTTGTATGGACCCAGAGCTGAACAATTCTAGAAGCAATTTAAATACATTACTGTGTACTGTATAAAAAATACACGGAGTGCTATACATATTATATATAGTGTATTAGTATAGTATAGTATAGTATAGTATAGTATAGTATAGTATAGTATAGTATAGTATAGTATAGTATAGTATAGTATATGTAGTATAGTATAGTAAACACGCGAACCACCATATTATGCTATATATTAATGTTATATTATTTATACTATATAATCGTACTATATTATATTATATGTTATATATCTATATCATTATAATTATTATTAACATTACATTATTATTTGTATCCCTATACATATATTATAATATATATTATTGTTTTTTTTCGTATTATATTCTGTGTATCATTGTGTGCTACATCACTGTGCCATTATAATATTACATAGTACCACATATTGTTATATTATGCATCACTATATTATATATCACGCTATTATATTTTATGTATTCCGCTAATATATATATATATATATATATATATATATATATATATATATAACGACACATGTAAACCATCATGACATTATACTGTTTTAAGTGTTATTATGTTATAAATTATCATATAAGATATAGTGCTGTTATATGTATTACGTACTAAACTACTACGTATTATATGTATATGATGTATCGCACTTTAAAATACCTAAAATTGTCACAGTGTTCTCTGTTTTTGCATCCATTTTGAAGCCCTTCTGTGTTTTTTTTTTTGGAGAAAAAATTCACGAATTTTGCAAATATTTCCAAGCTTTACTTTAAAGTGCTTGGTAAGAGCTAACCTTCCTCTGAATTTTGTTGTCTCTCTTCCTGAAAAAGTGTTTTTAAAAGTCTTAGTCCAGTAAAGTCCAGGGACCCTTTGTCTCATAGCTTGCGCAAAACAAGAAAGATGTACGTGGACCAATTGCACGTCTGTTAGATTTTGGACGAGTTTCCTGTTTCATAACAATGGTTTTTGTCTTGGACAATCCATGACACAGAGCATAGCCTGGATGAGTAGGCTGGTGTGCCCAGCGCTCGGCCATGGTGACTCACAAAAGTCCGTGTTTGTGAAACATAACGTGTTGCGAAAGCTGTGCATACGGATTATTTGGCGGTATGGACCATTATCCAGGAAATTCCATGAGAATCCACAGTTTTCTGTCATTTCTGGCTTTGGAGAAACGCCGACGAAAACGACCTCGTGATCGTTCGCAACCGTCGATTCGGCGGCGAGCGTCGCCTGATGTTTGTGTTCTCGTCACCTCCACCATTTCGAAACGCCCAGTGAAAACGTTTGCGCTGAGTAAAGCGCTAACCCAGAATTCGAACGGGAAGTGGTCATGGTGTAATTGCGGACCTTCTTTGCAGACCGTATAAACTTTGCTGGTGGTTTTAGGACATGCTCCTTAGAGTAGTGGGGTTTGAACAAGGTTTGAGAGGAATACGGCGAACAGCACCAAATTATTGTGCTATGGTATGTAGAATGGTTCGTTTTTCCCAGTTTTGAATGACAAATTGAACTACACTTGCTTTGGGTCATAGAACTGGCTCTCGGGCGCGCTTTCTAAGCAACACGTTAGATCACAAAAACATCACTAAATCGCGCTTCTATACGAAGCTTCCGACAGAGTTCAAGAAATTGTTATTTGTTTACTTATTATTATTATTTATTTATTTGTTTATATTTCTTATCGGTTAATGACAAAGACAAAAGGACGTCTATTTTCGTAGCACACTGATAGGTTTTGCTGCTCCAACGCTGAAAACCTGCTCTAGCGCCACCTGTGAAAACATGTGTCTCCCGAATGCTATAACAGTGCACTTTACATGAAAATTCAACTCCCTTGAATCTCCAGGTTTCCCGGAGGTTTTGTCTAGTTCAATTAATTATGTCCAAGAAGAACATAGAATAGCTGCCAGAAATCGCGCTCCAATGCCAATCCCTCCGCCATAGATCTACGAACTACGCGACCTTCTTGTTGTAATCTGGTCATATTGCCGATCGCCACTTGGATATGAGCCAGCGCTGGCGCAAGTCGCTACTAGAGATGGTCACGTGGGCACATTTTTTTGGGTGTTCAGCAGTTTTTGTGGAGAAAATGTGGCGATTTTTTGGGAACAGGGAAGAGGGTGCTTCGCTCGTGTAGTACATTGCACTAGAGAAAGTTTTGTGTCGTTCAAGAAATTCATGGCCTAGGGAAGTTTGATAAGGGGCACTCCAGGAAACATGAGCTCCAATTCCACAGGTCGGCATCCTTCGCGGACTCATGGGTGCATCTGGATCACGTAATCCTGAGGAGGAGAGCTTTTCTAGGGTGTTCTATCTCTCCTGGTTTACTTTCAAGGTAAAACAAAGTAAAACTTATTCTTTAGAGACAAAATGCGTGTTGTTACTGTAATTTCGAGCAGTATTCTTGTAAAAGACTGTGGATCCGTGGAAAAGGACGTTTAGGAGCATTGCTCCATTTTTCGTCCTTGGACTTAGTCCCCGCTTCCTGGAATAGTTACCCGCCTTCTCCGGCTCTCAACCGCGCTCTCGGGCATTTTGCTCCGAAACCCGGCGATCCACGCCATATGCGGTCCTCGGCGCATGTCAGTACTGGAGAGGTTTCTAAGCGACACCTGGACTACGCGTCGGCGGTGGCGCTGACGGCAACGTTCCCGCATCCATTATGCCGGGCCGACGTATCGCGTGTGTGCGCGTGTGTTTGCGACTGGTCCAGGCACTCGCTGGCGGTGCCGGTGACGTTTGTGGCAGCGGCGACGGCGGCGGCGATGAAAGAACACGAGGGACTGCGAATGAAGTCGACAAATTTCTAACTTTCCACCTTAAGAATACTAGACGGACGATTTTGAGCTGGTCAGAGAGCCGTAGGTTATCCAGGATGTCCAGAATTGTCCCTAGCCCCCACTAGAAGTCCAGCAATCCAACCCAGCTACGCTATAACCCCTACTATTCCTCGCGGCGACCTCTACCAAGCCCCGCTCGACGAACAGATGCTGAATCATCCGCGCGGCGTCGTACCCGCTTCGAATCGTCCGCGTCCATGCATTGTGTATCGGCGGGCGCCACATCGGGACCAGTTGTCTTGGCTCTTGTGCCGGCCTGTCAGCCTTCTCTCCCTTTGGTGTGTGTGTTTTTTCTGGATGTGGCAGTGTTTACGGAGAGCTAAATGGGAAGGCGATGTTAGAGGCGTCGAGGGAAAGTGCACACGGCCGGCCGCGACGGCTAGGTGGACTGGAAATGAGGGCGTTCGTTTTCCTTTCCGAGCAAGGGTATCACGAAAATCCATAGAGAGAACCGACAATGAATAACGTCACAATTTTCACCACTTCGTCCTGTTACTGTGATTTTTTCTCTTTTTTTTGGTCAAAATAGTGGGATGAAACCAATCATGTAGCTTTAATAGTTGGAGGAAAAAGAATACGAGGACAACCAACCAGCAACTTACCCATGAAATCCTTCAAAATCACAGGCAGTTTTTAAATATTAGGTTTTTAAAATGAGCCCAGATTTTTCTGACTGACATGAGCCTGGATGCATCATTGAGATTATCCGGGGTAGACGTATTGACACCAATGATAACGATGGGTAAACTTAAGTGCTGTTATCACATTTAGGACGGAAGCAGTATCACATTTACCTTGGGTTATCTCAATTATGTATGCCGCCCTTGGTTTGGAATTAATCCAGAAATTTCCATGAATCCAACGGATTCACGTGACTTTAGGCCAATTGTCTTTTTTTCAGAAAAAATATTATGGCAGGTAGAGGCTTAAGTTGTCTGCACAAAATTAATCGCTTTGGGACCAGCAAACAAAAATTATACCACTAAATTTTATTAAATGAACTAAATTATATTAAATTAGCAGAATGTGGTGGCTTGAAGAAGCCTTGCTTCCTTGAAAGTTGGATTAGACATGTAAAAACTGTTTTTTTGGGTTGACTTTGGAAGCTTCCTAATAAATAATTGGTGTAAATAAAAATTAGATGTAAATTAAATAAATCACACGTATATGTACAGTAGTCAATAATTGAAGTCGAAATCAAAAAAAAATTCAAAATAGGTGAAATTGTCAGCAATTGGTTACTATAGAGGACTGCTTTATGACGAAGCTGTTGAAATCAGTGCTCCACCGCCAAAAACATGCTCCAGTGCGGCACCCACCGCACACGCGCGTCAGGTCCTGTTAAGGCAGGTTTTTTTTTTAAAGAAAGAAAATTCAGCTTCGATCATAGATGACTAGCAAAGTGAGTTAGAGCTCCTTTCAAATTCACGTTTGGTTTTTTGGCCTGACGCTACGCATGCGAGTGTTAGTTGTCGTTTAGACACCGTCCTACCCATCAAAACTCCAATCTGACCCCTACAAAACCCTAGTTGCGCTGTTCTGTACTCTACTCCAGTAAGCTATGACACGTTCCTGGCACGGCGCCAAATTCAAAGCAGCACACTGGCACGCATCTTGCAGTGGTGTACTTTTGGGGCTGGGTTTTCTTTTCAAAGCGCCGTCGAGCTGTCGCGTCATCGTCGGCGGCGACGACGGCGACGGCTGCGCACTGACGCGCACCAGTCAAAGTAGTGTGATTTTTCATTTCATCGCTGGTTCGCCGTGACCTTTGTGTATGTGCGAGTGAGTGTGCGAGTGTCTGAGTGTGAGTGAGTGGTTGGAACGACGTCGACAGCCTGCTGTGCTGGCCGTGGTGGAAATAGTTTTGAGGGAAGGCGGGGAAAATGCGGGATTTTCGGAAAAGGAGAGGAGTCCTGATATGAGCGACGTTCTGGATTTTGGAGAAAAGCCCCAACATTTTGTTAATGATTCTTTAAAGAAACTCAATGAGTTTGCGGAAAAAATGCCCTTGTCTAGTGGTTACATAGTACCACATAATGGTACCAATCTTAAAATTTTAACCAATGCAACGACATATAATTAATCTCAGTGGTTAGTTACATGTAAGTTACATGTGACGTGTAAGTTGCGGACCCATATAAAGTTTACATGGAAATATCGGAAACAAGGAGAAGGAAGCAGAATTAACTTTCCTTGGATTTACTTTTTTGAAAGGGGAACGTGAAAATCCAAGATTCTCGAGGGATCAGATCTGTAGCAGTGGCGAGACGCAGAAAGTGGACGGGAGCAAGGGGGAAGTGGGTAGGTGGGTGAGAAAAAAGGTGGTGTCTACGCCTCTTTAGGGGCCCGGACGGGAACTGAAACTGATCATGAAAATGTTAACTCAAATATTGATTAATTAATAATAATTGTTTGAAAAATATCAATAGAAACAATTAAAAGTAGACCAACACAACATTTTTATCATTTATAGTTTTATGATTTTATAGTTTTATTTTAATTTTATTTTATACTTTTATAATTTATAGTTTTATAATGTAATTTCGACGATTCAGCGACCTATTTTGGGTCGGGGGGGGGAGGTGGGGAAGGCTCAACGGGATTTTCTGCAAAAAGCTCATTTGTTGCAAGATCAGCCACGATATTTACACGGGAATTCGGGAACATATTGATTTTTTTAATGGAAAATGTGATCTACATCTGTATGTATGCTAAATGCAATCAAATATTTATCTCAGAATAACATGTTCAAAAAGTTTAAAATTAGATAAGAGTAGCTTACTCCAGGACAATTAGCTGCATTGGGTGAAATTCCGAACCAGCTTCCTCTAGTTAACTGACAACTGGTTCCATTTATACTCATCTGTTGGTTTTTGGAAAAAATTTTCCCGTTTCAGCTTCTCTATCATAACGAAAAAAGGTGGAGGAAGCGGTTACCTGCTTGTGATTCGGAGTGAGGGGGACGCCCGTGATGACAGCTCGAGCTCCAGTAAGCCGTAAATTCCATGGAGCAGTGGTGAATAGCACAAATGCGCTATATATGTTTCTATTCGGGACATTTTTAGGTGTTTTTCGGGGCTTTTCAGTAGAGAAGCACTGAAACTTCAGAACGTTTTATTGCATTTTAATGAATGTATTCGGTTCGTTCCTCACAAAGAATGAAAATATCTCAGATATATGAATTTGAAAAAAAAAAGAAACGAATGGTATCTCAACAAGCCAGTTTTTTGTAAAGGAAGTCATTTTTGAGCCGATTCTCTGGGTACATTTCCCCATAGAGAATAGTTCTTCAGATGAGTTCCCAATTCATGCATATCCACATCAAGGGATCCAGTCCAAGCTTACCAATGCCCAAACCACCCCACCAAGCGTTCCGGCTATTCAAACAGTCTCATCGCTGCTCGGATGTCAGCGCCTGTGCGCCGGCCTGGCCACGCGGCCTCTCATAGCCGCCGCCAACGTCGATTGGCAACACAAACATACGCACGCAATGTATACCTCGATCGGAGCGCGGAGCGAGCGGTAAGCCGAGCGCTCAGTTGATGTCGAGTCGACGCCGCGGCGCTCGTCCCGGTCCAAGTGGATAATGAATGCTTTATGAATGCGGAGCAAACGCGTCGCGCTAATGAAACCACAAGGGAGATCACCTCCGCGCCGGAGTTCTCCAGTTGATCTCTGCGATGGGGAGCTGCGGGTATTCCAGCGGGCTTGGCGCCGTTTTCGACGGGGTGGGGTAACTTTTGGGCGAAAGAGGTGACTTTGAAGGGATAATTCAGTGATTTTTCTAGCGGATATACTATCTTTTGAGATTTTTATCGTCCCGAAGGCGTCAAATTGCTAGAAATGCCTGATAGCCGCAGCAAGGCCATTGTAAATGTGTCTGCTTTACATGCGAAGACATCTCTAGCGTTTTTCTTCCAAGTATATGCTATCTTACAGCAGAAAAGAGCACCCCGCCAGGCCTATTTGCTGCAGGTGCATGTCAGCTGACATTCATATAGGTCACTTCACATCTGGAGCGCTGATTGTAAAAATTTTCATTAGGTTTTCTATCGCGAATGGCAACTTTGGAAGGCTTGGAACGCATCAGTGCTAAAATTTGCCTAAAAGATACTCTCTTGTGCCAAAATTGGTCAAATGTACCCTGGACAAGCGCTCTGCCAGGCCTACGAACCTGAAACAGAAGGGCCTAAGTAGACTATTCGCCTTTTATTCGATTCGTTGTTTTGGTATATCTGGACCTGAAGCTATTGTCTGTTTAGATATCCGAAAACCACCAAAATCTTCTCCACCTCTAAAATAGGATCATAAATTATGCAGTTTGAACTCTAACCTGGATAAACACTGTGGTGGGTATGCATAGGACCGAATAATGCATTAGATACATATCGATTCAATCAATTCGAAAATTCGGCCTCGAGTAAGGCCATAGTTGGGATGTCTGGAAATGAGAGAGCAGTGCATTAAAGCATGCGTATTAAAGCTTCTACTTTTTGAACATTTGAATTCTTTGGATGTAGTCCTAGATGGATAATTAAGTGGATTGAATTATTCGATTTTTATTGGGTCCTGCGTATAGTAGCAGAATCCGGAATAATTCCTGGGAATGTTGTGAGCTCCCCAATAACTCGAAGGGAGCGAGTTTTCCTGGCAAATATTGGTTTATTATATTAACATATTGTTCCCTTTCCAGAAGTTTATTCGGCTTCATGCCGCGGTTTCTGTGGGGTTTATTCATTCTGGATTTACCAACTCTTCAGGAAGTTTTCAAAAACTAGTATCATACCAGATACCACTTTAAAAGAGAAAAAGTAGAATAAGTAGTGGTATTACTGCAGTGTTTTAAGAACTATAAAGTTTTTCATTTCACTATGCATGTTCAGAAGCCACTACCACATCGTAACCATGCTACTTATTTATTTATTTATTTATTTATTTATTCTCCTTAGCTCGCGACTGCATGAATTGCTACTGTAGCTGTTGCAGCCGTACTACTACAGCGTTGTTTGGCTATTCCTTGGGCCATGGCGGGTGATCTTAAAATTCCTTTCCCAAACAAAAGGAAGACCCCTCTCACAGGGTGGTCCTCCCTATATCTGCTTAATGCTTCTTGGGTGAGGATACCCCTCCACTTAACCAGATCCATAAGCTCTGCCATGCTGCCTTTATGATGTTGTCTGTGCGATGTCAGTGACGTGAAGACGCGCTGGCTGGCTGCTTGTTATTGCCATGCGAGTCCTAGATGAGTGGCAAGATATGCACGAAATGGTCACCGAGCGCCCAAATAGGACACAAGCACAGCGCGGCGGTGGCGGAAGTCATAGCTCCTGTTTAGATTTGGCGCGAATTCCGTACACGGAATTCCACGCCGATTTCGCCCCGGGAATGTCACTTATGCCGGCCGACGTGGTTTGGTCGACCAGTCGACCAACACACACACGGCAATGTCGTCGATGTGCGTTGGCCGAGCAGAAAGCGCTCGCTCGCACACACACGACATAATCTGCCTCGTTGAATGCCGCCGTTGAGACAGCGGCGGCGGTGGCGGTGATGGTGGCGTCGGCGGTGACTACGCGCCATTTATCGCAGCACTCGCGAACACGCTGCCACAGCAGCTGCAGTTGACTGCTGGGGACCGGCTGGACGAAGAAAAAATCCTGATTCAATTACCCATCCGTGAAGGGACTCCAGAGTTTCCATAGTATTGTCTTCAGAAAGTTGCTGTTGCTGTACTCTCTGAGCGAGGGGAAAATCCCGGTTCAGTTACCCATTTTTGGGAGGACTCCGGAGTTTCCCCCACAGTATTGTCCCCAGGGACTTGCTGCATTCGTGGACGCGGTTTAGTTACCCAACTATGGAATTTATAGCGGTCTGTCAATCATTGTGGTGACCATATCATGCGTAGCAGCTCACGAGACTCTAGGAATGTGTACCATCAGCTGATTTTCCAGAAATTTCCGACATTATGGGTCGTACAAGCGAATTTGGCCGTGTTTCACAAGAATTTTGCAAGGATTCTGCAACTTCGACTATTAGCTACCATTGGAACTAACCAAGAGGACTTTTCGGGTCGACTCGGAAGCATCATTGCAAGCATGGGTAATCTCATACATACATGAGTAGCAGCTGGGTAGAGACAACGTCACCTATGGGTAAACGGTAAAAATGTTGATTGGTGCCAGGTAAAGGGTAAATTTGGCTAAATTCTCAGTAAGCTAACCATGGGTAATCCCAATGATCCGGGCCCCATCCGGACTATTCCTCAAATTTCATGCATTTCAAGCTGGTTGTTTCTTTGAATTCTATGGAGCTGCCCAAGTCACATAAGGAAGGTTCACTAGTACTTGAATCTCAGGATTACTAGATCTACGGAGGCTTTCTTTACGATTGAGCCACTTGGGTCTCTTGGTTTTCCAGGATAAGCTCTGCAACCTCGCCAACCATCCTTGTCATCATTAGACGGCTTGAAATAAATTTTGACGTCAATCTCAAGAGTGTTTTGACCGTAATCGCACTGACTAGCGATGAACAGTAATAGGATTTATTTCTTGAGGGGGGGGGCCGAAGATCCTCAATATACGCGAATCTCTTTGGATTCACAGATCCTGTGCTGGAACTAGTTCCTTTTAGAAACATTACAGTTATCTACGCTCATGCAAGAAGTCAGACTAGATCAGTGTTTTGCTATCAGCTGACTTCAGCACATCCTTGTTTGTGGTGACGTCAGCGTTACTCAGCACTTTCCGTGTAGGGTTGATAACGGTGGCTGTTCTGTTTTAGTGGACTTCTCGGTCTTGAGTCACCTTTCGATTGTTCAGGAAATTCGTAAGAGAGGGGATTGCCCTGAACACAGATTTTTAGGAAGTTCTCAAATACTCTACAGTCTGTTCCAAAAATCAGAGCAATTCAATGTGTTTTGTTTAATTACACAGAGCGCATTTTATCACACGCTAAATCATGGAAATTGGCGCTATCAATCGACGATCAATAGCTGGAAGCGCGCCAAAACATGTCTCGTCTATAACAACGTGGCGAGACTTACCTCATCTTGGCTGTTGGCCAAGTGGCAAAATTTGTGAAAAAGACAGTACAAATATAGTGTGTTTCCCGGGGAAACGTAGTTGCGCAGAAATTAGAGAATGAGAGAACGCGAGAAATAGTGCCGTATTCGGAGAGGCAGACGAGAAATGCATGCCACTGGCAGGAATGCCCGACTATCGTCGTTTTTGGAACGGATTATAGTAGTTGCTTAGCACTATTCTATCTACACATGCAGAGATATCTCAGTCACTGGGAAAGGACTTTCCAGAAAGCAGAGTGAGGCAGTTAAGGATGAATATTAGTCAGCTAATTGGAAGAAAATTTTCAAAATTTTTCATTTTGAAGGTGAAGAACCAAAAACGTTTCATCTAAGTCAAATTGAAATTTTTTGAAATTCTCCAAACATCTTCCGACCACATCTGATATTCCTTCCTTCCGACTTTATTAACTCGCTATTTTTCTTCTTCTGCCTTTAAAAATTGAAAAAATCTTTTTATCTCTCAAAAAGCCTTGTGAATATCAATGTTTCCACTTGATTCCTCAACTGTTGACTTTATAGATGCGTCTACGAACGGCGTCGCCTCGTCGCACACTCAACCAGTTGGTCTTCCATCCACCTCGGCTTCGAACTCCAACGGAACGACGTCGGTGATCACCGGTAGTGGACGGCGATTGGAGCCTGGCGAGATTCCGGTGACGAAGAGGTAAAATTTGCACATTTGTGGAGTTGACTTAGAACTTCAGGAGTAATGTCAGGAGTTTTCCATCCGTAGCTGTAGATAGGCATGGGCTGACTTTGGGTAGGTTTTCCTTGCGCGATTATGAGACTACTTGCCCTTAGTGGTAATATTTATAACTTAGGTTTCAAATACAAGTAGATTAAGGTGATCTGTTCGCAAGATTCTGAAACTCTTAATATATCATTTTCACATATCTAAACCCATTCGTGACCACAAAACGCCATTGAATCACTTATCCAGAAAAATTCCTTTCTTGGTGAAATACCACGATGAAGAAAAATTTCCTGGTGAAATCTCTGGATTCATTTTGTCTTTTTGCAAAATGAGAAAGTTTACAGAAGTTTAGATTTTACCTAGTTCATGATGAAATTGCTGGGACTGGCTATTTAAGTACTGTCACGAGAGAATTATTTCAGCTTTTACCCGCTACCAGAGCAGCGAAAAAAGTGGCCGCTGCCTTTTAGCGAAGGGGAAAAATGTGCAATGGGCCCATAAACAGCCACAAATTTCCTTTTCACCTAAGTGCTGAAATCATATTTTATACTGGCTACGGACCGCGCAGTATCTAATTATGCATATTTTTCAGTTCCGTTGCGAAAGCCCTAGGAAACATGAACAAAAACATGCTGGATGCTGCTATGCTACAGTTGTTGGCCACGCAGATGATGACTCAGCAAGCCGCGGTGGCGAAGACGAACGGGTAAGACGCTAGGGACGTTAGTGAGCCTTGCGTTAAGTGCTATAAACTAGCTAACAAGAACATCATTAGTCGTATCTTCTTCCTTAGATCATTGTATTCCAAAAAATGAAGTTTTCATAGCTGTTAATGAAAATTGCGTCCCTTACATCTCAATTTATTTTCATTCTGAAGCATAGTATGCAGTATAGTATGCATCTGTTTTCTCATGTCTGCCAATTTATCACGGATTTCTACGACGATCAAATATTATCACACCGTCAGCCACTCTCTGTTCCAATTCATTCTTAAGCCTGTGTTTTTTCTGATCCTCTCCCTCTCTTTAGTGACCTCCGCTAATCACTTGGCAGTTTCGCATCCATTCTCTATGCTTTCTACCTATATATCACCGCCTTATCTCTTACTTCCACCTCTTACTTCGACATATTCCAATTCCATTCTTCATCGCTACCAACTGTCTACCTCAACTAAATGCCCAAGCACGTGGGAAGCGGCGTGCATGGGGACTGAAAGAGGTGCTACACCCGCTGGGGTACACATGGAAATTCAGGCCATTCGCTCTGGTGCCTCCTCCTGCTTTCCGCCGCTCGAGAGTGATTGTAACACAATCACACCATGGTTATCTTGGTCATATAAGTTCGGGACCTTATGGTGGACTATGAAGAGGGTGTTTTTTACCCACATTTTTATATATACCTATTTCCCTTGGGCGGTGATTCCTGGTAGTTGCATACTCCAATAGAACCTTAAATTTGGAGGTAAATATTTAGCTGAAGGAGCTAGACAAAGGGATTTAATGTGTGTTGCGCAACTGCGATAATACCTATGATGCTTTGGTGTTGTTTTTCAGAATTTAAAATTTTTCAAAAAATTTTTTGTTCTTCGTGTAGTTCTCTATTGTGTTTTTCCTTTTCAGTCAGTGTTTGGAGCACCATGAGTGCATTTGATAAATAAATAAATAGATAAAGTATTCTAGACAAGTTATCGAAAATCCTTCCAGACCCTCGAACCATCATCACAAAACCACCAAAAAAGAAGCCGCCCAGCTGGCTCTTGATCTGTCCTCCAAAACCAAAACTGAGCCAGGTACACTACTCTGCTTTATTTCTCGTCATCGCGGTGTTATAGCTACGAAAATAGAAGAACACATTTTCACCCTCAACCCTTCAATTTGAAATTTCCCTGCAGGACCATCATCCGACGGCACGGAGACGCGAAGCAGTGCTACGCCATCTGAGGGCATTGGAGAAGTTGGGAAGAAACGGCCGCCAGCAACTGAGTCCCAGGCTAGGGTACCGCTGACATTGGGGTTGGTTTCATTTTTAACCGTCAATCTGTATTTTCATGGTGTATTTATGGACAATTTTAACCAAGCTGCTTGTCGAGTTGTGTTGGGGTAGTTGTTGCCCGCGGGGCGCGTTAGTTAGTGTTCGGGAGGAATGAAACATTGAAAGAAAACGATATTTAACTCGTGTAATTTGAGGCATTTTTCCATAATGAACCTTAGTCCTCGTCAATAACATCTCGACTGTTCTCTATGCTTTATTTCCTCGTTCTCTGAAGTTATTGATTGATATTGATCGATTGCAGATGGCGCCGCCAAACATGCATTCGATCGATAGCCGCGTCTGGAGTTCGTGGTGATGTCGTCTACTATGCACCGTGTGGGAAGAAACTCAGCACCTACGCCGAAGTCCTGCGAGTAAGCCTCTTTGGGGTTAACACTATCTAACGTAGCATTGCAGTCCTAATGTATCCTCCTTACAGTACCTGATGAAACATCCATGCGGCTCCATAAGCAGGGACAACTTTTCTTTTAGTAGTAAATTGATCGTAGGAGAATTTTTAATGCCAAAAGAGACGGATAACGGCGAAAAGGCAAGTTCTTATTGTTTATTTAGCCGTTTTATTTCTTTTTTCTCTTGGGATCAAAGATCAATTCATTGCCTTCAGGTTGTCGTGAAGATGACAGAAGAGGTCATAGCCGAAGAGGTCAACCGGCTGGTAAGCTTGAAGCCTCAGCCCCGCAACGGTGAGAGGAAACATCGAGAGAAGCCTGAGAAACCACAAGAGAAACCCCAGGAAGGCAGAGCGACGCCTGAAGAGGTAGAGCAATAGACAGATTTCTGGTCGGGACCCAATTTTATGGATTTTTTCTTTGAAGACTCCGGAGCAAAACCATCACGTCGAAGTGGAAGAGTCACCGTTGGAGGTGTATGACGATGAGGATAAAATCAAATGGAGTCGAGAACCGATTGATGATCTGCTGCTGACGGAGATTAGGGTAAGCCACGCCCACAAGATTTTTTCAATCAGTTTGGGCTGTTATTTGCAGTCTCATGGCCTCTGAAATTCGTGAAAAATTTTCCTGGTGAAACGTGTTTTTGTGGAAGAAACAGCTAATTTTTTCGTTGTAATACGATTTTCACGCGATTCAACGGCAATGGGCGGAGCTCATCCATCACTGCGTTCTATGTTTTGATTAATTAGTACTTTGCCAACCATCAAATTTTCAAGAAACATCGTTTCTGTAAAAATTTCCATTCGACATCACGTCTCCGCCTAAAAAAGCCCAGATGTGGGCGGAGCTTCACTCATCATCGTACCAAATGTCCCACCCATCCATTGTCGTACCTTTTGTCACCGGAATAAACTTCCAATTTTCAGCCCGTACCCGATTTGCCTCGAGTAGAAAACCTTCGGCTGAATGGTGTTGGCTTTGCTGATGCTCTAATGGTCCACGAATTTGTCCACAACTTTGCCCATGTCCTGGAAATTGGTAAGATCTTTGGAAAAATCAATATCGATCGATAGCTTTGCGGCGTCGTGTGATAAGCGCTAGCATGCAGTTGCTGTATTTGCTGCCGGAAATCTGTGTTCTTGAAACCATCAGCTGATCACACTTTTTAAAAAAGTTGGAGACGCAGAGAGTTCGCCATGCTCTGCTTCTCTAGACTCTGCTCACGTCCAATATAAGGTTCTTTTTTCATTAAGATCGCTCCACTCTGCCATCGCTGGGCGCTTTCTGTGCTGGACTCGTCGGTGATGCGGAACATTTCGACAAAGTGATCAAACTTACCCACTCGCTCTTCCGGCTCTCCCTTGAATACCCAGGTTTACCCGCTGGGAAGCGGTGAGCACTGTTTATACTGTCGTTGTATGAATCAATAAAATCTTCTGGAATAATAACTTTTAGCGGTCGAACTCGCCTTGGTCAGACCATCTCTGAACTCGGAATCACCAATGAGAACTACTCTGAGTTGATGCGCATGTTCTTAGCCACTAGGGATTCGCAGGGACAGAAGGTAATCTCCTGGCGTTGATGTCGACATTGCTGATGAATCGATTTATTGATTTTCAGCTCTCCGACTTGCTCGTCGAGCGCAGTTTCTCCGAATTGTCAGGCGAAGAGAAAGCTTCCATACTGGCATACCTGTGCAATGAGCTGCTATGCTGCCCAAACATCGTCAAGGAGATCGATCGTAATCTCGAGGAAGTTGGTCGATTGAAGGGAGATCGATGGATGCGTGATGGAAAGGTGATTATCGATTTTTGGTCGATTGATGGAATATTCTGGACTTTGTGGATTTCCTTTTAAAGCGTTCTAAAATGCTACTTGAAAATGGTTCTTTTTGGTATCACTGACCACTTTCCAAGCTGCTGCACTCCTGCACAGATACGATAATTACCCAATGTCTCACCATGGGTTACTTCGCTGAGACCGACTGCATAATCGAAATTACTCGTGGTGAATGTGCTAGCATACAAAGATTGCAGGAGTAAACTTACCCTCTACCTGGTACTCATCAACATTTTTGCCCATACGTGACGTAGTCTTTACCCGGCTTCTAAATATGGGCAATCATACACTTGTTATGAGATTTCTCATCTTTCTCTTGATGCTCCGGACTTAGGTAAGCCTAACGATCCATCATCACAGGGTTTACCTAATGAAAGATCGGGTGGTAGCAGTCTGCCACGCTTACCAAATGCTTTGCCATTGGTTACTTTACTGAGCCCGGATGCATCATTGAGATTACCCATGGTAAGCGTATCAACATACCCAAACTTACCCCTTACCTGGCACCCTTCGACATGTTCACCTATATGTGATGTTGGCCCGAGTGCATCATTGAAATTACCCAGGGGCCGAATGCATCACTGAGATAACCCAGGGTAGGCCTATTAACGCCCATAAGTTTACCCATTGTTCACATGGGCGCCGAAGCATTTACCCTGGGCAATATCGATGCTGCATCCGGGTCCAGGATAAACATGTCAGCATTACACAAATTTACCCATCGTTTAGATGCGCGCCAACACGTTTACCCTGGGTAACCTCAATGATTCAAAAATGCTAGGGTAAATGGGAGACCCCTAGAAAAGCTGTACGAGCTATGAAAGTTGGACCATTATTCATCGATTCTGAGAAAAAACAAGCCAAAAAGTTTTGGATTTTTCAACATTTTTGAATATAACTTCTCAGGCCCGCGCTCTCCGTGTTGTTCAACGCCGAAAGCAAAAAGCTGAACGCGGACTGCACACTACCAGCGAATCCGAGGGCCAAACACACGATGAACGACCATCGTCAAGGAATTCCGAGGCGTCCGATGCAAGTCGACCAGCGACTCCCATACCAACAACCAGGGACCGCCGGCTGACCCCAGGACTGGGACAGTGCGAGATTCTAACGGAAGAGGTGAGGTGTCGTGTGAGACAAGCATCAGTATCGATTTTTTCCATTGCTCATGTGGTTTAGGAGGAAAACA
The DNA here is from genome assembly GCA_037903475.1 of Ancylostoma caninum. NCBI lineage: Eukaryota > Metazoa > Nematoda > Chromadorea > Rhabditida > Ancylostomatidae > Ancylostoma > Ancylostoma caninum. The sequence goes on from JBAJFG010000428.1 coordinate 92,535, forward strand.
TGTCACCTGAACAGTTGGAAGTGCTCATTGACTCGTTAAATTCTGAAGCAGAACATCTGAAGGAGAAAATCAACGAGTTGTCGACGAAAGTCCGCAGTTTTCCGTTAGGATGCGATCGATATCATAGGTTAGTTGTGTCAGATACTGCTCTACGGGAAACTGCAGCCGTTGGGGTTCGCTCCCACTTGTTTTGACAGGTTGGAACAGGAAACAGCTTAATCGGACAAGAATAAGAGCAGTGGTGTCAATGAAATCTGAGGACGCGCAGACAATCAGAGTGCCGGGTTGCCTGTGATGCGGCGCGTGCGAGCGGGCCTCGAGCACTGCAGTTTCCTGTAATTTAGCTAGTAGAGAAGATTCTTGAACAACTAAAACACCTTCTACTGCAGGCAGTATTGGCAAATTCCTGGAGTAGAGTCCATCCTGGTGGAATCAATCGAAAGTTCTGGACCATCGAATCCTGCGTGTAACACTGAAGAAACCTGCACTAAGGATCCACCCAGTCTCACAGGTACCTACCTCATCCGAATTTTCGAATATTTCGAATATTCTACTTCTCGGAAATTATTTCTTTTGTCCTTCACCGCTCCAGAGTAAAATTCTTATCATTATAGCTCCCTCCTTCCTGCATCCGGACGTATTCGCCTGTGTGGAAGATCTCGTTGATGATGTAGTGACAGGTCGATCACACACGGATAGACGTAAGCGGAAACGTTTCCGGCGTTTGGACAATCCATACAAAAGAGGGTGGTGGTCTGTGGATACTCGGTAAGTTGAACTTCTCCAAAGCTCAGAAATCCATAAAATTCAGCACTTGTCCCAAAATGCCTTGTTTTAGGGAGGCGCTGGAAGCCGTTCGGAGTAGTTTACATGGACGAGGTATTCGTGAACGCATACTGCATCGGTTACTATGCAAGTCATGGTTTCTCAAGGATGTAAAGCTAGGCAAAGGTAGGTTGAGTAGATTTTACCTTGAATTCCCAGGAATTTGCTTCAGTTCATCCAGAAATTCTCAGAGTTTCCAGTGAAGCGACTTGTTACCGTGGGACATTTTTTTAAAAATAAGACATGGATTTGACTGCTATGGAAAAATCAACCTCTATATGACTTAATTGTCTTCAAAAATCGATGATTACTTTATCAATAGAGGGATACTGTAATTTAGCTCAACAACTCATTTACTGCTTCTGCTTCTTCCTGTAGTTGTTCACGTAGATCACTTTTGGATCGGTTCCACATCGCATACCGGCGCCTGTGACTAGGAAGTTCCCGCTCATCAACTCCTTGACGAAATCCGGTAGCTAAATGATTAACAAATTCGGGTAGAAAAATAACCAGGTAATGGTTTCAGCAACACCCATACCGTTTTGCAGTCAGCACCCGTACGGACATAGACATCGATTGCAACCGTGTTGAACGATGATCGAGCAGAAATATTGAAAAAGCTTGGATCGTACGTGATTCCATACTTTTGCAATGCTTTTCTCAGCTAAAAAATGAAGAAATTTAGAAATCAAAGTGATTGAAAAAAAGAAGTAGGATTAGAAAAAGGAAAATCGTAGCTAGTGTCTCAGCATGCTGCTTGTAGAAGGCTGCACTCTCTGGAGCGTAGGTCTCTTCGGTGAAGAGAGCGATGTATGCTGGTTGTCCGCCAGGAGCGCATGTCTGTATTTGAACACCTTTGCATTCTGCTTTGGCTACATTTTTCAAAATTTTTTAGAGAATCTATCGAGGAAACAAGCGCCTTGGAACAATGTTCGCTTTTCGCAACACCCCCCCCCCCTCCTTCCCCATTCCTCAAAGAAAAAGAACGAATTTTTTTAGATGACGTGTAGAAGAGCTAAATGGTGAAGATTCATTGCAGATGACCTAATCCTCAATTTCAAGAACGCAAAGTTCGTTGTGATGTCCTAACTTCAAAGAAAAATTTAGAGTTGTACGCAAGTATTGGGAAGTAGCGTTCCTAACAACGATTCTTACCAAAGCAGTTGCTAGAACGGCCAAAAAGACGGCACAGTGTAGCATTTTCTCAGGAAGAACAGGTCACTTGGAACGGTTCGGTGGAGGCTGTGCACTGTCTAGCTCTTTTATAGCTAGATTGTCAATTACATCTCAAATGTTATAATTCAAAAGTGCAACACATTTGCAAATACACCATCAAGTGTTGCTGGTGGGAATTGAAGCTTGCATACTGTCCGTTTTGAAGAAACGATGTAAAATGGTCTGCTCTGCAGCTAGACACATTCCGAGAATACGCATCTCTCGTATTCTAGATGGGTTCTGAAATTTTATGGAGAAGCCATATTTGGAGATATCACCTCGCGACAGTGGCGGACGCAGAAAGTGGGCGGGAGGGGGGGCGTGGGAAGAAAAGTGGGGTCTCCGCCGTTTTGGGGACCCAGACGGAAAATAAAATTAATAATAATATTAATTATAATAATAAACAATAAATAAAAAATATATTAAAAATAATAATAAAAATAAACAATTAAAAATAAACTAACACAAGATTTTTATTTGTATTGTAAAGTAATTTCGAAAATTTGGCGACCCATTCTCGGGGGGGGGCGCGCCCCCCCCCCCCCCCCCCCCCCTGCGTCCGCCACTGCCTCGCGACAATGTCAAAATCATAAATTTACTACATTGTTATTATTACATTATCACATATTATCTTATTACATTGGACGCAGAGGCGGAAGGCTGCGTGACAAGAGATACGCTGCTGAGCTGTGATTGGTCGATTCATGCACGCGTCGCGGCTGCAGCCATCGAAGGTTCAGCCGTTGTATGCGAAAATGGACGAGTTTTCTAACCTTGAGTAGCACAGATGAATGCTACCGCAGCCAACAAACTGTTACGAGGTGGTCTTTCAATGTGTCATATTTGAAGGATCAGCCTGAATTTGATAAGCACATGCGTGCGGCGCGGTCGCGTCGCGGCGTACGTCTTGACCGTCTTCCGAGGCGGAACTGCATATTAGATTACATGTACATGTTAGATTGAGGAGAAATTATGTAAATGTACAAATTTTACTGCTGCAAAAACCTGTATATATACTGCTATCAGCGCCCGAAGCACAGCAATTGCTAGCCAGGGGAAGTGGTTGGAAATAAATGGAGAAAGTGGCAACTTCGCCATTCCATGGATCCAGATGGAAAATGAAATTGATAAAAATATTAATTATAATAAAAAATATTTGATAAGAATTATTTTAAAAACAACAATAAAGATAAACAATTAAAAATAAACTCATGCAAGGTTTTTTATTTGTTTTGTAAAGTGATTTCTAAAATTCAGCGACCCATTCTCGGAGGGAGGCTAGGGAGGGGACCTCCTGTGTCCGCCACTGAGTATTATACTCGAAGTTTTTTCCTCCATTACATACAGTGAAGCATGGGCTCAGCTAGAATTTAGGCGAAAACTGTTCCCCGGTGCCTTTGTGGCATGGAACGTCTATTCCTCTCTTATTCCTCTAGCACAGTCTCAATCGTGCGCTTTTTAACTACTATTGTTTGTTTTCTTATGAAGCCATAAGTCTCTGGTTCATGGAGTTTTGTGGATAACACTTCCTTACCTACATATTACTTAGTCTTAACGAACAAAATTCGTTAAGAATATCACCCCCGTTAAAGCGGAGGTTTAACCTACCCACTGCAAACACTAGGCCACGCAGGTCCTTTACCCATATTTATTGGTTTATCTTCACTTTGGTCTCAGTTTGTTAACTACAGATAAAGATAATACTAATAAAAATACAGATACATATACTATTCACACAAATAAACTTATATGCTTTAAAGAAATAGATCTACTACGTAAATTTTTTGAGATCATTAGTTGTGACTTTACCATCTAGTAAAAGTTTAACAATTGGTTGAAATTTCGGTAGTATGTTGGGAATAGTATTAGCTTTTCAGATTAAATTCTTTATTCTGTAAACGGGGACTTTGACCTACCTCCTATGGACTCTAAGCCACGCCCACTGCACCAAAACAACTATCACCCTACATACATTTAATTGTCTTGCAGTTGAACTGGACAAGGTTGGAGAGGAAGTCGACTGGAAGAGCATCACCGAACTAGACCGAAACGCCGTACATCGTCGTCTGGATGAACTGGAAGCCAGAATATCCAAAGCGAAAATAGCTGCTAGGAGTGAGTCCCAGTTTATTGATTATTTCTGATGTCGGACGAGTTGTCCTCTCTTTCTTCCTGAGTTTCTTCTCCATTTAGTGTCTGCGAATGGACATTTACGTGGTGGAGGCAAATCATTGGATGAGCTTAGGCAACGAATTCTTTTCTGTGAGCGTCGAATTAATAGAAACTACTTGAGGCCAAGTTTTTGTGTAGGGTAAGTATAGCTTCATTGATTTTCCGTTAAAAATCAATAAATTGCCGGAAATTTCCTTTGCAGTGACAAGAAATGTCTGGCGCATACGCTAAAAATGGAGAACGAACCAGATAAGAAGGATTCCCACCACCCCGAGGATGAAGACGAGAGGTCCGAGGCTGACAAAGACGATGAAACCACGGATGACATGGATAGAGACGACTCGGATAGTGGTGAAATGATCGATCGATGGAGAGCCTATGTGGAATCCGTGGATACCCCGGCTGAGTTGGCGCTGGCCGTACAGGTAGGTATCCACACCTGCTGTTAAATCCAATAAAGTAGACCCACACGCACGCCCCTCACTAGCTGGGCTAGGATTCATAAACGCATAACTAACTTTCACGTCCTGCGTCTCCTAACATCACATACACTATAGTACGAGCCAGTAGGATAATCGTCGTTGGTCTACATTGTTAACATGTCATGCATGCCAGCTCTGTTGAGACAGGTCAGAACAGGAATTAGGTGAATTGGACAAGATTTGGAACCGAAACATCGTTGTAATACGTGGATGCGCAGACAATCAGAGCGCCGCATTGCGCGTACGGTGTTGTAACGCGTGCGAGTGGGCCCCGATCGTTGGAGTCTACCTTAAATTGAGCGAAAATCTTTACGAATACATCCCATTTAGTTGCTTGATTCGTCGATAGCCTGGGAATTAGTGCATACACTACGTCTGTGTCAAATCTGCCGGAAACGTTGCGATGATACGAACAAAACGCTTCGATGCACAGCCTGTCGACACAATTATCATCAGGAATGTTGCAAGGTTAGTACTCACGGATTGTAATAGCACTTTAACACTTTTCGTACGAAAATCATCTCAGCCAACGTTAAGACTTCTAGTTTCGAGGGGAATATTAGTGATTTCTCCATATAGAATTTTTTTCTCTAAAAAAAGCATCGCTATTACTGCTCCGCTGTCCATCCAGTAATACAAAGTCATATGGCGGATTTTCAGTCACCACCTTCTCGGGAATGGTTCTGTCCAGCATGCGTAGAGACTTCCACGCAGGTGCCAACTTGTCTCATATGTTCTCGACAGCTCGATGACCTCGTCACGTGCAGGTTAGTCATCCTTATTTAAAAATGACACGCCCTGTAAATTGATTTATTTACTTATTCATTTCTTTATTTATTGTTACATGTAAGCTAACACATGTGATAAGAGCAAATAAAACAACAAAAAATAAATAAAGCAACACCAACTGGCAGTGGCGAAACATGCAGCAAAGAGGTAGTAAATGATAGACAATTTAAAGCGTAAACACCCATACATTCGAAAGAAACGCTAGTTATTTTTTGCGAATCCATCTAACAATTTTTGCGAATCCATCTAACAATTTAATGAACATGATACATTAATGAGGAAATTACCTATCACGAACTCAGGTGTAGATAAGGAGAGCCCGCTCGATCAACGAAAAAAAAGTGTGTTCTAATAGAAACTTCCAGAGTGAGGAAGCCAAATTTTACTCCTCTTGAAACTAGTTACGGTGTCATAGGCTCTGTAGATTTCAGAAATAGGTTAAATACAGAAGTGATTGTTCAAGTCTTTTGGAAACTAGTGCAGGTCAACTACCTACGTGTACCTCTACTCTTTCATGTTTACTGTTGGGTTTTGATTAACTGGTTGTTACTGGTCAGCTTAATTTTGTCCTTTTTTTTCTTTTAATTGGTACTTCTGTGTTGCATATCACTTTTACGTTCTGTTTGCTGTGATGGCACACATTTTTGGTGTATGCAAATAAATAAACAAATAAATAAATAAAATCCGCAGAAGCAATGCCATGGGATCGCCAAGAGGCTCGAATATTTATCGATCCTCATCAGTAAAAAAAGCGCAGAGTAGTTATGAACAAACCTGATGATATAATCGAGAAGATATAAAATTTCCAACTATATGAATTAATTCACCGATTCTCTTATTCTTTGTCCTTCTCGGATTGTTTAATTTCAGGAAATGCTATCACTTCTTCCATGCTGAGTGTGCCTCGGATTCATCTTACGATTACAATGGTGATTTCCTGTGCCGTGGATGTGATCCCAAGGTATGCCTTTGAGAGGTGATTTGTATTCATGTCAGAAGCGCAGTTTTATGATGAGGTTCTCGGGATCCTCCTAACTTTTCATGCTCATTCCTTTTCATTAATTTCGAGCTCTATTCCTATAAGGAGCCCCATTTTTTTAGTTATTCGAGCGACGTGTCATTGCTCACGGCGAATGCGACGACTACGTAGAGGTGGATGACTCTGCGGATTCAACCGAACATCATCACCATGGTCACCATCCAAACGGTCATCACCCTACGCAGGGTAAAGACGTCCGCAAACCTGTGAAGCGAAAAGCCGATGCTCCTCCACCAATCGTCTTTCCGACGGATATGAATGCCGACCTGTGCAGGTGAGCGGCGGATATTAGTTACTCCACATCTTTGTACTTGTTTTATATTCAAAATTGGATTTCCAGAGCTATGCTGGACGAGCTGGAGTGCCAACCAGGTGTCGGTCCCTTCCTCGAGCCTGTTGATCTCGATTTGGTGCCCGGATATCGAGAAGCGATTGCGAATCCCATTGATATGGCTTCGATCCGGAATCGAATAGAGGCACAATGGTTAGTTATTTTTCATTATTATCAATCGCCCCACTTCTTTTTGCGATTGTTTCCCAGTAGGCCACTTTTTTTTTACTTTGATCCATTTAACCGTTAAACAATGCGTTTATCAAAGTGCAACAAGCGCAGATATTTCCAAATACGTGGATTTTCCGAAGCGATGCTTTATTTTCACTTTTTCTAGCTATGAAACTCCTGATGACTTTGCCGCTGATATGGAACTCATGTTCAACAACTGTCGCACGTTTAACGAGGACGATTCTCCTGTCGGCATTGCTGGTGAGTTTGCTTAGAAGCCTTACAGCAAATAGCTTGCCTAAAGTTTTTTTTTTTGAATAAAATTGGGGGGTTGCCAAAAAATGCGATGTATTTTTTACTATTTAATTCGGAGCAGGATCCAACGGAGGAGCGCGTGTGCAAGTTAGTTGGCTAGTGAAGTCAAAAAAAAACATTATCCTGGTGTATTAGGTCGAGAGGGAAAATGGGGCGGGACCGCTGTGCCATCATTGGTGCATTCGACTACCTGTCCGCCCATCCCTATTAACTAGTCATTAGTTAGCGCCTAATTGCATTATTTACGTCTCATGCGTGCGTGCGTGCTACTATAGGATAAGGGATAGGCCCCTACACAGGCTAAACGTGGGTGGAACGCAAGGCGTTCATGGCGTTTCGGCTATTCGGGTGACTACAAGATAGTGTCATTTGTGATTTCGATGTCGCTTTGACCGGTTCCCATAGAGAATTCTGGGCGTGCGTGCGTCTGACGCACGACTGACGCACGCATTAGGTACAAATTAGTATGTCGTAGAATATTTGTACTTGAATGAGGGCCAAGTTGAAAACAGAAGGTAAGACTTGGCGAAACCAGAAAAGTCCAGCGAAGGGGGGGGGGGGGGACGTGGAGAAGCTTAGGGCCTTCACACCTTTCGGTACTCTGACTCTGATGGAAAAATAAAACTGCTGAATCGAATTTTAAGAAATTATTGATTTTTATGTAAGATAGTCAGGAATAAATATCGAAAAAATAAATAGTGGAAATAAAAAATCAGAAATAAGTCAATTGTAAATAATTTTACCCTCCCCCCCCCCCTTGCGTCTGTCACTGGTGCGAAGGAAGTTTGAGTGCACCAATCGTAGGACATTGGTACCGCCCCCGTTTTCCTCATAAGGTAATATATCTGTTTGTTCTCAGTTTTGTTATTCATGTTAGAGCAGATTTTAGCAATGGAGCGCATATGCAGCAATAAATCTGGAAAAGTGAAATAAAATTGCTTCCTTACTCTTGTGTAGTTCATCAATTTTTTTTTTGGAAACAGAGTGCAGCAAACGTGAGCCCATTTTTTAATGTTCCTGAAGTGCTCTCATTTCAGGCGCCAATCTCCAGAAGTTCTACCATAAACGATGGCGCCAGCTTAAATACAACTTCAGTAAACGTCTCAAACGTATGCGTCATCACTTATAGGCTCCGTTCGCTTCAATCTCTTGTACCAAGATCATCGCTGTTTTATTCCTTATGGTTCACAGCAATACCTTGTAAGTAACTAGTAAGCAATTATTTCTAGCAGCCAGCTTGTATGCGCTGCATAAGTCACTAATCCTTGGTTTTCATCGCACTCATTATTTCACACCCTAACCTCAGTGAATATTGTTATTTGCTTGTTATCACTTGCTTTTTCTTTGTCATTTTGTTCATTCTGTCATTATTCGGTTCTCATTTTTCGTTCATCTCATTTTTCCATCCCTGTAATAGGTATGAACATTGCTAGCTTTATATTCAACGCTTTGAACTGAGCTAAAATTTGCGTGCATTCCTTGTATATATATGACATTTGTACTAATGTGTACTATTCTAGCAATATTGATTGACTTACCCACGTAACTGCTGATGTCATTGATCGAAACGAAGTCAATCGAAGCATTTAACTATGTACTACTAACGAAAACAGTATTACTCTTTCGCGCCACGCCCACTGTCACTGGCTTTAACCTCAACGTTTTGTACCTTTTTAAGTGCTTCTTCATTGTTTCCTTGTTATATTCTAGCTCCATTTCAAGTGTTCTCCGCCCCCCGCCTCGATCATTCTCACATTCTCTTTTTTTTTCTTAATTCACAATCGGTGTATCATGCGTGTGGGGTTATTTGTATGTTTTCGTTCATGTGTGTTTATTATTTGAGCAAATGAAGTGCTCTTTGTAGATGTGTGTGCTACAGGTCTTATTGGCTTTTCGTACCATGCACGCTGGAAAAACTAACAAAATGTGGTAATTTCTTCCCACTGAGTGCGGCAAAGACTTCACAGCTTACCATCCAAGGTTGTAGATGTTGAGCGAAAAGTGGGGATTACGAGACAAACTAAATCCCCAGCTTGAGCACTGTTCCACTTATTCTCAGGCAGTAAAACCAGTGACTCGAAAGGGATTTACAGGGTGACCCCCCGGGTATTGGTTTTGTCCTCACAATGCTTCCCCTGTTATTTGTACAAACTGCGTCTGCAATGTGTGCCCCTAGACAGTGCTACGTGTTTCTGCCGGGTTTGTATTTTCCTAATAACACAAGGAAAATCCATTTTTGACGAAAATTGCTTTTTTTCGTGATTATAAGAACTGTCCTGATGCTGCTCTCTTCAGAAGAAGTAGATGACTGGAATTAATATGACTGACAACATTCGCGCAGTCACAGTAGGATGGTTTTTGTGAAGAAAAGTTTTTCATCACACGAGATTCACTCAAATTTTCCATGCAATTACCTATGGACGAATATGAACAGGTAGATACCAAAACTTGGGGAAAGTTTAGCCAAATGCTGGTTTTGTAGATTCGATCTGTGATTTAACAAACTTCCCTCGAGTCACCTGGTCCGCACAAAAGTCCCGTCAGGTCACCCGGTAACGAAGCACATTGTTGCTCGGGTGAGCCGGTCCGTTTGCAAATTCACCCAGCACCCGGCTGCGCAGCCCACAAATATGGTCTCTCGGGTGATCCGGCTCGATCAAAATTGCTCTCGGGTCACCCGTAGTTATTGCCTCAGTTGTCTCAGTCATTTTCCACACTCAACACGAGAATTAAGGGCTGTTCGTGAGAGAATCTTTCGTTTGAGCGTCCAGAAGGGCTTAAAAAGGATGGAGAGTATTTGAGCCTGTAGTCGGCCTTTCTTTTTCCAATATACCGCTCCAGATAACGCACAATTTCCTACCCGCCTTTGCACTATTGTGTCTCTCCAACTATCTTCCTTGGTGAAACAAATCATAGCAACGGCGGGGCGAACTGCTGTCGTCATAGTGACATTGTCCAAACTTCGTATAACCAGGCTGCACGTGCTTCACTAGATCTACTCGGGGTTCCTCGTGACTTCTCCACCTCTCCACAACTCGGTCTTTCCAGCAAGCTCATCGTCGAGCCTACAGGATATCCTCAAGGAGAAGTTTTTTTTAACGGCAAGGTCCCCCTCCCCATCCGTTCCACTACTTTTTCTATTATGTTTTCACTGTTTGGCTGACAATTCCTTGTATCACAGTGTCCTATTTGCACTATAAGATCCTATTATTGCAAACAAGTTGACAGGCAGCACCGTGGTATCGAATTTCACAGTGTTGCACTTCATTCATGCCCTGCAGATCTGCAATGTCGTGGTGTAACAGAGGACCTAAAAGGTGATGACCGACACATGGAGGCCAAAGACGTAGAAGGTGGTGACATATTGGAAAATTTTAGATCTGCACTGGCAAAGCCCAGCAATCTGGGGGCTTTGGAGCTAAAACCCTTGCAAAGTTGGCTATTAACCTAAGTATATTAAAAACAAAATATATAAAATTACACGGAAAGCAAGGATTCAACAGATATACGTGATGGAATGAATTTATTTTATCAACGATTTTATTAAATATTTCAAAATTTTTTTGCTGCATCATCCCTCTCAGCTTCCGTCGGCAAATCGGAAACATTCCTCAAAGAGAGTGTCTCACCTCAGAAGTCGTTTTCGAGATTTGTACAGTGATGACAGAGCTGTCAAGAACAATGACTTAGTTGAAATGTCTTGAGAACATTGGGAATTGTGTGTTCTTAAAAGTACATTAAACACGGACCATTGGTATAACCTACGATCGGATGGATCTCCGTGGAAAGGTTTATTGGCCATACTGAAGCATTTCACGTAAAACGTGTCAATCAGCGCTTCGAGCTGGCCCAGAATCTGCTAACGTCTCAAAGTTGAAATGAGGTGAGACACTGTCTTCGAAGGCGGCACCCATCCACGAAAACCTTCGCCTACCAAGTAAGTGATGACACGGAAGTCATTAGGATAGGAAGAACGTGCACTATGTTAGAAGATTTCAAAAGTAGGATACTGGAGCTATGCAATACTAGAACATCTAATGGTTGGAACTCGGTTAGCATAAATAGGATTTTATGTTACGCACTTAGGGATAGACCATTCATTTTACGTAAATACGGACTCAGTAATGCAGTACATCTTCCCCTAGTTCATGAGGTAAGAACCAAATTGGTTGACAAGCTAACGTAACAGGTCTTAACAGGTCTACGGCGCACTTTTTGAATAACTAGGTCATGTGTATAGGACATATAAAAGGAATCAGGGCAAGTCCCTTGCCCAATTCTTTGCCTGTTCAAACACATTCCTCTGAGGTTCTCGGACTCATCTGACTGACTTAGTACTAAGATCTTTTTGTAGCTTCCTTGGGAACTACTGATGAAAGGGTCTACGACCCGGGGGCGTCAAGAAAGCTGCACTTGCACTCTAGTTCAAGCCTCGAAACCGGCTAGCGCAAAAATCCTAGGAACTTTGACTGTGTTCTTCATATTATCCTTAATAATCGATCACTTCGTGCTCTCAGATTAGGTGCCTTCAACTTCTCACAATGAGTAAATTACTAGAAATCTCCATTTACGTGTAAACGGATGCTAGTGAATCGCAACTGAGAGACAAATAAGAATGGCCCCCTACCTGCAAGTTCTTTTTACCGGTAATTTTCGATTTTTTTAGGTACTAATTTTTCACTAAGACGATCCTTATTCAATTCTTTTGGGAAATGTCAGATTTTTGAAGAAGTTATGAAAGAACGATGAAGAAAAGGCACGGCATTGGAGACATTGCACAGTTTCATCATGCAAGACCGTTGCTATTGTGGAAGAATACATAAAATCCTCTTCGAAAATACGTGAAAAGCTCCGAATAGGACACATTTTTGGAAGAGAATGGTCGAAACAGCAAAATCATGGAAATTTTGGTAATTTCAGTGGAAGGAAATATAAGGAAATATGGATTTGACTTATTTTTGATTATACCCTTTTTTTGCATTATTATTTTTGATTATTATATATATAATTCTTTTTTAACCGCGTTGCTCACATCGTTGATCATCATGTTTTACCTCCAATTTGTCCCGGTTCACGAAAAATACATGCAATCTACCACTTGAACAAAATGTTATGTTTCAAATGGCAGCTGGAGTTTTGTTCTCAACAGCGTCACGCTAGCTTTTTCTCCATTCATAGTGGGGTGTGGGCGTCACTCAGTTTCAATTATCCGCAAGCTCCGCCTCCTCTCCCCACGTGGCCCGAGTGGCGTCATATCCGATTGCGTTTCTTTCTTCCATTGTCACTACGAACACACGATGGACGAAATTCCTTCGGCAAACACGTGCTGGGCCGCTCGTCATTTTAGAATTTCGCTAGGCGAAAGGCTTTTGTGACTATTGTTTATGTCGAGAACAGACATAAACAAATGAAACTCGTTTGTGACTAAGATCCAACAATTGTGAAGATTTTCCCCTTTTATGAGTCAGGTGGAAACATTATTCATGAACAATGGGGTAATTGCGCTGTTTTATTGTTACATATGCCGGTCCTGATGGCATCAGACATCGGTTCAGTGAGTCAGTTCTCGTTAAGCTGGCGCGGAGGTCCTCGCCATCCAGGAAATGTGTACCTCCCCGTACCAGTAATTGAGTCATCTCTTTATAACCTGAGGCTTTGGCTATTGTGGATCCCCTAAGAAGGATAAAGACCAGAAGTTCCATGGTTATTCAGAACGTCATGGCTTCAGTATCTTAATTTCCACGTCTTGAGCTCACCTACCCCTCATTCTCATCGAAAAATTCTGAACAACTTCTGAAACCCACTCGGTTCCTCTGTCTTACACTCCTGATTTTCGGGAATTTTCTAGAATTCGCCCAAAATCGCATTTCTATGGTCCTTGACGCTTTTTTTCATGCAATATTACCATATTCATAGTATTCTTGGGAAACTTTGCCTAACCTCCGTGGGAACGAGGACGACTTTCGGCTGGAAATTGAAACAAAGTTATCCAGACGTTAAGCAGAAGCCAGTTCCTTTGCCATAAAATCATTAGAATCCAAAAAGTCGCTCAAAATCACAGGATTCTCGGAAAATTCGGCTGGAATTCACCCAAAAGCTGGCCGGATTTCGCAAAATGAACGATTTGCCATAGACTCTTCAGAATTTACCGTAGACCACCAGTGTAGACCGTTAAGGTTATCCTCCTTCACAGCCAGACATCCCTGACAGAGCTTCTGGAATCACTGCATTCTTGTTCAGTTTATTTGTATTCGATTTCCGTACTTCACAGGTAAATAGATCAATGAATGTTTCTGGGAGGAGTGTAGGTTAACCCAAACTGCTGATTGGGCCAGCATCTCAAGTGGAAAATAAGGTTGGGATTCGACAACGCATAACCGTACGAACTCCAGATAGTAAACCAACTTTCACGCCCTTTGTCTCCTAACATTAGGTGGTAGGTGTGGAGCGTTATACCTGGAATGGGCGGCGCTGTCAGGCCCATCAATTGGTCTATTTGGTGAACTGACCAATCGTAAAGCTTGGCCGCACCCCCTTTCCAGGTATAACGCGCCACACCCTGAAGTGGTTTGTAGGGTAGCTAACTACTCTAACCATTGCTGGCTTGCATGGATGATGTTTCATGAATCCCAGTCCACTATTGTTCTCGCAGATTTTTCATCTCTGCAATATCTGCAATAGATAATCAGGGTGTACTTAGGGTAATGGAATGCACTGCTTGTTCTTAGGCCCAGGAAATCATTAATTCAGGATTACTGGAAAGTCTCTACATTTCCCCAATCCCTTTAGTTCCTCTGTTCGATTACGGAAGAAAATAATGTCAGCCAAGTTCTTCTGTGATGTTCCTATTTCAAGCCATTGAATAGGTCTAAAAAAATCTCCGGATCGATGTGATGGGGTCAAATTACCACCCTTCACAGCTCCATCCAGACCTTATATCGATCCCTTTTTGGTCTCAGTCCAGCTGCTGGCATTGCATCATTCCCCTCGTCGCTGCCCCCTGCTGTGATCCGTCGTTTTTATTGGCCTTTGTCTCCTTCTAAGATATTTAATATTGAGACGTTCGTAGTAATCAACCCGCCTTATCAGTAGTTACGCTGGTGTTTTACTACTTTTTACTGGTCTTCGTGCGTTCACGCACTGCTCTTTGCACTCTTCTTGATACTTTTTGTAATTTCTCAGTGAGATTGTGGAATTTTTGATGAGAAGACGGGTTTTTCGAGATTCTATAAAAGGATTTATGAGAGTGAGAGATATTAGTGTTGTTTCCGCTCATTTTCCATTCTTCAAACTTCCAGACATAATGGCATATCATTATCTATTTATTTATTTATTTATTTATTTATTTATTTATTTATCATACGTACGTGTTGAACTCAAACAAAACAATTTAACGAAACAAACAAATCGTCCAGGTAAAAAAAAACATAGAAAAAAGAATGAACTCAGAAGATTACTAACAGAAGTTAGAGAACGATCTGAAATGTATTATCCCAAACTTTAAGTCAGCTATGCTAACCAGAGTCTAGTAGAGGGCAAACCATGGGATTGTCGGGAGTTTTCGAAGGCCAACCGGGGAATTTCTGTTACCAACAACCTGACCTTCACTCTCTTCTAATGCCTCTCATCTACCTATTATACTCATGGTTAGCCATCCTACCTACACCGATCGCTGTAGCGTTTTGGCCCCAACAAGTCTGGATTATCTTTTTATTTATTTTATTTATTCAAAGCTCTCTAGGTGCACCAAAAGAGAAACATAGGCAGTTGAACTAGTACGATCAACAGGTGAGTGTCAGAAACAAGGTAAAAAATATTAGGATTAGTAGACAAAACATATAGAAGAAGAAGGATTAGGTCGCTCTACAAGGGGCCGAGCAACGGAAAGTGACTATGATTCCTGTGTGCACAGCTACCAAGGAATAGTCTTACCCAGTAGTTACCCAATGCTTACTATATAAGTAGATTTCAGGCAAATGAACGCAGGGAAACGCCATCTTGCCGCTTTTGATTTCCTTTCGTTCATGGTTTCTAGATTATGTTGCAGTCCTTGTTCTACTAATTTCTTCACAACTGTTACAGTTCGCCTTCTGTGTTGATTGGCACACACTTGTGAGCAATGGAATAAATAAATCAATAAATTTCCGGAGGGAAGTTGAGAAGTTTCCGCTGTGTGTGCTTCTACGCTATCGTAAAGACGTACTTCGAATGAATGACCACCGAATGGTGGAATAGCCTCTTCTAAAGACTTTCTTAGTGTCGCTTGCAAACCAGTTGGAATCAGATCGGGTCGTAGCGTATCAATGCAAACCGTCGGCTCGTCGGCTATTGTATATCCAGATGGTTGTCGCGAATCTCTATTATGAGAGTATATCTGTTACCGATATGTTTCACGCTTGTGCTGACATTAACCAATCGTTACTGATCACCTCATGGTGGTATATATTACTGGCCTCCTTTTTCTTCTTTTTTTTTCTGATAATCTATCCACACTATTCACTCCATGAATGATGCTCTATGCTCTAACCTAAATTCAAAAAAAGGGAATGAATGCCCCCTCCCAACCTTCAACAAGGTTGAGACTGTGGAATCAACCAAACTGAAAGTCTATGTGTTGTGTGTTTGGCAATGTTTACGAATACTCTTTAATGTATGGCACACCAGTTTTAGCTGTAAACAGTGAATAGATAGTAAACAAATAAATAATCGTAATTTCTTGGATGCTCTTTGTTTGTTGTAATGGCAAATCTTATATTGTGTCCAAAAAACAAAATGTCTGTTAAGGCAACGCACGCACTCTTGGAAACCCCTAATGTCACTCTCATTAAGCAATGCGTAGACCTCAGATGAGTGTAGATGTCCTTGAACTTTACGGGCTCTTGATTTTTGGAGAAACGCTCTTTGATCGCAGCCCCGCCATTTCTTCTAACATGTTTTGAGAGAAACACTAGGAAAGAAGAAGATCTATTATATTGTTTGGGCACCTGCAGTTCCTTAAAAACAGCAAGTACACAGGTATACGTCGACATCCGTTCCTATGCAATTATTTTCTCTAAAAATATAGATTTTGAGTGTTTGCCAAAAAGTTGTACTTGTTTATCTCCATCCAAACTCTGTTTTTTTTTTCACCGTATCCTAACAGATTAGTAGAAGGTTAGCAGCAAAATGTTGGGGAAAAGCTGCTACAGGAAACTCCAAACGGCCGTGTGCAAGAGGCGGGAACGCGTCGCGGCATGGCACTCGAGTTCTGTGCTGCTGGCAGAAGCAGACAACCAGTGCCAGCATGCAGAGCCCCTGTGTTTCTGCCAAAGAAAGCCGTGCCGCGGTCCTACCCGTTGCACACAGCTGTTTGGAGCACCCTGTAGTTTTTGGTCTTTTCGATGTTCTCTTTATGCTGCAATATTACCGCCTTACTGCTGCGGTGCTCCTGCACTTTTAGAGCGGTCCTTATTTATTTATCTGCTTATTTTATATACTTATAGGCTCCTTGAGCGTCAGTACAGACAGAAGAAAGGTAGAAAAACTAATGGAGTACAAGACCAGTCTATCTAGCAATTCCTCTACTTCCCCTTTTCTCACTAAACTTTCAGAATCACTTCCTTTTGATGGGAATTATCGGAATACTCAATAAAATCTTAAGAAAAACATTTTCATAAATTTTATCTGCAATAAAATCTCCTGCTGAATCCTAAGCTAAAGTAATAATCCTATGATTTCTTGACTACATGGGTTTCCCCCCCCCCTTTGTTTTTGCATTCCGCGCCTTTGATGTGCCGCTATTGCACGCCTTTTTCTTGAAGCTTATTTTCTACAGTTTTCATGTTGACCTTCTTCTAAGGCACCGCAAAGTGTATTGACATACTGCGTGACATCAAATCCGTTTTCGTTGACGTCAGCAACCGCGCGAACTTGTCAAATATAAGTCGCCCCACGTGACTTCTGGTGCTTCTTCTCGCGCTTCTTTCGTTTCAGTCGTCTGGTTTTCCACTCAGTTACAACGTCTTTTATGGAAATGCAATTTTAGTTAGACTTCCGTTTATTCTTCATCAATGAGATCTCACTGCTAAAAAATTTCACTGATTTTTCATTGTTTCCCAACTTTTATCTTATTTTAAATTATTGACAAACGGTGATGATGGCTCAAATTCCCTACTAGGAGGGCCATGTACGTGTTTTTTGATAAATGAGTGGAGAATTTCTAGCTACTATCTGTTATCAACATGTATTAACTTATTCTTCAGCTCAATACTTCTAATTCTTCCCCCAAAATCTCACTACGACGGACCAGTACGTTAGAAACCGTCAGGATTTTTTTATTATCGGAAAAATTTAAGTCTTGATACTACCAATCAGGAGCTCCCTAGCTGCTGATACAGTATACGCAATTTTCATATAGATGTGTGAAATCGGGAGCTGAAGAGTTCTGGATTGGTGGCTTCGAATTTTATTCTGCTCATTCTCGGAAGTCCTGCCCCTCCCGACCGATCATCCAGTAAGAATCGGATTTTGAACAAGAATTAGGACCTGTATTGTACCCCTATTTCTTAAAGGTGTTGTCGTAAAGCCACAAAGAAACGCTTACTATTTCTTACATATCTCATCTAGGTTGATGAAAATTTTTCAAATGTTTTGATGGAGATTTCGCCTCTTGATCGGCGCAGATGATGCTACATAAGCATCTTGGTGCTGCGAAGCATACGGTGAAATCTTTAAAAGGAGAAGATAATCTATCGCTCTGAGGAGTAAACCCCGATCATTGCGATTGCTGTGCACGTCATTTCTTGAGCAAAAGAAATATGCGCTGCCGCACTGTCTCCACTCTCAATAATTCTGATTGGTTCTCCATTCCTCCTTTCTCAGTCCCTTAATGTACATAAAGCATCCTGGAAACACCCCGGTTTCCTGCAGCTGGATCTTCTCTTATTTTTTTTCACGTAAGGTGTGCAAGTCACGATGTTTGTGGCCTTTCTCCAGTTATTAATTTACAGATGCTCGTGTTTAGTTTCTTGAGCTGTGTTGCGAATATTTTGTCTGTTCCATTGTGTATGATAAGAAAAAGTGATCGAACTGTTATTGTTAGGCTAGATGGAGACGTTTTTGTTGTAATTAGGTGATTAATCACCTGGAAATTGTTTGAATATGAAATCATTGTTGCCCAGTCATGATATTCGAATGAACAGCAAGAAATGTACTTTCTGGCGTGATGCTCTTTCCCATCTTTTCTTTCTTTCTCTATTCATAACATTCTAGGTTGGGCAATAAGTTAGTACGGTTTTTCTGAGCATTCAATGTATTTTCATGGAGTGGACTAGTTCAACTTAAGTTTTTTCTGGAAGTTAGTATCCGCAGTACTACTTCTTCACATCTAGAGTAAACCCTCTTAAAAAATCGCTTCATAACCCTACGAACTGTGTATAGAGAACAAGATGCATCCTCCAGCCCAAAATCGACCTCTCTGAAGCAAACATCCACTTCTGCGCTGTCCGTTCAACAGTGATGGCTTCCACATAGACCCTGTTAACATCCCCAACAGCTTGAGCTGCATTTGTTCCACTACTGAAAGTTGGAGGTGTCGGAGATGTACGCTCTTGTCGAGCTGGAGGGTCACATTTCACTCGACAGGAAATGAGAAATAGCGGGAATTGGAAAAAACGATTATAGTATTCGTAAAGTGCAAAACAAGAGCTACAAGATCACCTATGTTAGGCTATCGAAATGAGTTCAAAACCTCGTAAAAAACTGAGTTAAAAAAACCGCGCGAACTTATTGCCCAAAATGAATATGTAGATGCCCTGAAGGGTACTCTGCCATAACACAAAAGGGAATAGAGGGAGGAATATTTCTGTCGAATTTTTCAGGTCATTTTACTTTTTCGAGAACTTATTTGTTGTGTTCCTGTCATAAACCAAAGTCATAGTATTAAATTTCCGGGAGAGCAACCACTGGGGCAGCGTAATAATTTAATACGAAATAATAAAATCTAAATTTGAAAAATAGGACTCATTATAATATATTTTATAGGAGGAAGTTTTTGGCTTAATTATATGAGGAGGATTTTCGATGTTGCTCAGAATCGTAGCTGACTGAAACTGTAGAGACCATGCTCCAGCCACTTACTTCTGATAACTTCATTCCTTGTTTTTTTTAGCTTCCAAGTGCAAAAATAAGATCATGTGACCGCGCCCCTTCTATTTTTCACGCCCACTCGGAATAAAGTCATTCGGCAAGCTCACCAGGTGTTGATCGTGCTAGTGTTTGAGAAAAGCGCCTCTGTAGTATCACCTTGAAAAAATTGTCCAGGAGTCTGCTGGTGGGCCTTGACCGCTCATTCAGCTCATTCGGTAAAGCCATCGATGCGATGAAACATTTTTACATTCCTTTCTTATTGTCGTTTGCCGGACTTTATCGCTGACATCCTATTCATATGACGTTTTGCACATTTGGCCAGTTTATATGCATGTTATGTCGTCAGTGTCAGAGCGATTATGCCACTACAGGGTTCGGCGTACAGTATTTCTTTAACATTCTTTATTTAGCTTCTATGTATTTTCACTTGAGAATCCTGTAACCATCTCTCAGAAACACGCTTTGTTGCTCATTCTGATCTAATTACCAAGGTGTTCTGAGTTGTCGTCTCCTCGGTCACTTTCATCTTATTTACTAAAGCAGATAGGGTTTACTCCTCATATCCCTACCGTTGGAGCAGTTATTGGACCTTGAGGCTACTGCCTCAGATATCCAGGGAATTCTTTACCGATTTGCCAAACTCAGTGACCTCTTACACTGCAAGACTCAGTTCTTTGCCTCGCTGTCCACGGATTTTTTTAGCAGGGGAGTCGAGCTCCTGCCGTAAAACAAAAGGCCAGCTACTCAGATGGAAAAATTCCAGTAGATTACGCTTATTTTACGTGTATTTGTTTCGGAAATTTATTTTCGAAACAATTACACGTAAAATAAGCGTAATCCACTGGAATTTCGCAATTTTTCTCGATTCCAGTAGATTCCACTGGAATTTACATGTAAAATAAGCGAAATCTACTGGAAACTGCAATTCGTGTAAATTCCACTGGAATTTACACGTAAAATAAGCGAAATCTACTGGAAACACCCACTTCGTGTAAATTCCAGTAGATTCCACTGATATTTACACGTAAAATAAGCGAAATCTACTGGAAACTGCAATTCGTGTAAATTCCAGTAGATTTCGTGTATTTTTCGTTTATTTTTCTGGTAAATTCGTTTTTCACTAATTATTGCCGTTGCTTTTCCACCTTCCGAAATGGGTTATGCCTCAAAAAATTCCAAAAAATTCGCTCATCATAACTACCAAAAAGCTTTGTGAATTTATATGATGCATGTAAATATATCATGCTAACTCAGGTGGAAAAATTCCAGTAGATTACGGGTGCTTTCGAGCAGATTTCGCTTATTTTTCGCCGAAATATTTCCCGATTTCGCCCGAAAATTACACGTAAATCTCCGAAAAATAAGCGAAATCCACTGGAATTTACCCGAATTCCGCCCGAAAAATAAGCGAACTCTGCTGAAAAGTACGCGAAAATTGCTGCGACATCAACTGATGCGACAAGTTCCAGCCAGGGTCGGCGGCCACGCAGCGTTGCGCCGCTGTGGGCCCAGAGCAAAATTGCTGCACTCCGTCAAATATTTCCGGGTGCAGGTGGTATGATCGACCACCTTTGAGTACGATTCTGAAACGAGATCACTCATGCAGTACATCCAGTTGACGTGCTCCGTAGATTCCGCTGGTGAATATTTCTCATGTTAGCATGGTATATTTATATGCATCATATAAATTTACAAAGCTTTTTGGTAGTTATGATGAGTGAATTTTTTGGAATTTTTTGAGGCATAACCCATTTCGGAAGGTGGAGAAGCAACGGCAATAATTAGTGAAAAACGAATTTACCAGAAAAATAAACGAAAAATACACGAAATCTACTGGAATTTACACGAATTGCAGTTTCCAGTAGATTTCGCTTATTTTACGTGTAAATTCCAGTGGAATCTACTGGAATTTACACGAAGTGTAGTTTCCAGTAGATTTTGCTTATTTTACGTGTAAATTCAGTGGATTCCACTGAAATTTACACGAAGTGCAGTTCCAGTAGATTTCGCTTATTTTACATGTAAATTCCAGTGGAATCTACTGGAATCGAGAAAAATTGCGAAATTCCAGTGGATTACGCTTATTTTACGTGTAATTGTTTCGAAAATAAATTTCCGAAACAAATACACGTAAAATAAGCGTAATCTACTGGAATTTTTCCATCTGAGAACATGAGAAATATTCACCAGCGGAATCTACGGAGCACGTCAACTGGATGTACAGCATGAGTGGTCTCGTTTCAGAATCGTACTCAAGGGTGGTCGATGATACCACCTGCACCCGGAAGTATTTGACGGAGTGCAGCAATTTTGCTCTGGGCCCACAGCGGCGCAACGCTGCGTGGCCGCCGACCCTGGCTGGAACTTGTCACATCAGTTGATGTCGCAGCAATTTTCGCGCGTTTTCCAGCAGAGTTCGCTTATTTTTCGGACGGAATTCGGGTAAATTCCAGTGGATTTCGCTTATTTTTCGGAGATTTACGTGTAATTTTCGGGCGAAATCGGGAAATATTTCGGCGAAAAATAAGCGAAATCTGCTCGAAAGCACCCGTAATCTACTGGAATTTTTCCACCTGAGTACTGTTGTGGTCCATAGTTCGATTGGTACCTGTTGTTATATGTTTTTTATAAAAATTTTCCGTCGAAAATTTCAGAACTTATGTTACAACCTAATATATGTATTCCACTCGTGATGGTGGTGTCTTCCCTGGTTTACCATTGATACTATTAAATTATAGAAGGATTGCTTTACCTCATCATCGTTCTCGAGATTTTTTTATAGTGTAAATTGTCAGGAGACGCTGATCACAGTGATTCACATCATTCTCCGGAAAACTGCAGAAAAATCGTTGTGTGCAAGCCGTTCTAGGAGAGAGTTGGGGCGGAACTTCTACTCGTTATTGGACTTCTGTCACCGATCCGCATTCCCTCTTACTCCTCCAACATCACGACATGTACACATGCAAAGATAAGTAATACCTCGGTACTGGCTTGCAGCTTGATCGGTGGCGAACGAACGGGTCGAACACGTTGGAGAAGTGCGAAGAGCACATAAGCATGTGTGGCAGATGTCCACTGTTTCGCTCTAGCTCCCTCCTCCATCCCTCCTATCTTCTCCACTTTTGAGAGGTCTAAAATAGATTTTTCGATGGTTTATTCACGGAATAAAGAATACCATTGCGATCAACGTCTCTTGGCGTCCTCATTTATGCAAAAGACAGAAAAACGTTAATGAGGCGCTACAATACCTCCCAATTTGTGATGCCAACCACTGTTTTTCTTTGGAATTTTCTCCCATTTGTCAACCTCTAAAATATATTTTTTGATAGCGTTCTTCCGCTCCTGCACTGTTCACGCGTCAAGTTTTATCAAGAACTTTTTTATGGTGCGCCTACTCTGTCATTATCACCTAACTGCCGAACATTTACTACAGCTCGTTATCGTTAGGTCGTTTGGCTTCTGTGGGGCGATGACCAGGTTCTGTCATGCCGTATTTTTTGTGTTACTCCAATGCCAACGTGAATTCTACATTAAGCCATTGGTCATTACATATGTGAGATTTTTCAGATGCCAGCGTTGAACGTTCCAGAAGCAGTTACAGGTCCCGTAGTGGTCGACAGTCACCTGGTGGAAGGTGAGTTGAGGAGTGAATTGAGTACTATTCAGCTATTGATTGACGGCCTATTATTTGAATCTTTTATGTGTGAGAGAGGGAGAGTGAGAAGGAATTGAAATTCCAAGGATTGAGAGATGATTTGATCTAGCAGAGATGTTCAAGTTTTGTTTAACTTAAAAATAATGAAAGCAGTAGCAGCATCACCATGTCAATACGTTGTCAGGATCTCCGAGATCCTCCACGTTTTCTAGCTCATTTTCAAGGCTGCTATTACTCAAGTAATATACTTTTCGTAGAAATCTACATACCTCTGGGAAATGTGGTAAAGAAATACACATTTTTAAAAGTGTCCCTGGTCTGCAAACATCGTAGTTCTCATTACCTACCGTAGCCGCACTCTCCAGATGCTTAAACTACAATTTATTTGGAACGAGCGATGATAGAAGATTTATGCGACAAGTGTAGATAGCTCTGCCACGATATTGCGCGAGTTTTTTTTTTCGATGGAAGTCCTTGTTTCTAGCAATATTTCATGTGGTCTTTGTGAGTCTCCAGTCGCAGCATAAAAACTTACTCAACAACCTTCGAAGGAGCTATAGTGTAGGTGAATGATTGCTTGGCAGGGTTTCGCACCCTGAGAAAAAAAACTGCTGCACTGAGTTATACGAGGTGTCGTAGATGAATTCTTTTGTGTGTAGCGATTTTGCAATGTGACATGTGAATTATGGGCGTTCCTTTGCACAAACTGCACCAAGGAATTTTTGTGAGTTTCTCATCACCATGTAGGGAAACACTTGTAATTAAGGCAAAGAAGTGCATTTATCCGTTTTACTAACAAGGGAAGGATACCAGATGTCTGCGGCTTTTTAAGGTGAATTGCACTTCACTATGTGGAGTTGAGGACGCTGATTCTAAACATATTGCCCGTTTGTGCTCAATGGCAAAATGAAAGTAATTATGAATGTTGTTTAGTGCCCATATCATCCAAACCAGCGCCGCTCGGATGGTGTCGACGGTTCTTGGTGCTGTATTGATGCGTCTCTCACTCTATAAGACAACCTGTACCGAATCCTTGCAAAATTAAAAAAGTTGAAAAGATTGTTCTGTGCCGTGTTCACACTATTTTGAGCCAGCGCTTATTTATCTATGCCAGCGGTGCATGATGGCGTAGTGGTTAGTCTTTCTAGTCTAATCCAGCTGGAGAGTGTTGAAATTATATAACAAAAAAGCATTCTAAGCAAATAGTGAACAAGTTGGGGAAATGCAAAAGAAGAGCCCGCTGATGAGAAGCGAACGAGGATGAACCTCCCTTTGAATTGAGAGACTTACCACCACACCACCATGCACCGCTGGTAGAGATAAATAAGCGCTAACTTGAATTGATGAGAACACGGTACAGAAAAATCCTTCATAACTTTTTTCTTTTTGCGAAGGATTCGGTTTAACTTGCCATACAGTGTGAGAGACGTATCACCATACCACCAAGTACCGTCGAAACCATCCGAGGGGCACTCGTTTGGATGACATGGGCACTACATAGGAAATCATTCATTACTTTTCCGTTTTGCTATTAGGCACAAATGAGCAACATATTTAGAATCAGCGGCCCCGACTTCATAGAGTGATGTGCAATCCACCTTGAAAAGCCACAGACATTTGGTATCCTTCCCTTGTAAGGTTATGCTGTGGCTCACTGCTTCCCTCCCCCCTCCTGCGGTTACCATTTGAAAAAAAAAATTATTGTTTTTGCCTAACACACCACATCAAAGAACAGCAAACGGCCGAAAAGTAACGGAGCATCTTCACTGGGCTTTCTTGTCACACCAAAGTTATTGTTCATTGTGGGAACAGAAAGTGAAGAACTGAGAAAAATGATTGCTTTTCATGATCTATTGCCAAGTTTATACTGGAAAGATTTTAAAAGGACAAATCCTGGATGTTTCTAGGTAGCCAGCCATAAATGTACCATGTCAATCAGTTGTTGGGTGTAGATGGTGCTTGGAAGAACAGCATTTTCTACCAGCATTAGAGCATTGCATGGAAAATGTCAACCCAGGATTTTCGGATGTTAGAGATTCCGTACCCCTAACAGTCCCGGGCTAGAAGCACTACCCTCATTGGAACGCACCGTATGGACAAACAAAGATAAGATTTAATGATTTAATCAATTGCGTTCTCGGTGTGGAATGATCTCAACGGTCTTCAGCCCTCATTGTGTAGCACCTGTACCGTTTCTGGATGAAAAGGGACCTGACATAGCAATGCTTATTGATCTTGCACTGAATATCTAACGAAACTGCTCACCTGTCTGTATCTTCGGAAGAATACACTGAATGTCTAGAAAAGTTCTGATATTAACATTGCCTGCTACCATGAAAATAATATCCTCGAATCGCATACATTCCATTTACCTAATACAGAAGTAATTGTTCAAATCTTTTGGAAACTAGTGCAGGTTGACTACCTATACCTCTACTCTTTTATGTTTACTGTTAGGTTGTGATTAACTAATTGTTACTGGTCAGCTTAATTTTGTTCTTTTTCTCTCTTTTGATTGACACTTCTGTGTTGCATACCACTTTTAAATTCATAAAGCTGGTGATGGCACACCTTTATGGTGTGTACAAATAAATAAATAAGCAAGCATAAATTCTTGGAATGTAGGCATATGTCTATTTAGTGAAGGTTAGGCAGTAGGGAAAAGTGCAGAATAATATCATTGTCAGATGGATCAGAGTTCCTATCGATGTCATTGTGAGCTCGAATATGTAATACACCCTAAAGATCCTCCATCGTAGGATGAAGAAATGCTCAATCAAAGGAGTGAACCGGAAAAAATACGTCAGAAAAAAAAACAATTTAAATTGAAAATTGAAAAAAATAATTCAAAACACATAAAAAATAATTTGAATCAATCAGAAGAATTAGGTACTGTTTCTAGTCTGAACCACTACCCCTTTATTACAAGCCTCACTCAAAATTGGTCCACTCCCCATAACTGGATAAATTTAGCCAACTCGTCACCATAATTCGAATAATTTTAAAAAATCAGACGCAGAGGTGAATGTATATACTTACAATGATGTATCCTTAAAAACTCCAGAGACAACAAGACTGGCCTTGATATTACTCCACAAAAATTTGGTTACCCTCATACCACGTTATGGTCCATTTATTATTCGTGCAGTTACCAAAATAGCCTTTTTGGAGGGTCCACTCCGGAATTAGTTGCATTTTCAAAACTAAATGGAAAAAAATGGTTTCACACTAAAGAATGTTTGCGAGATCATGCACTTTGAAATGGCATATGGACCTGTGCGAAATCTAGTCGGTAATTATTTATTAGAAGTCTTCAAAGATCCCTTCACAAGAACAGTGGAAACTTATATTACAATCTAATAATGGAGATAGAAATGAAGGTTGGATTGTAATGTAAGATCCGTCGCAAAGTAAACACTTTCTATTTCCCTGAACAAAACGTTTTTCTTTGTTTTTTTTCTGTTCCTTTCTCAGCTACAATCTATAATGAGTCTGTTTACATGTAGTAATATTTATGAAGCGATATAGCAAAGTACATGCACATGCTGACAAGGGCGGTATTTCTTTTGTTTCATGTAAAGAAAATTTAACGACAGCGTAAAATTTGCTTCTTTTGCCCGATATCGATAACAGAAGGCGTTAAAAGTCATTTTATCGATGCATTTATTCACCATACAGCAGTTTTTATGGAAAAGAAAGTTTCATTGCAACGAGATGGCTGAGAGCGAGGTCTACCTAAAATTTTTCTGTTTCATGAAGGGAAACGGAGTTCTAACACTTGAATACTATGGATCGAATTATGAGGTTTTTTTAACTATGAACTTGAGAGAAAATTTCGTCTATTCGCTGTGATAAATTACTATATTTTGATGTTTGTGTCGCGTAGCGGAAATCTCAGAAGATGTCACACAATAATGTAAAGCTCAGAACACTGGTTGAAGGAAATACCTATTTTTGTGAGACTTGGTCTTTCTCATTTCAGCAGTTATCATTATCCCGTTTCTTTCCATTTCTTTTCTGGTTTTTTTTTCTTCGCATTCGGGTGGTAGTCATAACCTTTGGAATGTTCACGAGAGATTACTTCCGTAAGAGGCGTACACGTTTAGAGTACAATCCCATAAATGACAAGATGACATAACAATGCCCGAGCACTTCCACTCTCTGTCTCTCCACAGCAGTTAGCTCTGCAAACGCTCTATTCATTCACATTATTATTGTCAAGGTAAAATGCTAATTCTCTGGTGGACACCTTCTCAAACTACAACTGACCTTGAGCGAGTAATTTTTTTCCATGGTTTACATTGGAAATGTATCATTGGCAGTCAAACACGTTCAGAAGGAGTAGCTGCTGTTCGCACTTTTACCCACTTTGCATATTTACAAGACGTCAATTTTTCTATTTCTTCGTCCAGTGGAAGAAACGGGACGGAAATTAGGCATCTTTTGTTTTGTCTTTGTTTATTGTATCACAGTTAAAATTCATTAATTAAAATCCAGTCCACACGGTGCGTTCCTATCAGGGGAGTAATTCTAGCCCAGGATTGTTAGGGGTACGGAATCCGAAAATCCTGGGTGAACATTTTCTATGTAATGCTCTAATGCTCGTCGAAAGTGATGTCGTACCTAGCACAATTTACACCCAACAACTGACTGATAGGCTGCATGTATGGCTACCTAGATATTTCCAGGATTTATTTTTTAGGATCTTTTTAGGGTAAACTTGGCAATGGATCATGAAAACAATAATTTTTTTCTCAGTGCTTCACTTTCTGTTCCTACAACAGTTCCTGAATAATAATTTTACTGCGACAGAAACCTCAGTGAAGCCCCTCCGCTATTTCCTCTTTAAGCATTTTTTTTCTTGTTCTTTGATGTGCACACCTTTGCGGTATATCAAGTAAATGAATGAATAAATAAATAAAAGCGGCCCATCGCTTCTATAATACCTCAGGATCCTGCTTTGTGGATCCAAACACTCGAAGACCTTCTAGAGCCGCCTAGCACAAGAACACCCTCAAACAGCTAAGATTATTTATTTGGTAGCGCACATATGATGTTGAACAAGATTAATATGGAAAGTTGACGTCATGTGAATATGCAAAGTGAGTAAAAACGCGAACTGCAATGACTAATTATAAAACAGCTTCAGGCTGAAACCGGTTCTTCCACGGTGTACTGGAATAGTGTTACAAACAGGTGTCAGCACGTACTCAATTCTATTGTATTTCTATTCTCAACCACACATTTCACTGGCGCAGCTCCAGGAGTGAATCGCCGGCGCCAAACTTCTCGCTTGTGAGGCGATAATCATTTCTGATGCCTTAGCAAACCAAGGACTCGCATTTTTGTTTAAGAGAGAGGCCCTATGATTTAAATCAGCGCGGTGAATTCACATGTTTTAGTCTTGCTTGTTTCTAATTTTAATTTACATTTATTTTCTCTGTGTTTCATTGAAAGACGTAGGCGGAAATGAGCTCTTCTGAATATCTTCCATGAATTGCTTGATGACTAATTCCTTAGTGATGCAACGTTGTTATTGTCGTGTCAGCGTTGACACCTTTTCTTGCAACAATGTCCTTTGTCGCATTAATTTTGCCGCCTATGAAAACAAGACTCGCCTTATCATGCGTCAATCAGCGGACAGTGTTTCAGCAGATGATCATTTTTCACTCACTAGCGAGATGACCTTTTCATGGATAAAGGGCATGGCCGGTAACGGTGTCCTCATGTTTGCGAATTCCCAACATTTCACCTTCATAATCCTCCAAAATTCGCAGCTACTTTTAAATAATTAATATTTAATTAAATATAGTTAACCAAAACACATTAAACAGTATTAAGACTAAGCCATAGAAATACCAGCATTGCATTATTAAGATTAATAAATATTTTACCCATCAAAGAACAAACAACCAAAAACAAAGAATAATAAAACGAAATTATAAAATAAACAAAAATTATTTCAAAAGTAGGACTTGCTCGTTCAGAACTTTAGACATTAACTGTGCTTAAAGCTAAGTTCCAGTTCTAGTAAGTTTGAGTATGTAAGTAGTGATATCTACAGATCCTAGGGATATCTTTAGAAGGCAAAAACGACAGATATGATGAAGCAGATACGGCAAAGGGTATAGTGAATATATACACAGTCGTTGATAGCTTGGAAATCCAGTGATTCGAATGAATTACTTGCTTGCTCTTTATTTACTGCGCTTCCTTATCTCTTTAAAGTGCTTTCTTGTCGGATCTCTACCTAAAAATTCACTAAACAATGACCGGTTTGCCGAGAATTCTACCATTTTGTCAGGTAGCTGGTGTGGAACAAGCAGCCCACAGCAAGTGTTATGCCACAGATAGTGTATCCCTGTACCCAGCAGTGGCGGACGCAGAAAGTGGGCGGGAGGGGGGGGGGCGTGGGAAGAAAAGTGGGGTCTCCGCCGTTTTGGGGACCCAGACGGAAAATAAAATTAATAATAATATTAATTATAATAATAAACAATAAATAAAAATATATTAAAAATAATAATAAAAATAAACAATTAAAAATAAACTAACACAAGATTTTTATTTGTATTGTAAAGTAATTTCGAAAATTTGGCGACCCATTCTCGGGGGGGGGGCGCGCGCCCCCCCCCCTCCCTGCGTCCGCCACTGGTACCCAGTAATCATAGGACACCCCCAATTCTCCATCCCCAGCTTTCTCGTAAATCGCGAATTTTTTTCTTTAGTACCATTGTAATCAGCACCTAAAACTAACCCTAATAGCCTAATTTTGGGCTCACGACAGTAACCCTGGTTTTTCTTCCCGGGATGAGCTATTTCTTAAACCTATCTACCTATATCTACCTATATGGTAGAGGAACGAAACTGACAAATAGGCAACCTTCCTATATGAATACGACCTTTTTTTATCATGAAACCTTTCCATGGCATTTATAATTTTAATGCATTTAAAAAAACCAGGGTTGCAGTAGTGAGCCCAAAACTAAGGTACCCGGGTTATTTTAGGCGAAGATTACAATGGTACTAAAGAAAAAATTCCGCAGTCTGAGGTAAAGCTGGAGATGAAAAAATTAGGGTGGGGGATCCTATGATTATGAAATGCACTGTAGTATAGCATGTGAAGTAAAGGTCGGTAGTGAATCATGCCATCCTACTACCAGAACCGGAAGGCATCGAAGCAGAGACGAAAAATGGACCTAAAATCAACGTGAAGATGTGCATATCATAGTGTACATCTTGTTGCAGATGTGAGGAATGATCTGCTTTTATTGTGGTATCTACTTTCTAATTGCTCACCGATGCCCCTTTTTACTACTCAATGTGGATGTGTCGCGTCAAGCTAACCAATGGTAGTGGAATTTTTAATAAGTTTAATAATGTTTTTTAAACCTTTATGTTTTTTCTTTTTCATAGTTGTCTTTAAGTTTTTTGTTTAAAAATTTGTAGTAGAATAAGTTGAACTACCGAGTAGAATCTATGCGACGTCTGAATACCGCTAATCGCTTGTAACAGGCGACGTGGCGCATTCACAAAGAAATGCGTTTTTTACGTCATCGCATAGATTTATTGTATTGTGAATGGCGATATAATGGCCACGACTGGTCGATGTGGGCGTATACAGCTAGCGATGTCTTAAACATTTGTACGGCTTCAAATTTCAGTAACTGGTGTTTGGTTTTTGTACTGCAGTTGGAACCCAACTGTTCTTCATTTTCTGTTATCGGTATTCTCATTCAGCAATGCTTATTTAGATCTTTCCTTTTTTATTGAGAGAGTATAAAGTTGTGTAAGATTAGGTTTACAGTGTTTTGCTGATCACAATGCTAGGAAACGCCAAAAAATCATATTACATTAACCAAAAACCATTAATCATAAAACCCATACGATATTGCTGCTCAGCACCTCAAAAAACCACCTATGCGAAGTTTGAGCAGGTATCCACGATGTGAGGTATCCGCGATAACCCTGCGATTCCTGGTTGTTGCATACTCCAATGAAGATTTAAATTTGGCGGTAAATATTTAGCTGGAGGCGCTAGACAAAGGGATTTAGTGTGTGTTGCGCAACTGCGATAATACCTATGATGCTTGAGTATTGTTTTTCAGAATTCATAATTTTTCAAAGCATTTTTTTTGTTCTTTGTTAGTTCTGTATTGTGTTTTTCCTTTTCAATAAGTGTTTGGAGCACCATGAGTGCATTTGATATATAAATAAACAAATAACCCTACAAGAATGTGTTCCGGTAGAAAATGAATACAATATTCGTATTCAGCACCTGAAATACCTACCCTCCTCCCTCCTTATAAAGTTTTGGCAAAACGTGTATTTGAAAATTTTTGGACCCTTTTGGCGGAATAGTGCCTGTATCCCTTTTTGGAGTGCTCGAGATATCCAGTGCGACAACTACCACAAGGAATTGCACTTTCAGCACGTTAGGTGACAACGATCGTCATCACCCCCGTTATGCCGTAACTTCGCATCTCCTTGTGGTTGCTGTTGCAAGTTCAACTTGAACTCCCGAAAAAAAAGTGATTCAAGAAGGGCTCTTCGACAGTTAAGTGAAAAAATGTATACTCAGACCTCAGACAAATCGTCGGAAGGACCGCAGCAGAAAGAGATAGCGCTCATGTGGTTAAGAAGCGAGAGACGCAGAGATAAAAATTTTCGGAAGGACCGCAGCAGAATAGATTTGTGTGGGGAACGATTCGGAAGGACCGCAGCAGAATAGATTTGTGGGGGGAACGATTCGGAAGGACCGCAGCAGCTATTCGGAAGGACCGCAGCAGCTATTCGGAAGAAATGCAGCAGGAAACCGGAAAGACCGCAGGTCACCCGTCGGTTCTTCCGGTTTTCTGCTGCGGTCTTTCCGAAAAATTGTCTGAATAATACCATTGTGATCAGCATCACTTGAATATTCTTCTGGTATCAAAATTTCAAAGTAGATTTTAAGGTGCAGCACTGTATATAAGCAAACTGCAGGGGCTCTCCAACATGCCCCTAAGTTGTTTCACTCTAATGTTATAGCGTAAGATTTAATAGTAAATAGAAAGTAAAGATTTTGATCAGGAAAATACGGCAAATCTGAGCACTATTCGTCTATTTCTATCTCAATCATCTCAAAAATCAAAAATTTTGCTGAAACTTTGCTATAGTTTGTTTGATGCGTTCATCACGAAAATTATACCAGTATGTACCGTGAGGCCATTTTCGTACGATTATGGTAGAGTAGGATTACATGAGGTACTTTTCCATCTTGTGCTTACCACAACTATAGAAACACAGGTTTATGCATCATAAGGCTCTGGTACAAAACGAATATAAATTACAGGATCAACAACACCAAATAATGCTCCATGCAATATTTGGGCGCAATTTATAATCCTGAGATTTTTTGGAGTACACTAGCCGAATAGTGCCGAAAAGTCTATATCCGTCAAGTTCCGTTTCATTCCTATCCTTATGTGAAAACTGAACCAGTAATACATAAAATGTGTATTAAAAATATAATAAATTTGATGATTGTAAAATTAAAATTAATAATTATAAATTTAAAAAAAATAAAATATGTACACATAATATTATGTCTCTACTCATGCGAAGTTTTCTTCAACTTCAAATCACACTTTGTAGCAACTTGTATACAACATTAGAAGAATTTCTTGCTGTGGCAACTTGTAGCTTGTCGTTGAGGTGTTTCGTTACCATTCCTTGCATCGAGATTAAACACAAGCATTGTCTATCTCAGCTCGTTTCGGAGGAACTTGCCTGATTTTCCATACAACGAGGTGATTCCCAGCTGCTGGATGTGTAAATTTTGCCTCGTTTATAACCAAATAGGGCCAAATATCAACAAGTTTTCTTTCTATGTCTGTTTTATTCGCGACGAGACAAAGGCTGAGCTATGTCCGTGTAGCAGGAAATCGCAGCTGTCAAACTACAATGTGCGAAAAAAGCATCTTCCTTTTAAAATGGCTCGAAGAAGCTTCAAAATTTAGCTTATAAAGGTGTGATCAGGTCCTATATAGTAGGTTATTGAAAGCGAAGTAAAGATTCAATTTGTTAGGGTTTCTTCAGAACATCTGCCAAGACGTTCGACAGAGAACCTTCACAGCCTCGTCTCAATATTATACCCGAAAATTGGATGTCAAACACATTGAAACCCTGGTAGTTGGTGCATAATGGAAACCGTTTCAGACTCTGATAACTGCACAGCACGAACGCAGTCCGAAAGGCGTAATGGCTCGAGTAGAAACCCTAGCAGCAACTATTCTCAGTTGCTGACATCCTCCCCTCGATTGCTGCTCAGGCTTTCGTCCCTTTAGCAGCAACTGCTGAAGGATGGCAGCAAATGAGGGGACGATGTCAGCAACTGGGAACAGTTGCGGTCGGGGTTTCTACTCGAACTACTACGCCGTTTGGGCTGCGTTCATGCTGCATAGTTATCAGAGGAAGTGAAATTGTCCCTAGTCCGTGGATTTCTCCTTGAAGATGTCCAATTTATTGATATAATTATGGAAAACCTTTCAAAAGGGACAAGGCTGTGACGTTCGATGATCCATACATCCCTTCACCTCTTTCAGGATTTTTAAATCCAAAAGATTGGGTACACGTAGTAATGAGTATTTTGAGGGTTAGATCTTGTTCCAGAAGGAAAGTTTCAGCATTTTTACAGCCACTGTGAAAAATGTCAAGGTTTCAAGTCAAGTCAACAAAGAGAATACGGTAGATTTTATTTGCGCTATCCAGACACAAAGAGAAAAGAAAACAATTTTTTCAACATTTACGAGTTTTCCAGCATACTCGCAGCAAACAATAGGAGTTTTTCTGGCAGCTAGAGCAGTCGTTTGGCGCTGTGCTCGTTTTCGGGATGAACAGAGTGACGTGCATTTTTCGTATGTGGGAGAGAGAGAAAAAGATCTACCACGTGAATGATTATTCTGTTGACTGATCGCTTGAGCAATCAAATTTCGTCAATTTGAGTTTGTCCTCCGTTGTGTGCCATTCATTAGCGTTCCCCCCTGTGCCAACGTGCTCTCACCATTATGGATTCTGCTCTAGAGAAGAAGATGCTCTCGTATCCGGCTTTTGGACTTCGCAACAAGTATCTCGAGAATGTGGACGATGACTTCCTCTACCATTTTGGCATTGGAATCAAGACTGTGGATATTCCAAAGGTTTTCGGAGATACGAAGGTGAGGCTATATAGCTATGGTCGTACCTACTAGACAACAATTTTCTATGAACATATAGTAAGCGTCGATGGCGATGCGTTTTTTCGCGGACACAAGAAGAGCGACTGCGCCGCTCGCGCTGGAAATGGCGCTTAATCGCACGTCAGGGTTTTCTTGACAGTTTTTCATCATACTTGATGTGAACTGGCAGGAAAATTATCCAACTAGCCGTTATGATTTGCTCTCGCAGAGGGAATTCCAGCCCAAGCGGTGCGGTCGCAGTGCGTGCTTATTGGGGCGGCGCTAAACGCACTCTCATGCCTACTGTATGTGAAGTATCTAGGTGTTTACGATCTAAAAATTATGTTGTACTGCTAGTGATCATGCTACATGCTAGTAAGTCAAGGTAGTTATCGCATCGCATAAAATTGGACCGCACCTTGCCACTCGCGCGCAGCGGCAGACCACCTAGGGATTGTGGATGTGGCGCGTTGCGATATTGTCGCTTCACCTATGCTTTGCCGCGTTAGCTCAGAAATTTTAGAAAATGCCCGCAAATGATGGAAATTGGCCGAGAAGGCGAAAGGCAAAGTCGCAAACCCAGGAATGGCCGAGGACTCGTTTTCTGCTCTACAATAACGACTAATCATCATGGATTTTGCGGTCTAAAGCGCGACTAGGGGCCCCTGATTTGGGCAATTCACCCTGCGACGCTCCAGCTTACATCTGTAGATGACTTTACGTCCACGAAAGGCGCGGGCTGGTGGGGTTAGAGGGGGGGAGGTGGGGAAATTTCGCGAAAATTTCCGTGGTTGCTGTCTTAAACCGCAATATTGTTCGAGGACGTCAATGTAGACAAAATCGATGTGCAAAGCAAATTGTTGTGACTGATTTTTTAGGTAATTTTCTTCCATTCGTTGTAATTTTACAGTATCTCCGCTAAATTCATGAGTATCCAGAAAGGCCCGAAAAAAAATCCGTGCTACTTCCGGTTGAGTTCCCCCTTGCAATCTGACAATATTGGCAAAAATTCTACCAAATCAAATATCTCACACAAATCATACCCATGTTTATAGTTCGTCTGTACTGGCGGCTCACCAACGAGACTGAAGCTTTATGCAGAATGGTTCTCAAAGGAGTGCAATATTGAATGCAGTGAAAATCTCTCCAAAAGTGATCGTTTTGTGCTGTACAAAACAGGAAAAGTGGTCTGGGTCAATGTAAGTTTGCTCTTTGAGCTGGGTCTACAGCTATAATATTCCCAGAAAGTTATAAGGAGGTCTTTTTCAGCATGGTATGGGAAACCCATCATTGAGTATTATGCTGGTTGAAATGTTTAAACTAATGCACCATGCCAAAGCTACGGATGTTAAGTAAGTCGCATTCACTACATTCGAAGCCAAAGAATCCTAAATGTGAAAAGTTTCCAGATTCATACGTTTGGGAACGTCTGGAGGTGTCGGCGTTGAGCCGGGCACCGTCGTCGTCACAACAAATGCAATGAACAGTGAGCTGACCGATAAGTTTGTACAGTGGATCGCTGGAAAGAGGGTGAGGTATCATTACCCATTTGGGTAAAATCCTTGAGCTAGAAATATTTATTTGGTGGTTGAGTCCCTCTCATTTGTAAGTTGTGGATAAGTATGCAGTTGTAGATAGAGCGCGAAACATGGCTCGATGAGGATCTACGTAAGGATCTCATAGCTACGGCTGCCGAGAAGAATATTCCAGTTGAAACCGGATCCACACTATGTGCTGATGATTTCTATGAAGGTGAACGAAACTGAATTCTAGAGATTGGCTTCATTCAATACCTTCTTTTTCAGGCCAAATGCGTCTCGATGGCTTCTTCTGTGAGTACAACGCAGATGATAAATTTGCGTTTCTTAGGAAGATCCACGAAAAAGGAGTGCGAAACATTGAAATGGAGAGCGCCTGCTTTGCTTCGTTAACATATCGTGCTGGCGTCAAAGGTGGGACCTTCACTGAACATCGTTCACATTAACGACATATGTACACGAAATTTCGTACGTGACTGTGTCGCACAGCTGAACGAATAACAATGCAATGACAATGCAAACATTGGTTTTGCTTCTCAAATGAGCAAATTTGAATTCTGCTTCACGTAGAATATGAGCCAATAAATTTTACGCGGGAATCGATGCGGAAGCATGGTAGGAGATTGCAGAAAATTTGGCTGCTACTTTCGTTTCAATGAGATTTTAGCAAAATTCAGTTGTTTTCTTTAATTGAAACTATGTAGTAGGCATGTGTTTACTAACCTCTCAGTATGTAGTCCGTATATTTGAGGAAGATCAGTAAAATCACTAAATAACTAGTACACGATATTTTAACATTTGCTCAATTCAGGACCCAGCTTTTAATACCCATACACTGTCCCAAGATCGGCATGTAGGGCATCGATGCCTTTTCTGCCTTGTCCCCTGTTTCTAATTGATTTTCGTTCCTGTTTGCTCATACTACAGTTTTAAGCTATGTTTTAATTTCTTGTTGGCGCACCTGTAAGTGCACAAATAAATAAACAAACAAGTAAAAAAAACGATATTCTTGTGCCAAATTCCCATGAAATTCTTGTTCTGCGCTCTGGGCAACCCCTGTTCAACCCCCCCTTCTTCCCATTCCCTGAATTCGTAGGAAAAAATGAACAAAATCAATGAATCAATAGCGATGGCATGAAATATTTGCTACGTTCGTGAACAGCATGCTGGATAGCTAGGAAAAGCTCCACATAGGTTGGAATGAAACCATAAAAAGTCGATAAAATCCATCAATAAATCGACATTCGTATCTCTAATTTGTAGCAAGATGTATCTTAGGACCTCTGCCAAGCTTGAAAGGTAGATCATTCTTGTGAATACCAATACTCGCCCCCCCCCCCGTTAACAAATGCTCCAATGATGCCTCCACTACATTTGAATTTGGCGCCCAGATTTTTGGAAGGAAGTTCTATGAGGGGTACTGTGTTTTACATATAGATCCCATTCCACAGATGTATCAGGTTGTTGCAATGTCGGATTTCCGGACCTCGAATTTTAGAATCATACTTTGGTATGAAAAGTGATTTTTTAGTCGCATATTTGGCATCTATTTGAAAGTTGATTTCTTCCCCTTTCTGTCATTTCCATTGCATGCGGACCCATCCATGTTTTTGGTTTTCTCATCAGTGAACTGAAGAGTAGTCGTTAGCAAGAGTTTGTGTCAAACTGTACCGTGGTTTTGAACCCGGTAATAACGCAAAAATTAGGAAGCGGAATATAACGTATGCGGGAGGGAATATCAAATAGAATCCCATTGGCCCATTGTTGGTCCAAGTAATCTAGTTCCGAAGATACATGTCTCAGAGTTATAGACTGAAATTCAATGACATCAACGCCGTTCTGAAAGCACTGGTATAAGCTATCACCAGAGGATGTGTTCCGTATCTCGAAGGTAGCCTTAAAGGCAGTGTCCAGGCAAAACCTTTGAGCTTGAGTGCTCATTAGATTATGATAGCGGGTCAACTCCATCGGCAACTGCCGAAGTTTCGGCGAAAAAATCGCAAAAATAAGCGAGATATCCGCCTCAGACCCAGTACCCAAACCCATCCTCAGTGCCCAGCCCACCCACCCGGCATCCGCCATTTTGCGCGTAGAAGTTGTGTAACGTGGGACATCGTTGGAAAATATGAAGTCGATCATGGCGGTGTCTCCCTACTGTGATTGATGTTTCTCTGTGTATGCATCTCAAGTTTGCGCATGTCATCTAAACATTCAGGTACTTTTGCTCAACACTCCAGTTCTTCATTTTAGATGATTGTGGATCTACAGTTTACCGGTCTAAACTTGATGAACTGTCGGACGATCACATTATGTCCGGTGATGGTCGTTCATATACTGTAAATCGGGCTGCGAAATATTTCGATCATCAGTCTCAACCTTCACATCAACTAGTTACCATGATACCGAGAAAAGGCAAAAGAGAAAAAAAACTTATTTTGTGAGAAAAGACAGTTGCTGCACAGCCAACATACATTGGAGATGACAGCACTAATCGAAACTTACCTCTTTTTGAGAAAACTGCTCAAAAAATAGTGCTATAGCGAAGATACGGATCGCTAAGGGGAAACAAACTGACTTATTGAAGCTAAAACTGAGGCAGCGAACTGGCGCTATCGATCGATAAAAAATTGTCTCTGCGCCCTCTCTGACGGGAGAGAGGGCCGTCGGACATCTCGTCCGAATCAGTTAGAAGCGGTCTCAAAAAAGGGTTTTTCTGAGGGTTTTTTGATCTGTATGTTTCGTATCTGGAGTTAGGGAGCCAAACTGGCCTAGGAACCACAGAAACCGAATACTCGAAAATTTTGCCTGGACACTGCCTTTAAGGGTCACTATTTCTCTATCTTTGGCCCCGTGGAAGAGATAGGTATGGTGAAAAAATTGAGCGAGTGAGTTCTCCTCGTATTATCCCCTGGTGTTCCACGACTGCACCAGACTACACTTCGCGCTCCAGACGACCTGGAAGAAGACGCTAGCGGAAATCGAGACTTGCCCTTACAGAACTAACTCAGCGGATTGTTCTCCTACATATAATAACAAATTCAGAGGGTTGGACCCCCGAGAGGAAATATGGGCCGAGAAAATACCTCAGCTCGAAACGCTTTTGTTGATTTTGCGGACTCCAAAATACTTGGCTTAAAATATAATGGAACCAAAATTCAGCTGAAAGGTGGGGAAGACGTGCTGATTCAAATGACACCTTAATCGCTGAAAAATTCCTATTTTTAGTCGAGTTATGACAATACAAAGGCAACTGTTAAAATCCGACATCGACTTCGCAACAATCTAATATAAGAACTCAAAATTTCGCCACTTTTGTCAAAATTCGAAGTTGCTCTGATAACTGTGCAGGACGAACGCAGACCAAACGGCCTAATGGTTCGGGTAGAAACCCTAGCAGCAACGGTTGCCAGTTGCTGCCATACTCCCTCGATTGCGGCTCAATCTGTCAGCCCTTTAGCAGCAATTGCTGAGGGACGGCAGCAATCAAGGGGAGGATGGCAGCAACTGGCAACCGCTGCTGCCAGGGTTTCTACCCGAACCATTACGCCGTTTGGGCTGCGCAGTTATCAGAGTGGATACTTCAAAATTTGGGCCCGTAGTAAACTTGTATGATAATGAATTGAACCCCAAAATAAGTGATCACATCAACAAGGAATTTTATAATATTATAGAATACAAAAAGATTCAGTTTATTGAATCACTTCTGTCTGTTTCAGCTGCAATCGTCTGTGTGACACTGCTGAATCGCATGAAAGGTGACCAAGTGAATATCGAGCACGACCAGT
This sequence comes from Ancylostoma caninum, assembly GCA_037903475.1. Classification (NCBI taxonomy): domain Eukaryota; kingdom Metazoa; phylum Nematoda; class Chromadorea; order Rhabditida; family Ancylostomatidae; genus Ancylostoma; species Ancylostoma caninum. The sequence continues at coordinate 132,170 of JBAJFG010000428.1, forward strand.
ACATCGAGTTTGAGGAACGGCCATTCCGATTGGTCACTGCACTAATCAGAAAACAACTCGGATACTAGTAACCAGAATAGTTTTTACCTTGCTTACTCTCTCCTCCTGTTGCTCTAATTTCATATCTCACACCCATCGATATCGCTCCATTCCTTTTTTTTGTTAATGTGATAATATTTTTAGCATAACCCTAAGATACGATTTTAATATCATTACCGTAGTTACGATCTTAATCATTAAATGCCACCAGCGCTTACGACCAAATTGTTGGTATCATTACTAAAGTTTCACAGTGAATGTCCATATCCCTCAGAAGTTTAGGTTCACTTTTATTGGCACTGCCGTATTCCACACTGTGTTGTGAAGTTATTTCATGCCGTATAATAGTGCCTAACAAATATCTGTTGAAAAATCAACGCATTACTAGGCTCGTACTATTATGCAATCGTTTGTACTACATTTACTAGATGTTTTTAACAAAAAAATGACATTTGATAAACAGAAGGGGTTTGGCTTTTGTTTCACTCAAGTAATTAGCATATTGGTGAGATTTCTACAGAATAAATAGTAATTTGCTTTAGATGCCTCTCGCAGTGAAACTTTGGTAAAAGGTTAATATTATGCTATCGAGAAAAAGTTTCAGCTTTGACGCCGAAATCAAGATTTTTGGAACGCACATGAATTCCTCTCTCAAAAAGGGAGACGGAAGTGGAGAAAGATACAGTCCCTCTCAAAAAGTTAGTCGGACTCCGTGACTGCAGAAACGCGGTGGGACCTGAACGATGAATGGGAGAGAGCATGCTACAAGTGAGAGGGTCTAGTGGGTCCCACCGCGATTCTGCAGCCGCGACGATATGAAACTTCACGCGCAATCCGTCTATCTTTTCGACAAGGACAGTAAGTATATGTATACATACATCTCCAGTACATAGCGAGCAGAAAAATTGCAACAAGGTTTTCCGATCGATTAGATTTCGATGTAGTAACGCCGTTTTCAAGCCTGCAACGTACAATACATAGCACATGGAGGAGGAGGACAACCAACAGATACGCCTCAACAAAGAGCCGTTGAAAAGCAACTGAAGCAGCTACGGAATGAACACGAGATCTTCTGAGATCAGTCTCAATGCCTCACACTTGCTGTTAATTTCTAGCGTGCGGCTTCTTATCTCTACCGTTTACATTTTCTCGTTCCGGTGGATTTTCCAGAAATCGGTGAAGAACAGTGATATCGAACTCTGGTTCTTGGGCGTGAACGACAGCGTGATGTCTGGAGAAACTGCTCGAAGAATAAAAACCTGTGCATTGGTCTCTGTGAATACAGCCAATATCAACAGCCACTAGTTGGCTAATACTAGTTGTTCGAAACTGAGAGATTGAAAACGAATGGAAGGCAGGAAGACAACGAAATCACTGATGAGTATGTAGTTCATGACAAATTGAGGCCGTTGGTCACCCAGTTCTAATAATCGGAACGTAGAGAAAAGAGGAGAAGTGATGGCCCAGCTATTTAAGAATATTACTCATAAGAGCAATGGGCCACGTACGAGGTAACCTTTGGCACTCCACAATGCAGGTCCTAGTTCTTTCAACAACAATATTGAGAAAAGGTGTGTTTAAACACGGAAGCTAATAAATAGAACCGTTGGTGCCTTGTTTGAAGCAGCGCCATTTGAAGTAATTCACATTGGAGATGAGACGTACTCATGATTGTACAACAAGGAAGTGATTACCCTTGCAGTCGAGTACGAATTAGCCTGAGGCCAACGCTTGTTATCATACGAGTTTTTGTTTTTGTTTAAAAGCTTTTCCACATGATTTTCTCGCAACATCCATACGGTGTCTTCATTTACTAACTAATCAAGATGGCATCTGGTGGGTTGTGCAGTCCTGTTGGCGCAATTCAAATCGACAAGAATCTGCCGCGAGTATATCTCTCAGATGAACAGGCTCGACCTGCCAAAAAGCTTGTTCACTTCAGCACCCCAAGATCTATCTGTTTCCATGCTCTCCTCATCGTCGCTAACGCCATAACAGCCACATATTTCTCGAAAGAGTATGTACAATGTACGCTGTACAATGCACGGCACAGTTCAGTTGTACAGCGTATATTGCATTTGTTTTGACAGAAATGCAGCTATGTGCAAAGAACAGGCCAAATCGAACGAACACACAGGTCTAGGTTTTGGTGGAGGTTGCGATAAGTACAACCAGTGCAATACTCGGGAGGACGGGGGGGGGTAATGGGCTTGCTACCAACACCATACGAAACCACCTGAACCGTTTGCACCTACCTCGGCGTATTCTTCATCACAGGATTAGGGCAATTTGTACTAGCTGCGTGCATCAGAGGCACGCATCCATTTGCGAGGGACTTTCCGTGCAGACCGGTCAACGCGCCATGTACAACCTCAATGGAAAGAATAGGTGGTAGCTGCAAGGCCGTAAACATGTGCTTCTGAGCTGCGTCAGCGATGCAACTCGTGGTATCTTTCGTTATATGGACGCACGCGCGTCAAACGCACGCATCTAGTATAAACTTCCCTACAGCGGCAAAATCAGCCACCTAAATTTAATGAAAACCAGTTGTAACGAAACAGCGACCCTGTATTCCTTGAAAAAGACTTCTTTCTGCAATTGAGATTGTAGCAGTGCCGAGGTTGGATTGTGCTGCTCTAATAACTCACGGCGGCAAAAATTTAATGAATCTCGCGATAGCACATCACCCCGTTGGAGCTATCATGGAAGTCACAGATGCCGTTAATTTAGGCAAATACCCTCCTTTCGGCCTCCGCAACAAAAACATGGAAAATGTGGATGAGGATTTCCTGTATCACTTTGGTTTTGGTAACAAGACTATGGATATCCCTAAGGTCTTTGGAGATACTAAGGTTAGTAACGTTGTCTGTTTATCCAGAGCAATCACTTTAGTGGATCCGCTAGCTGCCTATTAATATAGAGTCCGGGAATGGCTAATAAAGTTGTACATTCTTATTGTGATAATCGCGTCTTTACGAAAAACCTCAGAGGTTCCGTTAAACATAGCGAATGGCAAACACGTAACGAGTGATGCTTCAAAGGAAGAAGTAAGAAGTATGGCATAAGCCGTTTGGACAACTTTGCCTGCTCAGAAACTTGGTACGGGCGGCCCCGGTCGGGGAATCATTGGGTCGGAGCCCAGCCGGCAATGATAGAGCGGGCCGACCGATGATACCTTAATCGCTGAAAAAGTTCTATTTTTTGTCGAGTTATGACAATTCAAAGTCAGAAGATTTCATACATTCAGTTTGTTTGCACTGGCGGCTCACATACAAGGCTGAAGATCTATGCTGAATGGTTTGCAAAGGAATGCAAGATACCTTGTAGTGAAAATCTATCGAAAAGCGACCGCTTCGTACTGTTCAAAACCGGAAAAGTGATCTGGGTCAACGTGGGTCGCACATATCAGGGCTTTGCTGAGAAATTGCTACCAAAATTAGGTGATGGCATTGTTTCAGCATGGTATGGGAAACCCATCATTAAGTATAATGCTTGTTGAAATATTGAAACTATTGAATCACGCAAAAGCAACAGACGTTAAGTGGGTTTAGTGACAGCTTTTTGTGTGCGACGTGCACTTATAGCCGAAAAAGTGGATCAACTCTTAGGATTATTCGCCTCGGGACGTCTGGAGGCGTAGGAGTGGAGCCAGGCACCGTAATCGTCTCAAAAAATGCAATAAACGCTGAACTTAATGAACAGTATGTGCAGTGGATTGCCGGTCAGAGGGTCAGTATTATCCTCATTCACAATATAATACTTCACCTGTAAATGAATGCGAAAAAAATCTCTCTTTTTTCATATGAAAGGGTTTTAGGTAGTGCGTGAAACGTATCTCGATGAAGGTCTGCGAAACGACCTCATTGCAATGGCCAACGAAATGAAAATTCCTGTTGATACTGGGTACACAATGTGTGCTGACGATTTTTACGAAGGTGTGTTGAACATCATTTGCAGGAAGCGTCAGTCAAGATTGCACCCCTACGCGGCCTGCCGCGCCGCACCACCCAGGCGGCGCGGTCGACCAGTCGGCGCCATGGCTTCAGCAACATTCGAAAGTTACAGCGTCCAGCCGCGCCATGCAATTGGAGCGGTGCGGCTGGCTCCGGCGCGGTGCGATCGTGATGCCGTCCTCTGTATACGGCCAAACAATCGTTACATATTTGCAATGTTTAGGTCAGATGCGTCTTGACGGATTCTTCTGTGAATATAAACCAGATGATAAATTCGCATTCCTCAAAAAACTCCACGACAAAGGCGTACGAAACATCGAAATGGAGAGCACATGTTTCTCGTCAATGACACTACGAGCTGGCTGCAAAGGTAATGCTAACAATGTGCTAAATTGACAAATTTGACAATACGCTAAATGTCAAAAAAAACCCTATGATTTACCACGCGAAGAGGATTCCAGCGGGAGCGGCGCGCTCGCGCTGCGTGCGCTTCGAGTCCGCGAAAAATCGATGCCCATTCAGCCATTGATAATCACTGTAGATGTCCTGCGGGGGAGGTGGGGGGGGGGGGGGCATAGGAAAGCAAGAGGAGATTAGCTGTGTTCCATTAACGATTACCTCCGAAGCAACACTACCCAATTTTTCTCAATTCTAGCCCTGTAACTTGAAATTTCAAGAGAAAATGTGCTCTGCTAACCTTTAGGAATGTAACAGCGTTCATTGCAGGTGCAGTTGTATGTGTTACACTCTTGAATCGCATGAAAGGTGATCAAATAAAGCTCGACCACGACAAGTTCCTCGAATTTGAAGAACGGCCATTCCGCATAGTTACTGCACTAATGAAGAGACAACTTGGATACTAACAACGATACTAACCAATATAAATGAATACTTCGCATATCTGCAGCAATTTTTTACATTTGTTTTCAGACATGTTGTTTATCACCAACTGATGCCTTCCCGAAACTCTTTGCCATATCGATTTTAACATGTATCGATTTTTGTGATTGAGCCTCACTCGAGTTCTTTGGCATCCCAAACATTCGTGTGAGAGTCCCGTCAGACGAAATGGGCTCTTATCATTTTTGGGACAAATTTTGGGAGCTCCGGTGGGAGAGATTATTTTAGTTTCGTTGCAGGATTAACAGGAAAATGGTGCGCGGGATTGTAATTGCCACGTGACAACCCTTATCGAGAAAAGGGTACACAAGCGCCTCTGTTTGCAGGTAGATTTCTCAGGTCCGGTTGAAACCGTGCCTAAGTGCGACAAGATGCGTGGGACGCGAAGCGGATGCAGAAACGCGTCTGGGTCCGCTAGTAGCAGCCGGCGTCGGTGCACGGGACGCATGCCGTGCCTCGGAACTCGACGAGTATTTTTGCTTTCTCATGTCAAATGAACAAATGAGTAGAACGACTCGGGTAGGGACAAAAGAATTAGCCATAGCTCTTAGATCAGTTCAACGATGGCAGAGTGCGCCATTCGTGGAATTCGTCTGTCCAGAAAGATTAGTGCCATGGTGATTAAGCGCGGGACAGGCCTCAAAGATTGGGTAACCCCATCGGCTCTTAGAAAGAAGTGCATCCATGAAAAGAAGCTTTATAACGGAATATAAGATTTTTGGGCCCCTATGGCTTCCAGCTGGAGACATGATGGCAGCGGCTGTTGTGGCAGACTTCAAACAAGATGGCTAAATGATACTAGGGAATCCAAAGGAGGCAGAAGTAAGGATGCAGTGTCCAACTGGATAACGCTGATCTACAGAGATGCAAAGAAAAATGCTGAGCTATTCGTGAGGACAATTCAATATAAATTGTACCGTTGCGATGTAGAGTATAGCATAAATAAATAAACAAGTTACGTTGGTTCATGAAGCTGTTTATTTTCCTGAGCTTTGGCTACAGTTATCCAGTGCCATTTCTTTGAGGAAAGAAGTTCTCTGGAGTACATGAGAATGCCATACAAAACGAAAAGGTCATTGGACCACATCTTACGGCAGCATACTGCAGGTGATATTTCTGAGCTTTCACACCACTGAGAAACTGTCGGAACTGCAATAGAGTAACAGAGTGCATCTGACAACAGTATGTGGAGGACAAAGAAGACAGTACCTGTTCACAATTCACTCCGCGCAGACCATACTTCGCCACAGGTAGGCCATAATTGAAAGTCGTGATCTCGCGGAAGTTTCCTCTGTGGAGGCGAATTCCTTGTTGCTGGGCAAATTCGTCGAACTATGACATACGGAAATGAGTGATAAACCGTGATTTGACTGTTAAAATTGCTCACAAGGTCGTGGAAGTCATCCAGGGCATAGCTGTTGATGTCTTCAGTGTGATAACCGTGGTATTCACTGGTAAGAGTAACCTCGACCATCTCCCATGAGGAGGAGCGAACAAGTCCGACAACCTTAAACACTGTCCGACTTAGAAAGACGTTATACCTATGGCATCCCGCCAACACTATACAGATGCTAGGAAGTAATCCAGCAACAAGCTAATCCCAAACGGCCAATTCAAGACCGACTGTGTTGTTGCAGCTCAACCAAAATTTAAGAGCTCAATAGAATTAACACATCGTCTCCTACAATGGCAATCAGACTCCACCACGAGATGTTCAAAATCTCAGCAGTGATCCCAAAAAGGATTAAAATCACGACAAAGCTCCCATCAAAACAGGAGAATATCATAGAAACCTCTGAAAATTTTTGTTTGTTACGGTCTCGGATAAGTTTCAGCATAGATAGTAGGGACAATATCATAAATCAATCCACTAGGAAATTCGACATCCGCACCCAAAATCTCGTCTTCGTGCTTATTTAGACAGCATTTCATGCGATTCTCTACTGATTTTTCAACATTCATTACAAAAACGGCTCAAGCCACTTGATTTTTTGGTGAGCCTGGATGGTCAATACAAAGGAATTCCATGGAGAGTTGAACTGTGGGGTCAATTCCCTCCAGCTCCTTTTGTTATAGTGTCACATACCATGGCAGTTGTGCATTCTGCTGATGGCGCGAAGAACGTATACAGGGAACTTCAAACGGTCGTGGGTAAGGGACGGCACTGCGGCACGGCTCTCTTGAGCAGAGACAAGACTACTCTCCTTCCTGACTCGGTTGTCTGCTCCTGCCACCAGCAAAGAACTCGAGTGCCACGCCGCGCCGCAGTCCCGCCTCTTGTCCACTGCCGTTTGGAGTTCCCTGGTGTACCGCTGGTCCACCGGACCCACCACTAGAATTGTTCATGATCATTGCAAAAAGCACCTTCAAAGCTTCTGGAACTATAGTACATATTTACATAATGTTCAGGAGGTTGGCAAAGAAAAGAGAAGCTGGAATACTGACCTTTATCCTGCTTCCGGGTCACTTTAGTCATGTAAAGCTGAGTGTGGATTATATATGTACGTGATGGTCCTTGTGGCAATGTCTCAAAGAATGGATTCTCTCATAGATTCGGACAGAAACTATGTGTACTTTCGAAGACAATGCTGGTTTTAAACAGAAGGTAGGAGCTCCATCGCTACTCCTTCTTTTTGAATTGGGGGAGCGAATGTGGACGTTGTGCTTGAGCAGAACGTGTTGTTCATGCCCCTGGACGTGCTACAGTCCGCCAGAATTCCCCAAACGTGCTGTGTTGAATTATTCCATGTCGAATTGAGGAAAATTCACCATCTTAATATACGGCGCACGTCAGCCGGATCTACTGAGGAAGGTCTTCGGCCCTGGTCTAGGGACGAGATGGATTTGGGTCTGCAAAATGCTCAAAACACAACATACTTGCTTCTCCACGGACAATATTTTTGCCATGAACCCAGGGCGATATTACTGCCTGGCTGTCCCGGAGAATAGAAAGTCGAACATCCAACGACCTTCGTGCACATTCCAACAGATTTTGCCTAATTTTCGAGCTCAGTCGCGTTAACTCAAGCATATTCATTATTTTCCGGAGATTTGCGTGTATTTTCTGAGTGAAATGGGGAAATATTTCAGCGAAAAATAAGCGAAATCTGCTGGAAAGCACACGTAATCTGTCATCTGAATGGGTGTGAAGAAGCAGCATCCCTCTGCGGGGTAAGGAATAGCCGCGAGGGCACGTAAAGGAACGTCTGCTATATGTGGGTGTCCCGCGAGTTAGGGTCCAACCCAGGTACAACTTGGGGTGGACTCATTTCCACCTGCAGTTAATCCCCACGATTGTACGGGTTGCTCTACTTCAGCAGAAAATGTTGAACTGAGGCTGTGCCAGCGCTACAAATCGCCTCGCGACCCTAAAAATGATGGATCATAGCTGCTTAAACTCGGTTACAGAAGTTTCTGCCTGCGAAACTTGTTCCTTCTTGCTTCATGGAAAAAGAATTGTGGTCCACTTACAACTAGCACAAGAGAGATGAGTAGACGGGGCATGTTCGAAGCCTTTGTGAAGCGAAATTTTGCCCCACGCTCCTGATTTTATACCCTAGCCGAACATATTCGAATAACATATGTAAATGCAGAACTGACGTCATTATCTTTATGGAATCTATTCTCATTTGGGACCATTATCTTTATGGAATGTATTCTCATTTGGGACCAATCATTCATTATATGTTTGTGTTTCTCACAAGTTCCATTATTCATTGAAGGTAAGGTGGTCGTAGAGCCAAGAGCTGGAACAGAACTATGGCCATTACCTATTTCCAACAGTGCATGTACGACACGACAGCATCTCCAATCTCATATGGATGACATTGTGTACTCGTTTCGCTTATTCTCCCACACATACATTGCTCTAACTATAGAAATGTTCTCCAGCTACTGTTTGGTATGGTTTTTGTAAACTGTGATGAACTGTTTACAAGATGCACAAAGTAATACTTCGGGAGAAAGTTTCACAAAAATAAGATGAGTGATTAATCCCAAATAAGGATATAGTCCATGAAAATAATGATGTGAGTTTTGCATTAACACATGGTATTCAAATATGTTCGGCTACGGTATAAAATCAGGGGAGCGGGGCGAAATTTCGCTTCACAGAGGATTCGAACATGCTCCGTCTACCTACGGCTCTTGTGCTTGTTGTAAGTGAACCACAACTCTTCGTCTACATAACAAAAGGAAACAAGCTTCGCAGTCAGAAACTTCTGTCTCCACCTTCTGTGCCCATACCCAAGTGACCTTACCCCGTCAGTTTCAGGGTGGCGAGGCGATTTGTAACACTTTCAACATTTTCAGTTGATATAGAGCAATGTCCATGTCGTTGAGGTCCGAATTCATGAGTGATTCCGCTTTTTGAGGCATTGCCACAGGAATAGCGACATGTACACATGTAGTCCACGCTCTGCTATACATAACCAAAGTAACCCGGAAGCACTCTTCGAGGGTGAACGGCCAATATTCCAGCTTTAGCTCTTTTTTGCCGGCTTCTTCAGCATTACGTGAATGTACTAGAACCCGAGAAGCATTGAAAATGGTTTTTCAGTGACCCTGAACGATCGTAGTGGTGATGTCAGATAGACCAGTGGTACATGGGGGTTTCTCGTGCTATCAGCGGAAAGCAAAAGTGCCGCGGTATGGTATGTGGCGCAATAACAAAAGGGCTGAACGGAAATGCTTCCCATAGTTCAACTCTCGATGAAAACTCCATTGAATTGATCATCCAGGTTCACCAAAAAGCTACGTGGCTTGAGCTGTTTTGTAATGAATACATATTGAAAAAAATCAGCAGAAAATGGCATGACCTGCGGTCTAGTTAAGCACGTATACGAGACCTTGGGTGCGGATGCCGCATTTCCTTTGTGAATTTATTCTATGAAGTTGTTCCTACTTCCTATATTGAAACTTTCCAGAGGATATAGCAAATAAATATAATAATACTTCCCATTCCGATAGGGGCTTCTTTCCGATTTAAATCATTTTTGGGATCACTGATGCGACTTTGGAGAGCTCGTGATGGAGCCTGACCGCCACTATAGGACCGATGCGTTAATTCTATAAAGCTCGCAGATTTGGTGGAGACATGGCATCACAGCGTATCTTGGATCGGCCTTTGGCTTGTTGTGGGATTATTCTTTAGCAACCTGTATACAGTATTGGCGAGATACGATGGGTATAACGTTTGAACTGCTTTTAAGGTTGTCGGACTTGTCACCTCGTCCTCGTGGGAGATGGTCGAGGTTACCCTTACCAGTGAATGGCATGGTAATTACACTAATAGCATGAACAGCCACGCACTGGATGACTTCTACGACCTTGTAAGCAATTTTATGCATGACGTCATAGTTTATCATCCATTTTTGTATGTTCCAGTTCGATGAATTTGCCCAGCAACAAGGGATTCGTTTCCACTGGAGAAACTTCCGCAAGATCACCACTTTCATAGACGGCCTACCTGTGGCGAAGTACCGTCTGCGCGGAGTGGATTGTGAACAGGTACTGTCTGCTTTGCCCTCTACATGCTCATTGTCAGATGCACATTGTTGCAGTTCCGACGGTTCCTCAGTGGTGTGAAAGCTCAGAAATATCACCTGCATTATGCTGCCGTGAGATGTGGTCCAATGACCTTTTCGTTCTGCATGGCATTCTCGTGTACTCCAGAGGACTTCATTCCACAAAATAAAACTGGATAATTGTAATCGAAACTTAAGATAAATAAACGGCTTCATCAACCAACGTAATTTATCTATTTATTTTCTTATTTGCTTATTTATTTGTTTGAAGGCCAAGTAAGTACTCATGCTCATTAACGCGTGTGAAGTATCACATAACTAGCAAATACATACAGAATACGCCTATGTCATACAAGATAGTTAAGTGTATCGACTCTAGGAAGCCAGCGAGCTAGTTTTGAGTGTGGCTGTAATGTACTGTACAGCGACACATCAGGAATTGGATGTCTACTGGTACTGCTGTCAGTCTCCTGATGCCTTCCTTTTGCATTTACTCGGTTGGTGCAAGTACGCAGATTTTTGTCATCAGTTTTTGAGCACTGTGTGATTTTTTTTTCCAGATAGCATGTGATATCATGTGATAGATAGTGAAATATGCTTCCACAACAACGTGCAATTTCCTGCGCTGTAGCTATAAAAAGTGTCAACTCCGGTTAGGAGCCATGAAATACCTAAAAATGTCCAGATATTTGAGCTAGACGTCTCTATCTTTCTGCCCCAATGAGCTCTGGCACAACGGCTTCAACCTTGTTCAAACGTACAGAAATGCAATCCATCCGAAACGATGGGGCGAATGAGACCGGCGCGAAATGTACAGGCAGCGCGGCTGCGATTCAACTGTTCAGAATAAAACTAATGGAGAAACTCACCGAATGGGAATGTAATGGTAGTAAAGGTGGTAGTGTGGTGGAAACGAATGTCAATATTTATCCACTGCAGATCACGCGGCTCACCGGTGAGCTGCGTCTTTTTTTCGCATAGTTCAATTTGAGAGATTATTAAGCCTGTAGAGGCCTGCGTCTCTAATGCGTCGGGCTGCGTCTTAGCCTATCTTTCATAACATAGTCGTGCACACGCGTATCGGGCATAAATTGTCGTTAACAGAAGTTCTGGCAACTACAAGGCGCACTGTCACTGGTTCTAGAAGTTTGGATCTAACCGTGAAGCTTTTTCTTGTTTTGTTTCACAATAACGTGCTCGACGTGATACGTTCTCTCCAAAACCCTCGCATTCTCTTCATTTACTAACTGACCGACATGGCATCCGGTGGGTTGCACACTCCTGACGGCGTGCAGATGATGAATAGTACTTGTTGCCCGTGTGAACTCGTCGTTCACTCATGGCTGTCATCTCGTGGCCTGCCTTGGTCTCAACATGACTGCACTAATGATTCGCTGTCACAGAACATCGCAATAGTCTTTAAAGGCAGTGTGTCACCTCGCTTCGTGGGTTGAAGATACCAAAAGACTCTAGACCTCCTCGTCACATTAATTTCAAAGATGTACATCTCATCCCATCAAAGCTCATAAAAATGACGAAAACCCCGTTTTCGGAGTGTTCGAAAGTGCAATTCACGGAACACCTGGGCGGGGCGACCCGTGAATGTGCTAGCTGCCCGCCACGTCTGCAGCGTTGGCCAACACGTCTAGACGTGTCCAATCGATAAGATTAACGGCTTCACGAGTCCACTCGGCTAGACAAACTTCTACAAAACCCGTCCCAAAAAACGTTTGAAAGTAGGGTTCAAAGATATTTTGGTAAGATTTTAGGTACACCGTTGTATTCAGCGTGTCGAGGAGATTCAGAATCTGGTAAAAGCTCAGACACGAAAACGAGGTGACACACTGCCTTTAAACTTAAAGAACAGCAAACGAAATGTTCATAGTGATGGTACCACCATGAATAATAGCAAGTCGTAGATCACGTTTGTCTGACACTCGCCCAACATATTTGTAGATACCTCCAATCAAAAATCCACTACATTAGCAGTGGGCATCGCTGATGGTGCATTTCCCGCGGACTAAGGAAGCACGCGGTGCGGCCGCGCCGCTCGCACTGGAATTGCTGCCGTGGTCGCAGATCACGGTTTTCTCAACAGTTCCTAGTCTTCGCTGATGTCAGTTATGAAGAGAACCAACTAACAATCATGATACAGCTATGATCTGCCACCACGACGATGACTCCAGCGCGAGCGGCGCGGTCGCAGCGGCGTGCTTCCCAAGTCTGCGGAAAATGCACCATAAATTTTACAGCTGTTATTATTTCAGGAAAGTATCCTCCTTTCGGGCTTCGCAACAAAAACCTCGAAGGCGTAACCGATGATTTCTTGTATCATTTTGGGTTTGGGAACAAAACTATGGACATTCCGAAGGTCTTCGGGGATACTAAGGTGAGGGAACCCTTGTGGATATAGTTGTAAAGATATTGGAGATTGTTCGAACTCAGCAGCCATAATAGGAAATAGTCGAAGAGTTTTTCTTCCGAAAAAGTGAAATTCAAGCTGTCAGTGATTATTATCTGCAGACCTGTACTCCTTTAGTTTGTTTGCACTGGTGGCTCACATGTGAGACTGAAGCTGTATGCTGAGTGGTTCTCGAAGGAGTGCAACATTCCATGCAGCGAAAACTTATCGAAAAGCGACCGCTTCGTTTTGTACAAAACTGGAAAAGTGATCTGGGTCAATGTGAGTCGTGGAATCCATTACTTTACTCGGAAATTATTGTCGAATCCAATAGCAATACATTGATTCAGCATGGCATGGGAACCCCATCACTGAGCATCATGCTTGTTGAAATACTAAAGCTATTGAATCACGCAAAAGCGCAAGATGTTAAGTGGGTTCACCTGTGTTGTTCAATTTGTACTAAATGCTACTAAATGCGCGCGTGCGTCGGAGTATGCGATAAGGGACATATAGACCGAGCTGCATTCTATTTATTTACTTTACCTTAATTATTTACTTTGTTCACTTTAGACCTGTGATAAGTTGCGTTCACACTCCATCGCGGAGCGACGGTCGTAGTGAAAAGCGGCTGGTGTGGAAGGATGCTCATGCAATGGCCTTGTTGTGATGATTGGTGGCTATCCACATGAGGCAGCGTCGCGCATCCCCGTATACGTGCTGTTTATACTTTTTTCTCTCGAAAAGTGACGAGCCGAATATGCACCGCTAGTTCGCGGAGTCGGCAACTTTGCCGACTCCGCGAACTGGGATTTGACCTCGTTTCGCTCTTTCTCCAGCTGTTTTGGCCTATAACTCACAGAGAACTCCAGCATTTGAGGTTCCTAGACCTACCGAAGCGACGCCGGTTACCCTCCTTTCCCAGTACCTTGCTCATGTTGTGACAACGCGGCGACGCTCTTGCCTTGCGATGAAGTGTAAACACAGCCATTCGCGCGCGTCGCGCTGTGTTCTCATTCATGCTGCACATACCATAACCACTGGGCCTGTACGCACCACTGAGCTCACCCAGGGTAAACACTTGACGCTCTGTTCCGGTGGCCCTGGGCATGTACACACATTTACCATCGGTAATCCCAGTGATGCATGCGACTTCTCGTCTTCAAGAAAACTTCATCGCGATTGAAATTGGGCGTCTGACGCATGCACCGCATCTAGTATAATTTTTCATTATTCTGGAAATGAGTCCAAACATGTTACCAGATCTCTCTCAGGATTATACGTCTCGGAACGTCTGGAGGTGTAGGCGTGGAACCGGGTACCGTTGTGGTTTCAAAGAATGCAATGAATGCTGAACTGAAGGAACAGTATGTACAGATCATTGCCGGAAAAAGAGTCAGTCTTTTCATTAGGCTTCAAAGATGAATGATTGAGAGGTCCTTTTGGGACGTGTCACTCAATCCACTTCTCCGTTCATTCCCCCCCCCCCCCACCCCTTCGGGCCAGCCACCAGCCGATAAGTGTATCTGTAGATTATCGATTAAGCAATCCACTTTTACGGCTAACCAACAGATGCCCTCAAGGCTGCCAGGAGGTGGGGGAGGGAACAAACTTCCTGTCTTAATTGGGACATGGATGGTTGCCTAGGCCATTTAAACTACTTAATAATAATAATAATAATTTATTACGCTACTTAAGGTAGGTACTTCTTTCTAAATATCTCCTTGACAGAGAGCTACTACAGGTAGAACGTGAAGTGTACCTCGATGAAGGGCTACAGAACGATCTCCTTGCAATGGCTAAAGAGATGAAAATTCCTGTAGAAACCGGTCTCACAATGTGTGCTGATGATTTTTACGAAGGTAACTAGAAGTTCCTATCGATGACCAGTGAGCAATGATATATAAATTGTTTAGGTCAGATGCGCCTTGATGGCTTCTTCTGTGAGTATGCTCCAGATGATAAATTCGCATTCCTCAAGAAAATCCACGACAAAGGAGTGCGAAACATCGAAATGGAGAGCACTTGTTTTGCGTCAATGACACTGCGCGCTGGCTGTAAAGGTGAGGCAAATTTTGACTTTTACGGACGGCGTAGGCACGTTCGCCGATGAAACAGGCCTTGCGAACGGTAAAAAGGCCTCTTCGGCGCAACTCTACACTGTGAAGGGAGTGCAGGAACATCCATGTGCGCTTTTTCGGGCTCCGTAACTGGGAATTGCTTGTTCATGCCCATTTACCGTGTGGCCACAAGTATGCCAGCACTGTATCGTAGCTTATTAAGTGCGATCAGGGTTTCCTTGATAGTTGCTCATCATAATTGACGTTAACTGTGAAAAAAAAACTAACTAACTCTCAAGAAAACGCTATAGTTTGTTGCCTCAGAGAAAATTCCAGAGCGGGCGGCGCGGCCGTGTCGCGCGCATTTTTAGGCCGCGAAAAACGTGCCACTATTGCCACTCACTGCACGTGATCCGAAGAAAAAAGTTAACAGCAAGGTGGAATATGGCATTGGAGGAGGATGACTCGTTTCATTGCAGGTGCAATTGTCTGTGTTACACTCTTAAATCGTATGAAAGGCGACCAAGTCAAGATTGATCATAACACATATGTCGAATTTGAAGAGCGACCATTCCGTCTCGTTACTGCTGTCATCAAAAAACAACTCGGGTACTAACTAATAAAGACGATAACCTCGCAATCTTGCCAAATCCTCACATTTTTTTTTACCTCGTTGCAAGTTGGCTGAAACATCTTGAAGCACTTACTTATTCCAAATAGTGCTGTGATGCAGGTCCATATCAAAAGATTTTTTAACGGTTCCGGAATAAATTAAAGAAATGAAAAAAAACATTATAAAACTTAAGAAAATGTCTGATTGCACTACCTTATAAACTCTATGAGTTTAACTACTACATCATAACATTCACAAAGCCGGACTTCAGGATGTGAAGAGATCAGTTATGAAATAAAGCTGACGAGAAGTGACAACTGATAACACGAGCGCACAGCTGTAAAGCAAACTATGTACAAAGGATAGAGATTAGCAATGTGAAAGGTAAAAAAAAAATGCAATGAGAGTGAAACAGTTCATTCATTATAACAGTTAGGATTTTGGTTAGCGGAAGAGGGTGGAGTAGGTGCAGGAGAATCCCTCTCTGCCGTTGCAGCACGCAAGCGGTCAAGCTCGAGTTTAGCACGTTCCAACTCAATGCGCCGCAGTTCAAGCAAGACCTTGGCTTCCTCCAGCCGAATGGACACCTCTTCTTGCTTCAGCTTTGCCAATTTCATCTCTTCTTCCAGTAGCGCTGATCGCTGAATCGTGAACAACGACAGCATGTCACAGTCCACTCTGAGAAAAAAAGTTGAGATTTTGTGAAAGAACATGGAATACAAAACTTGATAACGACAAAAAAATCACACAGCGGAACCGAAAACCAATAACTCACACTTCGCTGGTTTCTTTATCCTTCTCAGCAGCTCCTTCTTCACTGACTACTGCTAGTTCCGGACTGGGTACAGGGTTCTGCTTACTGCAAGACGCGTCGCACTTTGTTGGAGTAGCGCCCTCCGCTAGTTTAGCAAGAAGCTCACTCTGAGTCGGCTTCCTGAAGATGAGACATTCGGTGCAAAAACATTGGACTGAACAAATTCAAAGCGACCATACCATACGTACCTATCCTCGTCAAATAAAGTGCAGTCGAAATCCGATGAATCTCCTTCTATCATTTCAACGGCTTGAGATGATGGCATGTCTTCTTCTAAAGGAAATTATCAGCTATGCCACTCCGATCATGTGATACTGAAAAGTTCACCTATTTCTGCCACCATGCGCTCCTCAGGTTTTCCTTCGAGGAGTTTCGCCAAAGGCTCGAGATATGATGCTAACCTGGGTAGACGAGGACCCAAGCCTCCTCTTATACCAGCGCGCTTTTCCTTCTTAAGAAAATTGGTTAGAACAATGTCTTAAACAACTAATGATCGTTTGATTTTATTTATAGCAAGTACAAATTGACAAATACATTGTATGAACACATGGAAAGTTAGCAGCTGTTGTTGAAATTGAACAGTTACTCGGAGTTGGAAATTTCGCAAAAAGAAGTGTTGCTTGTTCTCGTGAACAGTTCCCTATAGTCCGTTTCAAAAACGACGACAGTTGAGTATTTGTGCCTATGATCTGCATTTCTCGGCTGCCTCTTCAAACACAGCAGTATTTCTCGTGTTCTCTTTCTCTAAAATCCAGTCGCATCTCAATAATATTAATTGGATTTGCACTTATCCTATTTCACGTAGTGAAAAATGTAAAGACTCAGTGGTGCGACTATGCTATGGAGTAAAATCCTCGCTCAATGTGAACCGTTCGTTGGTGCTCAAACTACGCAAACAAATGACAGTCATCTCTAAGTGTAAACCCAACTGCAACAATGATTTACAATCAACAATAATAGAATCAATATGACAGCACTCGTTACCCACAAGCATCAGAATGATATCCAACTCACGTGGCTGGCTGGTATGGGTATATCTGACGTTCTAAAGTAATTCCGACTAAAGTGAGTTGTGCTCAGCAGGCTAGATTAACTTTTTATCAAATTTTGTGAAGAGGACTTACTCCTGCATGAATAGGTGTATTCCGAACCGGACGCTCAGGATAGGTGCAACGATAATCATCTCTTTTTAGATTTTGTTCTAACCAGTTTTTGTTATGTCAATCACCTATCTTGTTGTCGTTCATGATAGTTCATCACATGTGATGATTACATAAACGTAAACATATGTTCCATTCCTTTCACCGAAATCGAAACGGAACTCTCCCCTCAGTCAGGCCCAAAAATATTGGATGGTGCACATGCTGCGAGAAAATAAAGTGTGGCAGTACCTACTCGATAAGTACATGCAGGATAGTATTGTTGCTTAGTTCTTTTACTCCGCCGCGCTTCACGAGCGCGCTATCCAACAATTAATTTGGGACAGACTGCATGTTTTGTCGAATCATGGCTAGAGGTGACATCCGAAACTCATATAACTTCCTTAACCCATTGACGACCGCGCCCATTTTTGCGTGTCTGGCGCGTGGGACCAACGCCCCTTTCAAGAGTGCGGCTCCCGCGGTGTTCCACACCGTTACGATAAGATAATTCGGGCTAAAACAGATCATTTTGCAGAAACAATTTTGAAATCTAGTTCCAGAAGATTACAAGTATCATCGGACAAAAAAGTGGAGATTCTAAACGCTTCTGGATTCCATTAAGACCGAAGGAAGTTTGTAGAGGGTGTTTTTAGTGTTATAAGGGAGTGTCCAGAGACCATACACGTTCCTAAGGCTCTAGCCTGACGAATAAGGAAGCGCAGGATGTAAAGAACGTGATTCTGTGTAGGAAATATGGCTTTTGCGCAGAGTAATTCTATCCACAACAAAAGAAATGTGAAGTAATCTTCCTCGACTTCAAAATTCCATCCTTTTCATGATGTTTGTCGCAATAAGGGAGAACTCCTCCTTGAACTTCACTTGTATGAGACCTTTTTAGGAAGGATTGTAACCATTGCATATTGAAATGCTGCAAAATGGTCCGAAAATAAGGTCCAGTACTTGTCAAAAAGGGCGCGGCTCACCGGTGAGCCACGCGGTCGTCAATGGGTTAACCTTCAACCCGACCTGGATCCAAAGACTTCGTCAAAGCATGAGATAGGGTGTCTCGATCCCGTTGTTCTCCATACGCATTCGGATCTCGCCAATGGGAGCAATAGAAAACCTTCTCTGCTCTTCAACCCTTTAGCGAATTCCAGCTCGCTCCCGGTAACATAAATGCTGTGGCCTGATCACCCGTACGACCATAAATAACCAAATGGTAAGCTCATAACAAAACAGCAGCCATAAACTGCTTCTTGTGAAAAAATGGAGTGGAGAAAAAAAAGCAACAAAGCAAAATTCAGCTATGAGAAGCATACCTGCGCCCTCAGATGCTTCTGCACCTTCTTAACTTCATTCCTTATTTTCTCTTCAATTTGGGCTTTAGTACGGTTGGCGAATCCCATTGATGATATTTCTTTAGACCATTCTTTGAGGAGAATCTGTTTATCAGTCTCCCCACTTCTAACGCCTAAAGAATCTAAACGATATGAAATTATGAACACCAATCCAATGAAATTCATGAAAGAAGGTGAAGCAGTAATATGTCACAAAGAAGCTAAAGATCACAACTATATGAGAAGTTCGTGCATTACCTGTTTTGAGCTTTCCATGATATCGATCACGATTCTCACAGTAAAGTGTGATAAGCCTCCTCGCTTCAATGTCGTTGAACATCGGCGCTTTCCTCCGTGGCCACTCCTCCTCATCCTCGCCGACTCTCTTGGGAGGCATTCTCTATAAACGAAGTAATGATTAGTGGTTATAAAAGGAAAACGAGAAAATCAATACGAAATCTTTCATCCTTCACATATCCGCTTTTACCTCGGTGGTATGAACAGAAATTAGCATTTCATGTCATAAATATCATAGGATACAAGATTCAATGATATAGTCACTCCAGAAAGAGCGTCAGCCTTTTGGAAACAACACTAATCGATAAGGGCGGTCGAGTAACCCAGTAAACACGACCAGCTCATCGCTTTCCGACGCACATATTCGATTACCAGGCTTGTGTCGTAACCACAGACATTGCTCTTGAAACCACGTCACGCGCGTTAAAAATCGTTTGAATAGTTCCAGATGGGTTTTTTTCTTTTTCCTTCGTTCTCCTTCACACCTAGATCAATGATTTTTGTTCACATTTGTGGTAGCCAGTCTTTTTCATATCCTGATCTACTACAAGGCATCTTTTCGAATCTCTTGCATTTTGGGGCGTTCTGTGTGTAGAGACTATCCGTACCGCATTCATTTGGCCTCCATGGCAAAGTGACATGGAAGGTGGCTATAGTAACAAGACCTGTCCACGTTCATACACTATGCCCCAACACACAACACAACTGCTTCTTAAACACGTTAAGTACAGGAAGCTCCAAATGTCCGCAGTCAAGAGGGGCGTGGCCACGCCGCGGCTTTAGACAGAGACACAGGCGCTCGGCATGCTGCCACTGGTTGGCTGCAGAGTCAGAGAAGCCAGAGGCAGCATAGAGAGCGCCTGTGTCTGATCAAGGAGCCGCGCCGTGGCCACGCCTTCTTGACTGCGGACATTTGGAGCTTCCTGTATGTCTGAGCAAAAACTTATTTTTATAGCTACGGGTACAGGGCATTCACCTCGGAGTAAACACCGCGTTGCAATACGTGAGGGAGCTGATCCTTTCCAATAGATCAAATTCTCAGTCGAAAGGCTCCGAACTGCTAAAAACCACTTGCATGTAGCCTTTCGATTGAGAATTTGATCTATTGGAATGGATCAGCTCGCGCGCGTATTGCAACGCGATGTTTACTCTGAGGTGAAAGGCTATAAAGTAGCTGGTGGTTCAAGCAATGCAACTACTAAAATTTCGCATTGGAGCATCTCCTCGCACCTAGAACTTCTCGTGGGGAAGGACAGCACTGAATACAATACAGGTTCAAGGAAGAAACTAAGATGTCATCCTGAAGTTGAAAGTTGCGGAAGTGCAACTCCTGGTGGAGAGTGTACGATTGTTTTTTTTTTGCGAAGGAATGTAGTCATTAAAAGTGCTTTGATGAAACTAAGTTAAAATTAAAAACCTCATTTCGGAACACAACGTGCTGCTTAAACACATACGTTCCACGTACAGTCACTTAATTTCCGGAGACTTTCTAAATTGCCAGTGCAGTTAGAAATCGAAGCATTTAACAAGGTTTTAGTTGCAGTAGGAGGCTCAGATGAAATGATGTGGGCGTACGTGAAACACATGTTTTCGCTCACACCTTTCTGAGCGAAGAGGTCACACCTTTCTGAGCAGAGAATACCAATTCACGTCTTCTTTTGCGTCCATAATGTGTTTCAACTAATGGTTTTGCGTTTATAGCTGTTCACAACTGTTTTTTCCTTTGTAAAATACTATTGCTACAAGTGTTGGTGGTAGTTTTTCATCCCATTTCATGCCATCTATCACGAAAACTCTAGATTTGCTATTACAATAACAATTCCATCGCCGGCGGCGCCGCCTGCTTTCAAAACCCGCGTAAAATGCACACCCATCCATGTTCAATGCAGCCATTTTGAGCCTTTTCCCATAGTTCCTAAAAAATACATAGCAGCTCATGCATTTCCATTTTTCAGATGAATAACTTCTTCTCGGCCCCAGTGAGAGAAAAGAAGGAAGCTCCAAAGTCTACCACAGATGAGCCGAAGCACATTCCATGGGTGGAGAAATAGTGAGTTTACTTATTTTAGTAGTTTGTTAGCACAGAAAAATTTAACTTTGTTAAGTAGACCGAAGAATGTAGACGATCTAGTTTACCAGAATGAGGTTGTGGCAGTTTTCAAGAAAGTTCTAACTGGTTCAGATGTGAGTTTTTCTTGATTCCAAGTATGGTTTAGTGGATAATTTACGTTGGTTCTAGTTGCCGAACATGTTATTGTATGGGCCTCCCGGTACTGGAAAGACTTCGGCAGCGGTAGCGTTTTGTCGTCAGTTGTTCCCGTCACAAGAGCTGTTTCGTGATCGTGTCCTCGAATTGAACGCTTCAGACGAGCGTGGAATTCAAGTTGTTCGGACAAGGGTATGTTTTACTACTGATTGCATATTGGTTTGCTTGGCTCTGTCGTAGGCTACTCCGCTATTGATACTGTTTAATTTTAGATCAAGGACTTCGCCCATCGCGCCGTATCTAAGGCACGTTCACCTTTTAAGATCGTCATATTGGATGAAGCAGATGCTATGACAAGCGCTGCTCAGGCAGCAATGCGCAGAATTATAGAGAAGTACACGAAGACTACAAGGTCTATTGATTTAACAATTCTTTGAAGTCACTTCATATTCTCTCCCTATTGCTTTAGATTCTTCCTTATCTGCAATTATATTTCTCGCATCATTGATCCACTTACGTCGCGTTGTGCGAAATTCCGCTTCAAACCGCTTCCAGTCGAGTCTCAGTTGGAGAGGTTTTTTTTTGTTTTTTTTTTTTAAATCTTGTTTGGTTAGGCTGTGACGATTTCTTTTTATTTAGGCTCTTTTACATATGTAAGAATGAAAATATGGAAATCACTGAGGCTGCACTGACAACGTTAATAACATTGTGTGAAGGAGACCTTCGAAGATCTATAACCTACCTGCAGAGCCTTTCCTGTCGAGAGAGTGTCACAAGCGACTTTATATCCACCATGACTGGGCAGATAGATGAGAAAGTTGTGAGTTTCTTCTCCTAATTCAGTGCTAAATTTCGCATTGGCAACTGAGCGAATCAGTTATTCTCAGTGTACAACCTATTTTTAGGTGAACCAGTTGCTGCTTACTTGTCATTCGAAGGAAACTGATCGTATTGTTGACGCTGTGGAGTCGATATGCAGAGCTGGTTATGCAAGTCGTCCCCTTATTGACCAAATTTATGAGCAATTGCTCGACGATGATTCACTGAAGGATATCCAGAAGTGTGCTATATTCGAGAAAATGGCGGTAAGTTCCAATATTTAGGCTAGTTCCCATGCAGCATGGGCTAACGGGCTGCTTTCAAAAACTTTGACCCACGATGTTGCTTCTGAGCGTCACCGATAGTGAATTTTTCTTCAGAAGGGTACTTATGAAGTGCTGAAAGAAATGATGCAAATATGAGAAAATCCTTTGTCTATTGATTCTCCAGAGTCAATTTTTTCTGGTTTTTAACTTTAATTTTAAGGTTATTGAAGCTCGTTTATTGGACGGAGCGGACGAGTACATACAAATGATTGATCTCCTGTTTTGTATTCAGTCACATTTCAATCATTAAGGTCTTGGCGACATTTCATTCTTCGGAATTCGCCATCCACCCAACATATCTGAATTTGTTTTTTATCGAGTTGATTGATCTCTGCTGTTAGTGAGACTTGGGTTATTTATCCTGGTGTTATGTTTCTTACATTTCATTTTAGCACTTGATTTACAACAGCGTTCACGTATGCGCTTAAGTTCGCTTGGTGTTTGTCACAGTATAAGTTCTATCCTGAAAAATGACCATTACCTGATGTACAGGCTTGCATCTTCTTGCTTCTTTGTACATACGTAGTTCTTGGCAGGAACAGTCGACTGTTTACACTGTAGTAGTTTTCAACATCGTTTACTTGGCCTAGAAGATGACTGCGATGAATCAGGCTTCGTCACCCAAAGACGCAGTTCTTGCTTGTTTGCAGCCTTACATGATTTCGACTTCTTCATGCTTTCGGATGTTACCTCTATTTCAGAAATTTCTGCTTCATTGTTCACTTACAATGTGTTGTAAGCTTCACAACTTTTGTCGGTGAATTTTATACACCGTGGGATGTCGTGAAGCTGGTAAAGGAGGATATATGGTGCAGCTTTAGCAGTGTTATCTAAAGCAGACACCACCATCCGCCTAATTAGTGGGCACGTTTGAGAACCTTGCTCGTTGAACTAGTATTCATGTGGCTGTTTTTCAGTGTTCAGTCATTTAACGTTGTTACATAAATAGATTCATCATTCTTTGCATTTGGAGATGAGGAATTCAACAAATTTCCATGCTAGATGGGTATTAATGAATCAGTATAAAACAATGATTCTTGTTAATTGCAAGTGATTATTGACGAGTCGTTATTTTCAAAAACATCTACACAGTGCACAAAGATCCAAAGACAATGGGTTTGCGGGCGTTATGGCTCGGAGTTTCAAAATTTCGACTACATATTGCTCTCATGACTGCAAGGTCATAATGAATCATATTATCGGCATGATATGCACTGAATGTGACATTCTTGGTTCGATGACTCCGCCTTAATGCGGAGGTGTTTCACCATATAAGGCGGCCAACAAAGCCCTTAGGGGGCTTCACTTCCTACGGCCTTTTAGATCTAACTATCAACGGTACATCGCGACTTAAGGAATGACCACTTGGTAAAGGGAAAGGAAGGGGAGAGGTAAAGCACGAAATATGTAACGGTAAAGGGGGCAGACAAAGAACTCGGCTTAGTCTGGTGATTCTGATTCTCGTTGGATAATTCTATAGCTTAGGCTGCGTCCAGAGTACGCCAGCAAGGTCCAGCGGCATGCTGCCAGCTACATCATATATAACGTGTCGTTATTCTTTTCACTCTGACGTTCAAATAACTCTGTAAGTTAATCATAATTTTAGTAAATATGTGTAATTATATTTAATATATAGTTTTTCTGAGGACATATAGGGAAATTTTACCCTTTTCGAGCACCTCAAACTATTATTCCAACTTTTGTCTGTACACAACATTGTTCTAGCGCACACCAATTGACCTGGCTGCATGAGAATGCCGCTGCCGTTGCCGCCGGTGTAGCCCACATGGCAGCGGCCGCTTGTTTTGTCCACACTTCGCTGGCACTCTGGACGCAGCCTTAGGTTATGGCGATTAGCGTTTATGTGTTTAAGTTTTTTCGTTTGTGTGTTGAACAATAAATGTATGTCTAGTAGTTGTATGAACCACCAAAGCAACATTGGATCCTGATGCAATCCAAACAGTTGCTGAGTACAGGGAAACAGAGTGAGTAACTCAAAAGGGCAGGGGTTAGTTGTGTCTGCTGTATACGCTCGTAGTAACAGAATTCTAAGAATGAGGACAGGAAGCATCAGAAGTTCCATTCTACTTCTTTCCGAGTCGGGGCACATTCAAATATCAGGTTTCGTGCAGACTTTAGTCTTGCTAACGCCTGAGTATTTTGAATACTACTAATAAGACACCTGGAGGGATAAAATATTTATAATGCACTAGCTTCATTTGCACAACAGAAATAGGAACACATGAAGAAATAAATGGAAACAATGTGTACAATAATTCACATAAAATCCATATAAACACGACAACGCAAGCGCACTGTATCTCTACTCTATGTATTGGCAAAGTTAGAAAACGCGGTCGTTGAGCTCAGCAGCAGCACGAGCGCACAGGCTGATCATATTCGACAAACTAGCACAATAATTGTTAGATGAAACAGTGCCCGGATGCATCATTGAAACTACACATGGTGAACGTAACCTGCCCAAATTCACGCTTTATCCGGTATCCATCAACATGTTTACCCATGTGTGACGTTGTTTTTATCGGGGTGCTACCCATGGGTATCAGATTACCCATCCTTCCATTGATGGATCCGGGCCCAGAGAAATGCGTGATCCTCATAGGCAGGGCAAAAAAAAAAAACTAGGAATGATTGATTGCACAAAGTCAATAAGGAGAGTTCAAAGCAAGATCAACTTTGTTTAGAAAACATGTATTCACTTCATTATGTTTCACATGGATCACTAAGTATGAGATGTCAGATTTTCCTAAGAAGAAATTGTGGATCCCGAAGGTTCAAATTGCTTCTTTTCACTTCTGTGGTTGTAAAGTAAGGAATCTATCAGAAAAAAAAATACGAATGAGAAGGCTAAATCCTGCTACAGCTGGTCATATAAGGAACTTCAAGATTATCTGCTGCTTTGCTTGGTCAGGTTCAGAAAACAATCGAATTATTGAAAATTCTCTCGGCCGTGAGTAACTGAACCATATTATGAGTGATTATGAAATGATTAAATACACTTTCGCCCCGAGCCTCATTTGTACCTAGTTCGTTCAATGCTTTCGTCAGATCTTAGTAAAGAAAAATATCAAAATGTCATCAATCGCTTTACGATAGTCACTATCAAATCTACGTGTGTTAAAGGCAAGGGCCCACCTCACATTCGTGATTGAGGTGATGGCCGATTCCTCATCTGGACACGCTGAATCCAGCGGTATAGGTAAATTGTCTCGAAACGGTCTTTAGACTCATCTTCCGGGACGCGGTCCGTAATAGTTTGTTAACTCGAGTTGACGTGTGGAGCCGTTAATGCTATCGATTGAACTCGGCAGGACTCGTTGGTCAACGCGGTAGCCGTGACAGGCAGCCAGCACAGCTTGGAGCGATCCGCCTCCGGGCTCCAAAAATGTAGCCAGTTCGACCCTTTCGAAAGCGGGGCTTTCGTCGCTTTTGAGCCTGTTGATGTATATAACAGGGATCAACATGGCGAGAGAGTCTACGATATGTCCATATCTCCAACAGGTGGAATGAGGAGGGCCCCTGCCTTTAAGGCGACCGGTAAGACGTGGTGAAACGGGGAGGAATTCCTGCACAATGACGCGCATTCTCACCTTATCACCCTAATTCTTATTTAAGGACAATTTTCGAGAAACGATGAGAAAGCGGTAGAATATTGCTGATATAGTTCCTGTTTTATACTTACTAAATCGGAAACGGCACGAAATCGGACACTCCATACTTAATGACTAAATCAAAGCGTTAGAACTATTATAACTTCACTAAGCTTTACGAAGAATTCCCTTTGGTCCCTTCTTATGTGTAGTTTTCCTGATGGATTTCTTAATTTGCTGAAATTCCGCCCTGATATGTTCCTTGAATAGGGAAACGGTCGCGCAGCTCTCCTTTTTGATCGGGAATATCACTTTTGGGAAAGTAGTGATGATGCCACAGTTGTATGGGAAGTCGAAGCAATATGTACTACCATCTGAAAGCATTAATCTCAAACTATGCATACGATACCTATGGCGGGTTGAGAATTATTACCGTTGTACACCCTTCTGACGAACATCTTGCAAATCGGCTCATCCATTAGGCTTGATTTGTATTTCCTCCTCACGACAACTTCACTAAAGCAGTGAATGATCTAAATATAAATTTTATTTATACATACACTCAAGATGCGCAAGCCAAGTAAAGGCGTGAAACTAAAACAAAAAGAAAATTTAACCTTAACATGCAGTGACCAGTAGAAAAACTGGAATGGGTGGGAATAATGGTGAGATTTACCAGTAGAGGGGGAGGGACCAAGTACCACTGAGTTCTCATCACAACCTATTCCGAGAATAAATCGACGTCATACTCCAGGGTTTAAAAGCAAGGAAGCGATGGGTAGGCAGGAGATACGGGGCAATTACCGGATAAAAAAAGGGGGGGGGGGGGATACCAGAGAATAGCTCACAGTTTGGTTTGTAGCAGCCATCCGAAGTGGGTCTAGTCAAATGCTGGTGTCATTTGATGGGCTGAACAGGAAACCAGTAAAATTTTGATACCTCTAGCGTACTACACATTCGAACTAGACGTTACATTTACATACCCGGCGCTGCATTGGTTACTGAGAAGTTTTTTCCAAAAGTATTGTTCATCAATAAGGAACAGACAAATCGAAAACGACTTACCGCAGGTAACAGGGCAATAACTATGACGCAAGTATGCAAAAGACTATTACGCATGTGGTGGTCGGTGAACTACTGGTAGCGCTGAACCCATCATCACCACGGAACCGGTGCTTGCTTAGAAACTTAAGCCGTTGCGCGTCAGAACTAGTTAGTGAAGGATGTGTCGGGGTTGGGACAAATTATGATGGATACGGGCTTACCCTAGCATGGGTCTTCGCGAAGTCATAAAGCCTCTTGGTAGTAAAGAGACATAGGTCATCGGGATCCGTAGTGAAACAAAATGCATGATTACGGATTATATGGGTTATTCAACCCTTATAAATATTGTACATGGTACCACAAATTGTTCAGCCACATTTCTATTCGATTCCTTTTTTGCAATAACATGATGAGTGGTGTACCGCTCCTTGTCTGGACTGTTTCAACTGGGCCTAGGGCCTCATTCGTCATCAAGATTACCTAGGGTAAACGCGTTAACACCACGCAAGCTTACCTATCGTCAACATGAGTGTCAACACATTTACCTTGGCTAATCTTAATGATGCATGAGGCTTCAGTTCTCTGGATGCATAATAGACGTCTGTTGACGCCCTAAATCTGGGGTTTGCTAGCACGCTTACCCCGGGTAATCCCAGTGATGCATGTGGCCTATGGTGTTAGGGTGGTAAGAAAGTCTTGAGCCGTTTTAGACTTTTTTATGCTTTACTTTATTACTCAGCACACAGTGGAATTTGCTCAACAATATAATAGCCATAGTTAGTCACTGCAGTGTCCCGCCTAATGGGCAGGTCAGCGGTCCCCTTTTCCCAGGGCTGGCATTCATCATCGCAGAGGGGGGTAAACTCAAACCACAGGGTTACGAGACCCTCGACAAACCATGGGGTATGCGCCGAAGAGGCATTCATGACCGTTTACCCAGTGTGTGTTGGCAAACCCACGCGCGCCGCCTAATTGCGGCAGCATCTGCAGCCACGTACCACGCGCAAAATAGGCGTCGCGGCCTGTTTCACAACGGATTCCGGGAAAGAAGAGGGATTTCGCAAGGATGCGCGGGGAGGGGCGGTAAGTGGTTGTTCACTGGGAGGAAGAAGGCGATTTCCATTATTTCTGTGTAAAATTTTTTGCAGGAGAAGCCTTTTTAACAAAATTTAAGCTCCCAATAATGCATTTCTGTTATTTTTCGCCATTCATCACTCTAGATGGTAATTATAACGTTCTCATATAAAATAGTGCTATCTTATTGATTCTCTTACATTTCTAAATACTACCGCTTAACGTAAAAGCACTTAATATGAAACCAAATCGAAGCCGACCTTCTCGTTCACTTTACTTCGAAAAAAAAAGTGATATGAAATTATATGACTTAGAACATCATTCGTACACATAAAGTATATAAATCAAAAGTAATACATAAATGTGAGCACAGAAACACACATATTTTAGAAAGCGGCATACCCAATATAACTCAAACGAACAATTGAAATTGGAAAAACAAATCAATTTTTGTTAATACAAACAGAAGCCAAAGCATAAGCGATCACGACAATGGACTGAGCGTCGTATTCACGTGTAAAACAAGCAATAAGCACCTAGACGAAAGCTACAAAAAGCTTATGTGCAAAGCAAAATCATAAGAGAAACACTCGCCTCTTGCCCAGATGCTGAGTGAAAAATCCAATCCATCCAACTCAATTTCGTTGTAGTCCCTTCCTACATCAAGCCGTTTGAACCGGCAGAACCGCATGAACACCCAAAAGCGCATCTAAAGCAGAAGCTTTCAAAATCATCACACGAGAACCACTAGGAGGAAATGACTCACAACTTACTTGTATGTCGTTAAAAGCAATGTGCTGAGAAGAAAAAACATGCAAACACAATCCTCATTAGCTACACCTCCGCGGGATTCTCTCTCATAAAACGAAGAAGAAGCCTGGGAGACGGAGCCAAATACAAGGGTTCAACTCTGCCAAAACAGGAAAAGCATGCAGTTGACAATATATGAACTAACATCACCCACAAAAAGGCGCCGCGCATGGCAACGCACTGATGGGCTATCAAGCAGATGAGCATGAACATGAATAATATGAACATAAGTGCATGCAATTTCACAAAACATGCTCAGTTTTCACAAAAATGACATATGGAATACTAGAAATCATGTCAAAATCATCGAGAGGTAAACTCACCATTTTTTCCGACCCGTCTTAGCAAACATCTCAACCTGAAACTAAATCATATTTGGTTTGAATAAATATCAAGCTTCTTAGATGGACAAAGCTTCACTCATTTATATATTTCCTAGGCTAAATCGTTTCAGTACTTATATCATTTTCAAAAGAACATACACTTACAAGCAATCACTGACACAATTCACAGCAACTTAGTCACATGCGAGATAAAAAAAAAACTACAACTCTACCTATGCTACTACTCCTACGAATAGAATCTAACTACTCATGTAGCTCACAAAAAACCTCCCTTAGGAAGACATTCAAATTAGCACATTTCCAAACTAATCTCAAAATACACTCACCTTCTCCGCTGTCCAATGCCGATACTGTCCGCCACTTCACTCCGTTCCATTGTTGGGCTTATCTTCTCTCACTTAGAGGCCATGTGGATGCCTGCGTAAAATAGTCTGCTCTAATTTGCTTGTGTGTGGGGCGTCTAATTTGCCGCGGGTCACGCTATCTTGTTGGGTGACATTGGAGGGTAGAGATTACCAGCCACTTATAGGCAGGTATAGTTCACCCGACGTTTAACCCAGCAGTTGTTGGGTAAACTTCTTAATGAATAGCAAATTCTGGGTAAACTGTGGGCGTCACTGGCCTTACCGTGGGTAAACTCAATGATGAATGCCAGCCCAGGAATGGGAAGACTGGGAGCCAAAGAAATCGCTGACCTCCGTTCCAACATGGTCAACTTTGGCGGATTTTTTCTTGACTTGAAATGTCTTGAAAGAGCAAAATAAGTGGTAGTCGGAAGGGGCAACGTCAGGAGAATAGGGTGAGTGAGAGACCGTAACCCAGCCCAGCTCCGCCAATTTTTCACCGGTCTCTTTAGCTATTTGGGGCCTACCCTCATCATGGCGTGGGTGTACAAGAAACTCGTTTCGACAGTTTTTCTCAAACAGCATCCGCGGCTCTCTGGAGCTGATTGGCGTATGTGTTACCGGTGACTGTGTGTGTTTGCGGGAGCCGCTCATAATACAATATTTCTAGCGAATTCCAGAAGTAGCAAAGACAGATGTTTGGGTGGGGGTGCGATTTGGCCGATCTTCTCCATGACGGAATCACATTGCACGGTGCGTTTTAAAATCGTAGAGGACCCCACTCTCATCTCCAATAATTAGGTATTCTAGAAACTCCTTTCGATGTGGACAGAGCAGGAAAAACTGATTTTGGCTAGGGGGACCTCTCGTGGAACTGACGTCGTAATTGAAGTTGAGGAAGGCAATTTGGCTATATATGCCTATTATGGAGAAGCCCCAAGTTTGTCTACAAAAAACACGTGGTAGGTCATGGATACCGATCAATAAGCAAAAGTTCTGGAACTTTTGTAAAAATCGGCTCAAGACTTTCTTACCACCCTAACATAATCACAAAATTTCGGCTGGCATTCTTATCACTTGCTGTTATGGAGCGCATATGCAAAACCTCTTCGGTCGACGCCCTCCATCTGAAACCACGTGCATCAATGAGGTTACCGTGGGTAAACCTGGTAACACCTCAAATTTATCAATAGTCAACAATGTGCCAATACACGTTGACCATGGATAATCTTAATGATGCATCCAGGCCTTGGTTAGGGAAGTTAGGCAGGATATTTGGACAAAACCCCGCAGTGATT
This sequence comes from Ancylostoma caninum, assembly GCA_037903475.1. NCBI lineage: Eukaryota > Metazoa > Nematoda > Chromadorea > Rhabditida > Ancylostomatidae > Ancylostoma > Ancylostoma caninum. The sequence continues at coordinate 163,127 of JBAJFG010000428.1, forward strand.
TATGGAAAAAAGCTGCAAGGAAGCCAAAACAAAAAAAAAGTGGGCGGGAAAGTGCAGGGGAATTGGAGAGAGTGCAGAGAAAGATGTGCAGGATGCCAGAATACTCAACTCAACTAGGACGAACTCTACTCCAAAGATTTGTAAGCACATGCTGCAGAATAGAAAATTTCAGTTATTCCAAGAGGTTCTCAACCAGAGCAACTGCTTGAGGCTCGCTCGCATAAGTTACACTACACTCGACGTGGCACTCTGATTGTCTGCGCATCCACACATTTCATTGCTTCAAATGCACCGGAGTTCATCTTGGTGGAATCGATCGAATGTTCTATCCCATCGAATCCTAGGTGTAATACAGCAGAAACAAGGACCTGGATCCACTAATGGGAGAGGAGGGGAGGGGGGGGGGGTAATATCTTACCTATGGGTACTCTTACCGAAGGATAGCGTACATTCAGCTGAGCATATAAAACGCCAAGTATGGGTGAAGATGTCGAAGTTCCAGGAACCACGAATGGGTAAACATGTTGAAGACCCACGTAAAGGGTCAATCTGAGTTCCTTAGCATGTTTACTATCAGTGGTCTTAATGCTGGACCCTGCACTAAGGATCCACAGGGTGTTGCAGGTTTTACCTCCCGATTTTTTAAAAAAGATTCCAAGTCTTCCATCGAGTAGTTCGACTATTCGATCTGTCAAATAGTTTCTTTATTGTTCCAGTTTGGTTATAACTATCATCGTTTCTTCAAAGGCTCAGAACTGAGACTTTTGAGTCTTTCAAATAATTCTAACAAACTTCTTTGGGTAAGAAATTCATGGGTTAAACATTTACTTCATGAAATCGATACAGAAACACGGTACGAGTGTTGCGTAGAGAGATATTATTATGCAGATCTCCTTAAATGGGATCATCATCCGGCCTGATATTGAGCGGATCTCTTCACGGGCGTTCCCTTAGCCGTCTCAATTTCCCAGTCATAAGGATTGTGAACACTGCCGCCAGCTGCTAAGGCACCCTGAATCGTAATTTTAACATTTTATGTACATCATGTGCGGAGAAGTCTCTAAATTCCACCTCTTCTAATAGTTTGTAGATGTAGCTGTAGTCAACATGATCGTGGTAGTGTAGGCTGTCAATGTAGTCTATTATTTTTCCAAGTTCTTCCTTGCATCTCATGTTTCCAAATTGTGCATCCTGAAGAAAAACATCCTACAGGGAACTTCAAACGGCCGTGTGCAAGGGGAGGGACCGCGGTGCGGCTCTCCTGGACAGAAACGCAGAGGTTCTCTGTGTCTCTCGTTGTCTGCTTCTGCCAGCAGCAGACAACCTAGGTGTGACACAGCGCCGCGTCCCCGCCCCTTGCACATGACCGTTTGAAGTTCCCTGAACATACAATTAGTGAATAGCGAGCAGACGAGAAACTGAAAACTCACGCGTTTATCCTTTCGTATTTCCTCCTTTATTCGCAATACCTCGTTCTTTTCGCTATAAGCTTTCCAGAGTAAACCTACAATACACCACTCACTCTTTCACACTTTTACAAACAGATGTGATAGCGCTAAAAGAACGCAGCAAAAAAAAAAACGAAGAAAAATTAATCTCTATCAGGTGTTTTGGTCAAAAAAAAAACGCCATGACCGTAAAAGACACGTATGCATGTCTTACCTTGAGGCACTGTAATATCAAGTAGCAAGTAAAACCATGATTCACAATCGTCCTTTGGCCCCATCTCAGTATTTCGATGACAAGATATTGACGCAAATGGAATTGTACCCTGAATTTGTAAACTTCCAAGCGTCAAAATGGCTTAAAGTTTGGAGAAACATGAAGAAAGTGTGATAAATTCGAAGTAGAAACCTTGAATTTTACTGTCATCCTAGGCGTTTTTAGTTCCCCTTTATCATTTAGGATCCTTCGTGCAATTCCAAAGTCAAGAATATAAATCTGTAAGGCAAATTTGTATTGGTATTTGATTCTAAGCACTCTACAGATACCATACAGAACGTACCACCCGTTTCTTTTCTCGCAGGCCACATGCATAATTAGCTGGTTTTAAATCACGATGTATGAAACCGTATTTATGAAGATCTTCACAAGCTTCCAGACATTGCGTGGATGCACCCAATCCTGTTGAGATGGAGAACACCTGACAAAAAAGATGAGAAGATAGGTTTATCGCAAAGTATTACCCTGAAAACACCACGAAACGAACCCGCCCTGGTCGTTGATTCTTCAAATCTGCCAGACTCTTCCCTACCAATTCCATAACAAGGAAGAAATATGTTTCCTTTTTGCCTCGGTCAATAATCGATGTGAAATGTGATTGTTTCCTTTCTTGAGACACAAGCTTTAGTATTGCTATCTGAAAAATAGGAATGATCGCAAAATTAAAGTGGAATGAATAATACATGAATCACGGATAGAACAACATGTATGTGACGCGCCTCCATTTTCAACTTTGAATGTTTCCGAGTTTCAAGTTTCTTCTCTACTTTCATTGCAAATAATTTAGTGGGATCCTTTTGGTCGTGTACTCTAGAAATAGAAGTGTTTTTTTTTTAATGAAGTATCTGTTCCGTGAAACTCATCTTTAACAAGTTATTCATGACGAACAGCTTGACCCGTTTCTAGTTCTTCTCTACTTTCATTGCGAATAATAGAGTCTGTTTCAAAAACGGCGATGGTCGAGTATTTATGCCTATGATCTGCATACCTCTCTCTGATTACAACACTGTTTCTTGCGTTCTCTTTTTTTCTATTATTTTCATAGCTATGTTCCTCGTTCCAACTAACTCTGTATGATGCATGGGTTTCCACACTTTGAAGGAGAACGTTTGTATCTTACCAAACCTTGTGATACCTACTCAATTAATATATGGATGCAAACGTATAACTGTGACAGGCTACACTTATCCAGCGCACCACATACAACTCCGCCGTATGTTTGCTGTTTTTCAGCTTTAGCTTCCGTACGAAAGGCAGAAAGCTGTTTCAATGCTTTCGTGGAGAATGTGAAACTTGGTATCGGCCCGTCTGACACGAGGATTCGCGGATGACGCTAGATAGATGTATCTAATGCAGAAGCTACAAGGAACTCCAGAAGGTAAAAGCTTGCAAATGTGGCTTGACGACAAAAGGAAGAAAACTCAAGCATATACAGGATGCGGCTTATGTTCCCGGACAGGAGTTCCTGACCCCTTTGCTGGCCATGATAACAATTTCAGAGCTTCACATGTTTATGCTCATATTCTACCGGCAAATTTACGTGGTACACTTCATTTTCCCAAATACGTTTTGCGTATCGGTCAAAACATGAGCTCCAAAGAGAAACGTGGTGTCGTCATTGCTTTGCATCGTGAGGGTCTGCCGAATTCGGAGATCGCAAGGCGGCTTCGGATGCCTTGCTTCACAGTCTACGACGCCGTAAAACGCTTTGGCCTATGGCACACTTCACAGCGACACCGTCGCAGTGAAGAAAGTAAATGGGAATGATGAGGACAAAATGTTACAGGTTCTCAAATCTTATCACAGCACGGAATACGGTGCTGGCATAGGAGCCCACTGTGAGTAAACTTGTGATGGTGAGCGGTCGCAGCGACAGCGTTGCTGTGAAGCATGCCATAGGCCTTCAGGCAGCTCGGAGATTGTATGGATCGTCCCAAAACAGGCCGTCTGGTATCTGAAGCAAGAATTCGGGCACGACAGGCAATAAGGAAGCGAATCTCCAGAAACCCCCAACGATCCATGAGGAAGATGGCGTCGGATCTGGGTGTGAGTGAGAAGACGGTTCGGAGAGTTGTGAAAGAAGATCTCAACCTTCGCCCATTCAAGATACAGAAGGTTCATTACCTGAACGAAAGGATGAAGTTGAAGCGGCTGCAGAAAGACAAAAACGACATTTTCTCGTCGGTGAAAAGGATCAGACGAGAAAATGTACACGCTCAATCCTCCTCTCAGAGAAATCTAGAAGAACCGGGAACATCCACACACTAGCCCATCGCCATTTTACCACTTCTGTTATGGTCTGGGCTGGGATCTTTTCAAGCGGCAAGAATCCGTTGCTTTTCATTGGAAAAGGAACAAAGATCGCTGCAGAATTCTACTAAAACGGGATATTGAAGAAGGTCATGCTCCTTGGACCTCGCGTCACTTCGGTGGAGAGGCATGGACTTTTCAGCAAGACTGGGCGCCCTCTCACGGAGCAAAAACTACTTTGGCTCTGTGCAGGCAGCTGTTTCCCGATCCGTGGGGGAAGGATGTCTGGCCTTCAAACTCTCCTGACTTGAACCCTATGGATTTCTCTGTATGGTCCATCTTGGAAGCCTAGTTGTGCTCTTCTCTATGCGACACCTTTGGCCGATTGAAACGTGCACTAAAACAGGCGTGGGACGAAATTACGGAGGAACAAGTCACGGGCATTGTGAACAACTTTCTTAAACGCTTGAATGTGATATGTTGTGCCTAGTTCTTCGATCTGTAAAATTGATTATTGCTTGTATTGTAAGGATTGTTTTCAAGCGAAAAATAAATAAAACAAAATGTCCGGGGACATAAGCCGCACCCTGTATTATCACAGTTGAAGTACCGTATGTGTGGAGATGGTATGAAAACGCTGTACTCTTCGCAAATTCAGTACGATATCAACCGTACCGTTGCGATGTAGAGAATAAATAAAGAGTAAAGGTATAACTGTGGCGAGGTAAAGACTGCTTTGTGCGAAAACGACCGCTCCACAAAAATGTGATTTAGTTAGTTCTCATTTTCCATACCCCTGATAAGCCAACCTGGTAGTGCCATTCTTCAGCACTCCGGCCGCTCACTCCAAAATGGAAATCTGAACGACAAACCGATTTCATATGAGAGCAATTTATACTAGGGTGCGTGCGCCAGACGCACGTCAGTCGCACGCACGGCCGGCTGTCGTCGCGATCGCCACGATCGCCACGACACGCACATCTCTTCAGCCAGATATCTGTGAAAAAAAACGCGTTAATTTGAGATTTTCCCAACATCTCAGCATCCAAAGGGGAATTCGCAAAATTTGGGTTTTTCAAAGGGGGATTCGTTTTCGTTCCGACCTAACCAAATGCTCGTGCTGGCGCCTGGGCAGAGCGCGGCTGGCGCAGTATGTCATCGCAAAGAGCACCATTCGGCAATCGATACGCACCAAACTAGTGTCGCTGCGGCGCCAGCGACCGAATGCGCTATACTTCTCGAGGAGCAGGCAAAGGGAGGTGAGCCGTCGCAGATAAACGATAGCTCACATAGTGCTATGGTCTATTCCAGTCGTGACAGTAGTTTTGTGGCGCGGATAGCCTGTTTTTCTCTCATTCCTCTCCAATCCCTGCACACTTTCCCCCGTTCTTTTTCTCTCTTCTGTCTTCCCAACTATCGTCCATGGTGAAACGCAGTACATCTGCGCCTACCGATGCCAAACATGGTGTTATTACCGATTCAAGGCCTAGATTTACTGTACCTACAGAAGTGAATCGATCTTGGTCTGATTCAGAAGGAACAACGTCATATTCTGCTCGAGAAGTGCATCACACAACACCCGAATGCGCTACCCTTCAACTGGCCTCTATTTCAAAAGGAGGTAGCACCCACTTGAATACTGCTCCAAATCCACCTTCACCAAGCAATTTGATGACGACGTAATTTGCTTTGCTAGAATCGATCACTGTGCCCTGAATTGGAGTCACATTTGATATTTGGAACCAAAGGCTTTCAGCAGCTTCCATGAAGAGATCAGTATTCGGATAAGCATCAGGACAGGTGTGGAAACGAACCGGCTTGATGCCAAGATCGTCTTCTTCTTCATCACTCATGACTGGAAGTGGTGCAAAATGGAGCTCGATGTACTGAACCATACTTTGGAAGTTCATTTATATATGAGAAGTCGGTTGTTTCTGTAAGGGTGAATGCAGTGATACACAAAATCCTTGCATTGCAACTGAATAAAAATGTGAAGGCCAATTTATACTAGTTGCGTGCGTCAGTCGCGCATCAGTCGCACGCATCCGTTTGAGAAGGATTTTCCATGAAGACCGGTCAACACGGCATGTACATCCTCAATGAAAAGAACGCCGCGAGGCCGTAAACGCGTGCGTCTGAGCTGCGACTGCGATGCGGCTGCACCCTATTCTTCATCATACAGACGCACGCGTGTCAGTCGCACGCATCCAGTGTAAATTGCCCTTAACCGTGGTCATACCTGGTTCAGCCACCAGACTCAGGCAACCAGAGTTGTGCGTTATTAACGTAACAAGTTAAAGCATTAACGCGTAGTGGCCATTTCCCAGTAACGTAACGAATTAACGGATTAACGAACTGATAATGGGTTCGAAGCTCGATAGACCTTGGTCCCTTAGTTCATTGTCTTCGATACAGTTATGCGCGGACTACATTTTATTTTACGCGCAGAAATTACGGTAAGACCGTGTGCTGACCGGATTGAACTTTTCATCTTGTGCCCAGCTGACGCCGTCTATTCCTTCAATTATTCAGCTGTAAACAAGCGTTTAATTTTTTCTGAGTTCCACACAAGAAACCCTTACCAATAGGCGCAAACCTCGTTTCGAGTCGGCTTTCTGAATTAGTCGTAAACTGGAGTGTTTCAGTTCATTACGCGCGAAATTTTGATCTTTAAAGGCGGCCCCATAAAAATCAATTTCATGAATATTGAAACCGTTCTTTCGATGGTAGTAGCTCACCTCAAATCTCTGTATGAGTTTGAAAGGAGACATTACTGTGAATTGAGTATCGTTTTACCATCCCGTTGATTACGTACTAGGGAGCCATTGGTCTCATTCCAGAACTCTTCTTTCTCACGGTTTTCAGAAAACTGTTTCCAGGTTGTACTAGCAAGTCCGTTATGCTGAAGTGAATGGTGAACGCAACTGAATCACCGAAACTAAAGTTCAAGAAGATGCGCTATCAAAAAGGTCAGTTTTTGGATTTCGTTTTTGTAATTTTTGGACCCATTGAGGTTCATAGTTGGTTTCCATGCGGTTCACGTTCCGTAGTGGTCTGTTTCGCTTCTAGTTGTCTTCAAATTGTGAGTGTAAGTGTGTCTCATTATTGCTATTTTGATTATCTTATTTTACTCACTTTTATTCGTGGCACATGGCTGTCATCGCAGTTTTGTTCGCTCTTATTCACCTCATATTGTCTTGTTATCCTTTTTCTATACACTTATACGCATTTTATCTTTCATAACTAATCTTTCTTCATTTTCCTGCGGTTTTCGCATCTAGTCATTTGTTGTGGAGATGTTATAGTTTCTCTTCAACTTTTTTTTTGTTATGGCTTTTCGCCACTTTTACTTTCTCAGCTGCCATTCTCCCAAGCGACCAGTTTCGCAATTTCATTTTCTCATCCTTCTTGATCGATGCGGTGCTTTATCTTGTGCGGGAAGGTCGTTGAGTGAGATCTCTAATTATTTTTCTGTTAATGAGATGTTGGTGGTAATGACTACCAGGTTTCAATGTCACTCGAATTTTTCACACTTCTACAAAGGAGTGGGTGGCTATTCAAGGTCAGTTTTTTGTGCTTTTTTGATGAATTGTAGCTGAATTTGTCCGATCCGTTGTTATTAATAATTATGGATGTTATATCTGGGTTATATCTGGAGGACCACCGTGGCCTTCTTTCTTAGAAATTTGAGTTGAAGCGAAAAGGTAATGCGAAGGGTATTCAAGGCCTATTGTGTACTCTTTCCAAATCTTATATTTCCTTCGCCGCTCACATGTGTTTTCACTTAAGTGTGCTTTACGCTTTGCACATACTTCACTAGGGTCGACATGTACGATTAGTTACCCTTTTTGTCCCACTTCTTGGTACTGCCATTGCTCCCAGGCCGTTTCCACATTTAACTTATTCATATGGATCTACACCTCTCATCCAACAAGTTTTTGACTTTTGTTCCTGTCTGCCTGACACGGATGATCAGAAGGCAACCTGGTAAGTAACTCCTGAATGCTCGACAATTATTCATTAGGACTTTCTCTGTGTTTTTATTTGTTTTTTCCTCCATCACTTAACTTGAGTCGTAGAGAGGCTTCATTAAATGGAAAGGGAAAAGTTTGTGGGGAAATGTTTCCATGGGAGCTTTTTTTCTGTTCTTGTTATTTTCATTATGTTTTTTCTTTTTTGAGATCCTCCATAAGTAGAAGTTATGGTGCATCGAAGTCCGATCCGTTCGGATAACGAAAGATACATATCGATCTTTCTTATCCTTCCTCCCACGAGGATCAATACGTATCTTTTGTCATCCGACCGGGTCGGACTTCTATGCACTATAAATACAGCTATAGTTTTGTTTCCAAACTCTGTTCTAACATGAAGCGTATTTCTCTTCATTTGTATAATGCTTATAACGTTGGTATGTTATCAGAGTTCGAGTTAGGATTACGGGCCTTATCGCAGATAACTTTGTGTTTTACTACGGAAATTGCTGAGTAAGCGGTTACAACACTTCGGCAGATAAAGCTTGTAAGCGTTAATTCGATATACTTCCTTTGAGTTCCAGGCTAGCGACTTGAAAGGCTCAATTCAGAAGGAAATCACTAAACTGAGACCCTCTCGGTGGTGAATCTAGAGCGCGTGAGATTTGTAATGTGGGAAGCTGGGTGGTTTGGGGGTGGAGGGGGAAGGAGAGGTCGTACTGCTGAGGGGCGGGCTATGACCAAGGGGGGGGGAGGGGATCAGGGCTATGCATTACTAAAGTAACTAATTAACGCCTAACGGCCATCTTTGGCCTAACGTCATGATTTAACGGATTAACGAAATCTGAAAATTTTTTAACGCACAGCCCTGGGGGAGGGATGCTTGTGGAATCTTTGTTTGGAGATTTTTGCAGTGGAGTGGTATGGATCTTCCGGTGTATTACCTTCGTGATTAAGGAGTGATTCATGACAGTGACAATCGGTTGCACAGAAGTTGTCCTTTCCGAGTACCACACTTTATCACATTAATGGAATAATTGCTGCCTCCATTTTATAATGTATCCATTCCTCAAGCATCATTTATAATTCTGCCGTTGCCGGATTTGCCAATATTTCATCCCGTAAGTTGTCAGGTTCCTACTCGGATGTTTCCAAGCACATTTCTTAATCGATCTCTTCCCCGGTGAAAACGCGCTAACACCATAATCCCATCTTCACAGTGTCTTCTATCTCCCAGTGATCTATCTTCCTTGCGTTTTCAAATTGGCAGTAGTTTTTTCCGTGTCCAACGTGCTGACCAACTAATTAGTTCCATCAATTTTTTTGGACGCTGTTCTGATGAATTCTGATCAGAAAATCATTGATTAGCTTTCTCGACATCATTTTGCTATGATTCATCAAATTATAGCTATTTGAAGATGAAATAAAATTATTCCTGCACTTTAGCGCTTTGTTTGTTTTGCGTACCTGGAAATGATGGCCTGAGGATTCTTGTTTTTTATAAAGGGAGTGGAATCGATATTCTCGAATATCTTCATTGGCTAGCAACAGGAAAACAAACCCTTTCTCCTTTCCACACATATCAAAGTCATTCGGCTCAGTTTCACTAACAGCTATACGGCTTGTTTTCTCTTCCTCTAAGGTTGAGTCACGCGAGATTATAAGGGCACGATATATGGCGTGATAGGTCATAATCTATGTTGCGGGCAGCCTCGAAGGTGACTTTTCTGTATATGATGGAATTCGAAATTTTTGGCCAGTAATTTTGAGCCGCAGCTCATTCGAGAGCGCCCAAATGTGCTGCGTTTAAGATGCATGTATGTGTGCATATATATTTTTTCAAATGAAGTCGCATTTTTGATGGTAGTTGCAGGAAAATTAAGGTTTAGATGAAAGTTAGGCGTGTGAATCTGGCTCTATACCGTTTGAAACTTTTTATTGTCTTTATTACTCATTCATACAATAGGCCTTCCAAAAAAAACCAAATCCTTATATTAAATCAGAAAAAAGCCTTTTCTCTTTAACTTCATACCTGTCTCTCCTATCCTGAGAAGAATTTGATTTTTATTTTCAATTGAAAGTTCTTTGGAATGCTATTCCGCTTTATTGCACATTTTCTTTTAGAATCGCTTCATAGATATCGCGTTTTATTCAGACATGCTGCGCATGAGTGCAGGAAATAAAATGGAATGAAATGAAAGCGCATCCATTTTAAGTTATCCATTTATTCGTGACGCGTATTAATATTACTTTCCATTTCTTTGAGGGCATTGCAGTGTACTTCGACATTGGGTCATTGGTTACCCTCTCGCTAAACTCATTTTCTTTTTGAGTAGGGTTTTTTTTTCAAATCTTCTCTATTTTATGAAAAACGCCTTGCTTGGCTATGTATTCGTTAGTATTCATTTCTGTCTGAGTAGTTCATTTCATAGGTAGTGTAATTCTCCCTGTAATTATGTCTTATATGCTTGTTTGCCTCTCAGAAAAGGCTTCTACTGCAAGCACTAATCGAAAAATAAATCCCTTGCGAACATTTGATGTATGTTTTTGTGCTTATCTAGTTTGCAATTGTCATTGCACTTTGCGGTCCCATCCGTTACTTCGTTAGCCTATCTTCCTTCTCCGCCTGCTGCTCATACTCTGCGGTCCCATCTATTAGTTCACCAGCTACCATGATCTTCTCATTCGCTTGCTGCTCGATCGAGGAGTTATGTAACTGATTTTTCTGGAACTTCAAAAAACTCGGTAGAGAGAATTAAATGTATTCACTGGATTTATGTCAGACGAATTTCTTCTTTTGCTATTTCTATCAAAAACTACCACCTATGATATCACAAATTGAGAAATCACATCAGAATGGCTTGTTGAAGAGAGCTCATTGTGATGAACAACATTTTATTAGTTAGCGGATGTAGTATACTGTGGCGGCAACATATTTAGACACCCACGATTTCGGATCATAGATTTTTTTTTGCATATCTCAGCCCAAACATGAGCAATCGGAACCAAGTATGAGTGTGTGTTTAGATTCTATGGGGGCTTTCTTCCTGTTGCTCAACACGAGCACAGATTCAATTGGAACTAGAATAAAAAATAAAATTTTAATTTTTTCACTCTTCTCAAACTAGCTATAAAACCCAGAAGGTGGGCGTTAGATGGGGGGAGGGCGTGGGGAAAAGTAGGGCCTCCGCCGTTTTCGGGACCCGGACGGAAAATAAAATTAATAAAAACATTAATTATAATAATAAATAGTTAATAAAAATTATATTAAAAATAATATTAAAAACAAAAACAATTAAAAATAAGCTAATTCAAGTTTTTTATTTGTATTGTAAAGTAATTTCGAAAATTTGCCGACCAATTCTCGGGGGGGGCCCCCGCCCCCCCCCCTGCGTCCGCCACTGGTATCTACTTATGGGGAAAATGAAGTGTTGATTTGAAGTAGGCACTTTTCTGCTGAGAACATCTGCTATGAACGCTGTTAGACTACTCTCCGTACCAGCTGGAGCTAGGGACAAAAACGAACCGTGAAATTTGTCGAAAATTTCATTTTATTGAATCTCAAGAATAAAGCAACCTTTGGGAATTCCTCAGAAGTATCTGAATGTTTGCTAGTAGCGCAAGTCAGAAAGAAATCCACAGCCAAAATGCATGTTCTCTCTTTGTATTTATTCACCATGAATCCTTTTCTTTTCACAGTTTTTTAGCTATGTGAACGAGTCGTGTTTCTCCATGAGGTGGAAAACAACGCAACAAAACCAAATATAGCAAACGCGTATTAATATCGAGAATAGGATCATATCTCCCTTGATTTGAGAAACTGAGTAAGAGAGAAACTAGAATATTCCCGAAAGTACTGCATTTTCAGCTCTAATGCATTGAATCAGTGCAAATCTACACAGAAACATCCTCTGGAGGGGTAGAGTGGAGGTGAGAAAAACAATATCATGCCTTATCACATCCTTGAATAGCGTCCTGACAGCTCACTCCAACCTTGAATAGGAATTTTTCACTCCCATCAGTTGATCGCCCAAAATTGGTAGCGTGCTAAATATTAGGTTGAGTCAAAGGTTCTCGGACGAATTGATAAAATTTTTATTTTCTTTCCAATATCGTAACGACAACGCGACAACCGTGAATCATTTGAAGTATGCCCAATTAGCATCGATGGTCGTCTTCCAACGGTTAGGCAGATCGTAGATGCCCTTGCTCCAGAACGCTGGGGGCTGGTCCTTGAAGAACTGCTCGAGCGCCTTTTTGATGTCATCGCGAGTTTGGAATTCTTGACCATCCAGATGGCGTTGAAGATGGGAAAAAAGGTGGTAATCCGAGGGAGCCAGATCTTGGGAATACGGTGGGTGTGATAAAATGGTTCAGCCGAACTTCATCAGTTCGCCTTGGTCGTTCTTGCAATATGTGGCCGAGCGTTGTCGTGTTGTAAATAGACTTTGTGCTGCTGCGGGCGCACATTTTCGAGATTCGCCTTCAGATTCCTCAGTTGCTCAAAGTAGACTTCCGCGGTCACTGTGGATCCCTCAGCGAGCAGCTCCCAGTACTCGACGCCGTGTACGCTCCACCAGATGCAGAGCATAACCTTTTTGACCTGCACGTTGGGTTTGGGGACGTCTTCTGCATCCGCGCATTTGTCAACCCATTAAGAACGCTGGTGAACGTTACAACAGCGAATCCACTTTTCATTCCCAGTGACAAGGTGCTCAAGCTACGTGTAGGTGCGCTTGAGCGTGAGGAGAGAAAGCGCTGCATCAGCGCGGTGGTCCATGTCATGCTGCGTCTGAGCATGTGGTACCCATAACCGAGTTTTTGCACCTTTTCAATTGACTTCAATCTGCGAACAACTGTGGCTTGACTCGCCTTAGGAGCAACGAGTGATTTGATTCGGATTGGCTTCCACCTGTCTCCAGAGCAAGTTCAAATCCAACTTCATCGGGCGTCCCGAACGGTCTTCATCTTCGATGGAATAGTCGCTTGACGCGAACTTCGAGTGCCATTTGTAGACTGTACTTCTAGCGGGGGTGTGCTCCTTGTAAACTTCCTTCAAACTTATATCGATATCCACCGGTTGGTGGAGAAAAAGCAAGATGTTGCGGAGGTGGAGTGGTGACGGCTTGAATTTGCGCGGCATGATGGCAGGAAAAGAACTAGGTCGGTATACTTGTTAATTTGCACTTTGAAGAGAATTTTATACTCCATCAAAATGTAGTGCGGAGGTGGAGTGGTGACGGCTTGAATTTGCGCGGCGTGATGGCAGGAAAAGAACTAGCTCGGTATACTTGTTAATTTGCACTTTGAAGAGGATTTTTTCACTCCATCAAAATGTAGCTAACATGTTCGTTTCCATTAGCTCTTTGCTGAGTTATAAACTCTGGAATTCATCACTACCAATTTGTTCGAGAGCTTTCGACTGGACCTAATATGTGGCCACCACTGTATGTCCAGGATTAACTTAAGATTCTTAATAATGAAATATTCTATACAATAGTCGGTATAGCTTCAAATGGAAATAACTTTAATTAAATGTCAATGAGATGTAAATGAGAGATGTTTTGTTTACTTTTGCTGAAGATCAATTTTCTGAAATGAAAAATCGCCAGGGAGCCATTAATCGAAACTGCGTGTGCTCATGGAATGGAGCAATTTCAATCATTGCACGGATTAGTATAGTGCAGGGGCGAGACATGGCTTATTCACTCTCTTTTGGCTATGGCCTTCAGCAGAAAGGCCATAGAGATATGGGTATCATGTTACCCTACGTGGGCTGGAGTGCATTTTTATGTGACGGCAGCATTGACATGTCTACTACGTTCAAATTGGCAGTTATTGGTTGCTTTTTGTTTTATTCAGACCATTTTGTCACATAACTTTAGATGATAGGTGTTGGGATGGTGACAGTGATCTTGCTGTAGACTTCCACTTAGATTCTTTGTAAACGAAAAACAAGCAACGTTTTATTTTTAGTACATTTTGCTGATATTGATATACATATCTTGTCATAACTTTGTTGTTGCCGCGGCAGATCTAACATCCAGCACAAACATATGAAGCAATTCAGCTAAGGATTTATCAGCAAGTCTCGTTCCTTTTGTGGTCTGATCTTGGGTATTTAGAAGGTCTGACTTTATACGCAATATTTGATTGGCTTAGATACTTTACAATTTTGTAACAGCAGATTTTTTGAAAATTGATAGTCACTGCAAAAAACTGAATAGCAGTAATCCTATTTAATCACCTGGACCTAGAAAGATCGTCATGGACTGGACGTTAGGTAATCAAATTGTTATCTTCAGCCAATTTGACGCTACACATTGATAAACTGTTTGTTTACCGAAACATCGCGTAGGTTGTGTTGTTAGTTCCTGAGTTGATCACCACCTATTTACTCTTCTACGTGACAGTCGTGAAAAATTAAAAGTATTGTCTTGTCTGCGATAGATTTTGTTGCAAACATTCTTCAGGGTAATGTGCGGCTCTGTTGGCTAAAAAATTCAAAAGAAAATTCTATTTTGTAGATTGCCTGTTTCAGAAAAAGAAGGCCCTGTAAATTCCGGAAATTTTGAGATTAAGGGTTGCAGAGTCATTTTCGGTTTAAAACATGTTCTGTTACGACTCAGCACAAGTGAACAGTTCTATGAGGTTTCAAGTGGTTCGGAATTCTATGTAGGTATTCATAGGTATTCATGATCTTTTTCGGGAAAGTTCTGAGCTCTGCATCCACCTAGATAAACTTGTTTCTCGATCAAAATGTGGCGAATTTTGCTATCTTTACTACAATTTCTGGGTGTGGGGCATTATTCCTGGGCAGTTCGGTGCGGCAAGATTGCGTGATTGGCCAGTCCGCTCGGCTGACCAACCGTAAGGTTTAACCGCACCGCCCCTTTCAGGTATAACGCTCCACACCCACAATTTCTCATCGCTGGCGGAGACGAGTCGCTTTGGCCTAGTATACAATTTTTACCTCGAAAATTTGTCGACTTCAAAAAGGTTCATGAGCAACACACATTATAAGTAGTACATCCAATACCTTATGTAACCGATGCTTTTTAAAGGCAGCAAGAGCTGAAATTCTCGACTCTGAGCTGAGCTGCGGGTGGTGAAGTACAGACTCGGCACATCATAAATGTGAAACGAACACAGACAATGATGGCTTACCTGCAGAGAAAATGGAACATTCGTCACGAACACGCCTGGCCGTGTTCGTGCGCGGACGAGTTTTCCCCGGCACGAAAGCCATTGCGGCGCGTGGTTTTGGCCGAGTCCCGACATGAAACCCTGTGAATTGAATGCATTTCGTCTTCCCTTTGCGCCAAACCACGCACCGCAATGGCTTTTTGCGCCGGGGAAAACTCGTCCGCGCGCGAACACGGCCAGGCGTGTTCGCGACGAATGTTCCATTTTCTGTGCAGGTAAGCCATCATTATCTGTGTTCGTTTCACATTTATGATGTGCTGAGTCTGTACTTCATCACCCACAGCTCAGCTCGGAGTCGAGGATTTCAGCTCCTGCTGCCTTTAACAAGTTCTAATTACTCCTTTTTAACCATTGATTACTAGAAAGGTCTGGTTGTTCCTCTTACCTTTTCATACTTGCTTTATTCCTCCTATATTCTAACAACATAGCAAATCTCTTCGCACCATCACTTCAAACCTGGTGGAATAAGCAGCTGATAAATTTTAACGCTATCATGTGCGAACTTTCGTACAAGAATGTCAATGCTCAGGTTCCTCTTCGAGCTCTTTGTTGTATTCCTTTTTTGTTGCTTCACATTATGTTTCGAGATGTGTTTTTGCTCTTAAGCTGGTCGATTTGATCGCATTCGTAATGCTTCTGACGGTTATCGCCGTCGTCATCGGCTGTAGCGCCTTTATGAAAACACACATACACACACTCAGCGCGAGCGTCTTACGCTATGCGCGTCTCGTGAGAACTCGTCGTTTTTATGCAGTCGGTCGACCGTCAATTTGCGCAGTAAATGCTAGATTCTGCCCTTTTCTGTCGAGACTCCTTTGAATTTGCTGTGTTTTGGAAGTTTGGGGTGTGGTAGATGTTCATCTTGTGTATTTCGATATTTCATTTGCATCTATTATATTTTACATATCCTGTAAATTTCCCAAGCGTTCTTGCCCTGTAATTTACTGTTGTACATTCCTGTGACCAAAGGTGACATGAAGAGTGATTCCAGATGCGTGGATTGTTTACGCCACAAGCGTAAGCATTTTTTGTTTAGAGCTGGCGTGTTTAATTAAATTGTGTTCCATTGTTCACGTGAGCTTGTTCTTTTTCGTACAACCGTGACTTTTCACGCGTCTGGATGCTGTAGACTTTATGATTCTGTGATGCGCAGAACTGTGCAAATATTATGCTGATTCAGTCACGTTCTTCTCAAAATGGTCCTACGCGTTGGTTTATTGCTCTACGGTCTCACTGGTCCTTGATAGCCAGGATTGTAAGGATTCTGGCTGTCTAGTGATTCTGGAAATTCTGATTTTTATCTATTTGAAAGCACACTAAAAATCTTGCATTAGTTTATTTTTATTTGTTTACCTTTATTATTATTTTTGATATAATTTTTATTAATTATTTTCCATTATAATTAAGGTTTTTGTTAATTTTATTTTCCGTCTGGGTCCTCGAAACGGCGGAGACCCCACTTTTTTCCTCACGCCCTCCCCCCACCCTCCTGCCCACTTTCTGCTTCTCCCCACTGATACACTCCCTTCACGTTTGGGATGCGGAACATAGCAATATGTATGTTTTGTAGTAAAGACATGTATTCCAGTAATGATGTGTTTCTCTGGAGTGAAAATTCGTTTGTCGCAAGAACTGTCAAGGTGACCTCGCATTCAGAATCTGCTTTAAGAAGAGTAATTACCCGTGAACTAACGACCTACATCCAGGATCTAGGCTTTTTATGAACGACTAATTAGTTAAAGTTACAAGGAATTCGCTTCGAAAGGTCGCGGAAATCTCAAACTACTGCAGATATTTATATTTTCCAGAATTTTCTGTAGGTTTTTAGGTTATCCATAGGACTAAAAAGAAGCTGAGATTTTTTTTTACTTTCATTAACAATTTAGGAAACAATTTGAGCATCTAGATTTTCGAAAGTGAGAAAGCCCTAAATCCCTTATGTTGAAACACTCGAATATTCCATTTATCCGAATTAATCGATATTCGAAGGCAAAGATGTTCGATTTCCAATAAGTAGAAAATACGATTGTTCCAACATTGGAGACCATGGTAATGTGGAACAGAAGAAGAGCCTTACGGCTTTCCCATTCTCGAATATCGGGATGTTTAATTGTTTTCTATATTGTTAATTAAAGTAACAAAATCATCCGATCTTTATGCGGTCCAATGTTTACCTTAGAAAGGTTCGTATTTTTTGTAATAAGCTCTTATCAAGGGTTTGTTCGCGGCTTTTTTGGGAACGTTAAAGGGCGATTTCCGTGAATAATTCATTTCAGACATTAGATTACCGTTCCGTTCTTGAATGTGACTTGAGAATTCGCTTGTGCGTGCGTGTCTTTGTAACTTCTGATTTCATCAAATCTGCTCATAATTGGATAATTTCTATCACTCTATCCCCACGCATAATTTCTACAGGTTAAAATTTAAATTCTGACGCAAGAGAAAGTGGAACTGCTGGGGCAAGTTTTAAAAAATGTGAGTTAGGAATCTTCCGTGCTATAAAGAAGCTTAAATTTAAGGATATAAGCAGGTCACCTCTGGTCTGTTTACGTTTTCTTATGCCTTTAGCGTAATGCCAATTTTTATTCAATTGCATATCGAAAAAAGCGCGCGGTTTATGGAATGAGTAGTCAGTCATCATCAGAAGTAAGAAGTTTCATACTGGCTGCATGTTTAGTGTTTTTGCTTTGATTGTGAGCTTGTTGGAGCTTCCCAACTCCGACCTAATGAAAATGTTGGTTAAACACTTCTTCTTTTCTTTTTATTATGTTTCATTTTTTCATTTATTTATTATCGGCTACAATAGCTGACAATATAAGAACAACTAAATGAGAAATGATGCCGATATTTAGTACAATAAGAATATAAAAGTGTTCGGAAAGGAATAGTACACTACATACGGAAACTTGAGATAATTAATCAGTATAGAGAGTGTAAGGGCAGGAGTGAGGGAGGGGGAGGGCATTTCGTGGATCTCGGGGCGAGGAATAGCGGTGGCCACCAACGCCGCAAGTCCGTCAGAGTAGTATATCGGGGCTCCGAGTATCAACTTAGTGGGTCCGTCAACCTCGCCGGTGACCACAGTATCATCCATTCGATCGCGGGGGTATTGGGCTATTGGGCTAAATAAATTACTGAACACACAAGAAACTTAAATAATTAGAACGTTAAAGGCATTCTCAAAGCATAGTACATTAGCAATCCGATCTAATGGAGTAGGAAGAACAATGGCTGGGTGTAACAGTAGGATGATAAAGAGAACATAAGAGATGTGAATGAATATGTACGCCGGTTATGAGTCTTCCGTGAATGAGGTCTTGCTGGGACGTGAAGGCTTTGCGATAATTTTCGATTTCATCCCCGGCTTTGAGCAATTACTAGCTAATGAAAGGTTGGCTGAGAATGAGTGTCGGAGAGTGCTTTGACAAGAAATGTCTCGTAGAGAACAGCGGCACGTCATCCTTTAATCTTCGGAATGTCTTCTCCAATGATTGCAGGGTTGAAACATGCACTTTGTTGTAATTAGTGGGAGGATCTGTGATTTCTTCACTACCGCATAAGTTTCCTTTTGTGCGCGTATGTTTCAGGGGAGTACCAGTTCGGAGGCAAGTTAGGTTTTCTGTACTAGTGCTTGCTACTGACGTAGAAGAATTTACGTTAGTAACAGATCATTTAGGTGGCGACAGTTTTCAGTGTGACTGCTTTTATGGCCTGCAAACGTGATCGTTATAGCCATAAAAAGCCGACAGATCAGCTCTTTCGGTCGTAGCCTACCAAGGAAGTTCTTCTGCATGCTGAGTTTCTTCAACCATGCGTTTCAGCAGTTTTTCTGCAGGCGAACAGCTGAACGTGTTGCACTCCAATGCGTTCCAGTTACTTAGCTTTCCCCATTGTTCCAGTACTTAGACTAATGAGCTAAGAGGTTTCGTGACGTTCGGAGGTTTTAGCAAACTTGTTTTTCCACATAACGGCGGTCAGCGCCTCAGTCCAGATGTTTAGCTGATGGTGACGTTTGTAAATCGGACGCATTAATGGCCGTCTTGCAGCTGTAAATATGATCCGTGGCGTAAATTGCCGTTAGGGATTATGCGATATTGCTTTTGTCGAGTTCAGATTGCGTCGCTCGCATTCTTTCCCACGTAGAGACCTTTAATGGCTTCAGGTCGTCGTAAACATGTGTACCTTTTCATGTCCTTCATGTGATTCCTGATGAAAATCTGTTTCTACTCAACCTCACCAGCAATTTCTTCCTTATTACAGTTCTTTTAAGTTTCTTTGGAAAGAAAATTATGTCGTAGAAATATGTTAAGAACTCTTCATCACATACCGCTGGTCTGAGTTGTTTACTTACCACATGAAGTGTCCTTCGTCTACATTTGGTACTGTTGACATGAAGAACGCCCTATTTCCATCTACGGAAAATGGACGTGCTATACATTGAACAACATGAACATCAAGAACACAATGAATTCTGCGGCATTTATCCGTCATAAAATATATTTAAAAGTCATAAAATATATTTTAAAAAAATGAATTGAGCACTCGTTCACATATAGGCTAGGGGTGATTCTTTTTCTCTACATCATTTCAATACTACTGCGGCTTCCTGTTTTCTTCAGTCAGCCATACTTCTCCGATTCTCAAATTCTCCTTTCGCATCTTTCAATGTGTCGTAATTGGTTACCTGCTTTTTTATGGAACACTTCTTGTGTACTCAGATAAATAAATAAATAAATAAATAAATAAATAAAACCTCATATATTATTTCAATGCATTCTTTGCTGTGAGAATTGGATTTTGTTTGCTTATTAATTACTAGGTTTTTCCTTCACTTGTCATTTACCTTTTATACCACTCTGATTTGCGCCTCTATAATATGTTGAATTGTTGAGGAATCAAAGTAGGTAATTTGTAAGTAGTTTGAGCTGGATTTGAAGTTGTTCCTAAGCACGTACATTGCGTTTTTCTCTACATTGGCCTCCTTTAGCCGTGAAGTTCTTGAGGAAGAACCTTCAGAGCGTATGTTTGTCAAACACCTTTCGTGCACGTTGTGGGCAACAAATTTATGCTCATCCGTGTGTAGTTAAGGAGAATTGATTTGAGCCGAAGATGTTACTTGTAAAACTCTTTCTATGCGAAGTTTCTGTCATTTTCCAAGCTTATCTATCTACCTTATGATTAGGATGGCAGCCATCACTAGGGCGAAAAACTTCTTCGCAAACTTCGTATTACTGGAAAATATCTACTATTGGTCGTATTTTGTGAAGTCCATAGTTGAAAGAGTATTGTGAATGTCTGCAAATGCAAATCCTTTGTGTGGTAAATTTGAAGTCATTTGAAAGGCTGCAATTCCTGAAGGAGTCTTCGTTCTCTTGATTTTCAAGGTTTGTTTTCTCGCACGCTTATGTGTATGTAGGAATTAGATTCAATCTATACTTGCTCCATCGTGCTCGGATCTGGGATCCTTGAGCCTAAGCTCATCTAAAGAGCCGTCATGGACGTCTTTTTCGAAGTTTTAGTATATACGACTAAGTTATCGCCAGCAATGAAGTCTTACAACAAATTTTCTCACGAAGTAGATGAATCATGTTTTGCATAGTGCCAGAGCCGGCCATCTGAGTCAGTTGCAGGTGGTAGCCTACGCGGGAGTCGGCTTTACTTTGAGAGTGAGTATAGATTACGATGATGCCTGTGTAAGAGAAGAAAAATCGCTACAAGAACGCATACGTAGATGTAAAGTTGCTCATCTCCGGTTACGTGTTTTTGGTTGTGTATCATAGCGGCACAAGTTTGGATCTTATCCTGGGAAATAGTATTTTTTGGAGCTTTCTAGACCTCTACGATCATGTTATATGTTATAATAAGTTTCTGAAATCATCTTTGTCCCATGTTTTTTTAATATAGATATCTTTGAGTTTGTTTAGTCTCCAGAAAGACGAGAGATTGGCCAATAACAAAGTGTTTAATCTGAATAAGCCTGCAACTTGTGCGACGACTCCGAGAGACTGGGCATATGAGTGGTCGAGAAGCTTTGATGGAGATTTTTGCTTGCATAGCGCGAAATCCTGGATTGATAGTGATATTCAAGATTAAGCAAACACATCCACTCGAAACTTCCTCAACGTTTCATTAGCGTCCGCTCGAATATCCGCCACTTTCTTGTGGACTTGCACTCTTACATATTTCTCTTTTACGGGACCTAAAGAAGCGGCAGAAACTGCGATAGGTGTTCGATAATCCTTTATTCTCATAGTAATGATTCTGTGTCAGTTCAATCTGGATCTCATCCTGCCTTCTAGTCCGCGGACCAAAACATCGAACTCTCCACCTTTATGTCTGAAAATTTTGAATGCTGAACCCTGTGTTACATTTTTGACTCCTAATTTATTTTGGTGGACTTTTTGGTGGCACATTTCTCTTGTGCATGTGCTACGACCTCACGGACAGAGAGTAAAAATATATGTACAGTTGGGTGGATTTGCTATGTAAGTAACCCATAAGCAAAACTCGTTTGTTGTGGCACCTTCGTGAGTACTTGGGTTTTCTTTCGCATCATTATGTATTTGAAAATACGTAATGGAAGAGAGGTTGCAGCTGTATTTCAATACAGGAACATCCTCTTTAATTTCCAGAGCACTGAGGTTCTGTATGTCATAAATGCATTTATTAACAGAATACTCATCAGGTATCGATGAAAGGAAAGGAGAAGAGTTGGTGAATTACATGTTTCATTGAGTGGGGAGGGGTGCTTACGTCAATGAAGATGGACTTACTTTTCTTATTTTCCTAACAGTTTTGCTCCACTTTTTGCATTGATCTCACATGCAGTGCCAGCTTTGAGGTACGCCTTTCTTACCTCTTTTGTCTGATTATTATTACCTGAGATTTACTTAGATCTAATTGATAAATTGAAGAAAAAAACATTTGGCGATCGTGAAATAGTGCTTCGCCTAGCTTTCTCTTCAGAAGCATTATTTCACGATCATCGAAATGCCAAGGTTTAGAAAATCAAAGGACATGGAGATCAAAACGTTTAGCATTTGTCGCTCTCTTCTGGGTTCGTAGTTGTGGGGGCTGCTGTCCCTATAGGATTCAACTGCAATGAGTTTGAGGTTTCAAAGAAAATAAGTGTTCAAAATATGCTTTAAAAAGCTCGAAGATTAACTAATTTTTGAAAGATTGTGTGTGTACTACTGATAGCACGTTATCAGAATTCCTACTGAACCGATTAACTGTTTCTTGACATGTGATTAGCAGTGTACGTACATAAGTTGTTCGGGTCCCCGGTCAGTGATTGATAAGTGAAATCGGAGAGGTTGAGTGCTTGACCGGCGCGTTTGACAAGGTTTTCGCTGGACACAAACACCGCTTGCTTGCAAGCAAGCTGTTGTCGAGAAGAGCTTGTCACCGCCACCCTAGCTTTGAGGTGTTCGATGATATGTTCTCTGCTTCGAGGTTTGTAGTTCATGTGAACCTAGAATTTGAGTGGCAGTTGTACGCTTTGCTGACTGGTTTTAGAAGTTTTTTTTTTAAAAATCTTCTAGAAGGTCCTATCGTCACATCTTTTCGAAAGTTTTCTATTGTTTTTATGGATATGTTATAGTTGTAACCTCATATCCCAACTGTGTATCGTATTCTATTTGCCCAGTATATGCGACGTGAAGGAAAAGCCTTTGGCGCTATACAAATGTTCTAGCGCGGCAGACTTTTCCATAGTTTCTTTCCTTTTTCTCAACTGGCGCGAAGAGTTAGAGCTAATTAGTCAAGTTGTCAGTTGTCAAGGGGATTGAGACAAAGCAAATCATCTGTGAGCAAATGATGAGGTCGCTTAGATAGTTTAAAGTTATGAGTTGTCGTCAGATGCTGTAATAGTTCCATATGTACCTGAGGAAGTGGAATAATGCTAGGTAGGTGGTGGTAGGAAGTAGCGATAGCTGCATTCTACCCTTGTTTTTCCCGTCGATTTTACCGTTTTTCGCAGTAGTTTTTCTATTTTTCCCATATCGCTTTTCTTTTTTCCTTTTTTTTCATTTGGACCTATTTGGAATGGTACTCTTGATTTTACTCACACATAGTTCCCACAGGTCATGTTTAGTTTATTTGGTGTCTGTCTTCGGAATCATATGATCGACTGTCATGGATTATTTCCTGGGCACTTGATAGTTGCGTATTGCGTAATCCAGGAAGCGGCTGCTCCGGTACTTTATTCCAATATCTCCTTCTTTCTAATTTCTGGGCTATTAGGGATAAATTGAATCCACAAGTGGTGAGATTTTGGGGGAGACAACTACTCTGGTGCTTGGAGAGTATGGGAATTCAGTGAAAAGGCTAGTTGGTTGGGAGGAGCGTCCATCATGTTACCTTTTATTCTAGTGCTACCCTTTACGTGTGACCTTTCTACCTTTTTCCTTCGTGTTTCGTTAGTCAAGTTTAGATTTTCTTCCCTTGAATATGCAATTCCTATTGTTAGTTTCGAATCCGACGATGGCTATGGGCTTTCTTCGAGGAACTCCTGAAATGTTTTGTTTTTCTGAATACTGCTATAGAGGATGTAGACAACATTAACTGAATCGTTTTATCTTTCTGCACTTTTTATTTACGTCGATGCCGTACTGTTCGGTAGTGTTTTCGAAATCCGTTTGCGCTGTTTGGCTCACGGGATACTGGCATTTCTTCTCTTCGTTTATTTGTAACTCAGCGAAATTTGTTGACGTCCCCTTTAGGCCTTACAGAATGCAGGTATTTCCTGCTGAATAAGTCTTTGTTAGTTTCGCTGATAGCTGATGTTAGCTTTCCCACATAAATCGACGGCCTTTGCCAACTCGAATGAGGTGGTCTTGAGCCGGTTTGTGTCATAACGATTGGGTTTTGAATGGATCTTTTTCTTGCGCGCAGTCAAAATGTCTCCGTGTTTGGCGTGTTCGAATCCTTGAGACTATTGACGAGCACTGTTGTCCAGTGCCGTTGGAGAGTTTTTACGAGCCTCTGCAACGATGTGTCATGTGGATGATTCACAGTGTGCCATGTCTCGCCGGGACCAGTGATGGTGCCTTAGCGACGACGATGTTTAAACGCGAGGCGCCATATGAGTGTGAACTTTTATCCATATGGTGCTTTGCGGAGGTCTATAAACAGAGCATCTTTTGGTTTGTCTGCTTGGATCTCTGCTCCTTTCTTTGAGGATTGGGAACTACTAACGAAGGTTGTACTGTCTTTATGAACAGTTAGTCAGTAGTTCATTTTTAGTCCTCTGATGCTTTGTATAATAGTATACATTGGACCGAATGAAAACCGAATAATTTTTTTACTTCAATTACTAAATCATTGAACAATTTGAACATCCGGGAGTTTGGGATTGAGAAAGCCCCCCTCCCCCTTTCTTCCAGACAGTGCCGTATTGGCCTCCAACGTTGGAACGTTCGAATTTTCCACTTATTCGAAGTATTCGATATTCGAAAGCAAAAATATTCGATTTCAAATGAATGGAAAAATCGAATGTCCCACCATTAGATACCAGTTCAGTGCTGTATGAGGGAGAAGAAGAGCTTGAGGGCCTTCTCATTCTCGAATATCTGGACATTTAAATTGTTTCCTGAACTGGTCTTTGAAATAACAAAATTATTCGATTTTTATTCGGTACAATGTATACTTTGTAGCGTTCTGATCAATGCAATTACCTAGTTGGGTTCTCTGTGGTTGGAAAAATATTAAGGTAGTACATCAGCTTGTGACATTCACATATCCGATTTTTTCTTTTTTGTTTACTCCTTTAGGAAGTTAGAAAGCCGATAACCTGATTCTTTGGGTTAACCTGCTGAGCAAACTGCATTCCCGGCCTAGTGGCTATCCGGCACCAGATGTTGAGTAAAATTAGTTCCTTCAAAAATTAATTTCGGGATGCAGAGGCAAGAATTACTTAGGCTAGACCTCAATAATGAACCTTTCTTCAGTCCTGCGTAAGTATGGCTATGATTACCTGTATGCCTCTAACAAAACTCTCAAATACAGTGCTTTGAAGATCCCTCTACTATTGCTTATGTTGTATTCCATCTTAAAGTGTCATCCGTTCGGATAATTCCCTTTGTTTGATAATCTGGCACCCCGCTAGATCTTCTTACAATTAAATCTGTCGATTTTGGTGATGGCCCAAGCTCCTCCTCCTCCTACCAGAGGTTTTGTGGGAAGTTTTTATAAATATGGTACAGAGTAAAAAAAATGTGCTGGCGTATTTTTGATTTCTCCTCCTTATTCTTATCTTCTTTTTTTTTTGGGAAAGTTCATTTCATCAGCTGAATTTATGACCTGTGGTAAAGGAACTGTCCAAAAACTTATTTTAAACCAGCGATCCCTTTGGTGGAGTCCTCACGTTCTTCTCACAGCCTGTCCCTACGAATGGCATCCACCTTTTGCGAACACCTCAGAAATAAAGCTACTCATGTCGGCGACCACATTAAGGATTGAATGGACTAACGCTAAAGTCTGCTTTTGGAGTACGATGTACGCGTTTCTTTTAATGTTGTATTGCATTTATCGTGCTAAATAAGCGATTTCTTTCTTGTTGAAGCGCTGCATGCGAATATTTTTCTATCCTCTTCAGCACTTGATGCAAATCTTGCAACTAGAAGTGGTTTAGAGTGTTCGTGTTCGTTGTTCAGCAGCTAAATGTATGTTAAGTGCCATAGAAGGAACCAACTGAAACACCAGCCTATTTTTGTTAAATTCATATGTAATAACATGTGACAGTTTCGGTGCTTTTTCGATAACGGTTATGCAGGTGTGACACGATAGAAAGCATTATGATGTAGTAACTGTCATTTTTATGTGGGAAATACTTTTAGGTTGAAGATTTAATTAGCTATGACTGTTATCGAAAAAGAAATACCGGATTTTGTTCCTTAGATTGGTGTATAATTTAAATAACCATATGTGTATGTGGACGCCTTAATGAGAAATAATTATTGGGCGAAATTAGGGGTTTTTCTCAGTGGTGCGTGTGAGTGCTCTTGTTTAGGTTTCTGTAATTACCTTGTGTTTCTTCTTTGCCGAATAAATTGGAATTCAGACCTAATATCTCTGGAAATACAATGGAATGATTCTTTCCCGAAATTGCCCTTATTCACTTTATTTATATCTGATGTTCTCTTCTTTGTTTTTTTTTCGCAGTCTTGCAGATTCCTGTTCTGTTCTCCACATCTTGCTGCCACTGGAGAACTGACATTCTAACTGGGGATATGTTCCATATATTTCCGGTCATTCTGACCTTGGCGTCACCTTTCTTCGATCATTTTTCGAGGGCGTATCCTTGAAAGCATTCGGACACTCTGCATGTCATCAAGAAACCATGTTGGATTGGTTTTGGATTTACGTTCCACCTGTTCCCAAGTGTGATCCTTAAAAAATATGCAAAATTTGGGTGGAACAAGAACTTTTATCTTTACTTGCAGTTGTGTAGGTATATTTCTTGGTGATGTGTGTGACCGTCCCTTCGTAGGGGATGTTGTCTAAATAAATACATATTGAATTGTACCTAGCGTTTCCACAGCGAATACGGTGCATTATGGATGCTTTTTAAATTGAGGATTGCAGTAAAGAAATCGTTCCTTGAAACATTAGTTGATACTTCCAAATATGATGGTATTTTTTCTCTCGGGGATTTTCTTTGCCAGTAGTTTTGTATCGGCACTGTTGTATTTCCTTTATCTTTTTTCTTACGATATTATGGGATTGTTTCTAGTGTCGCGCAGAATCCATAGTTCTACCAATTCGCTGGCGCCTTTTACACCCATAAATCAAAGAAACATCGAATGGCATCCGTCGGTTCCACATTGTGTTTGCTTCTTGGGTAAGATACACATACGAAGCAACTTTTCTGTACAAAGTCTTCTTCGCATATCGCACTACTTGCTATACTCTTATTTGCTTGATGTTAATCTGGGCTGTTTCTCAATACTCATATACTCTTCGTTTAGCGGAACGTTTCCTTTCGCAGTTGTTTTTTTTTCATCAATAAATTCTTGCTAACTTTTTTGTCGCTCTGGTCCTTCCGCTGAGACAGTCATGGACGAGTTTTGTTTAATTGTCATTGTCACTACATTCAATTTGTTTGTCGAACATGCTTACTCTACTAAAGTGAATCCGCTCCCATGTTATTCTTTATAGAGGACAATTCCGTTTGTCATGATGCGTTTCACTGTATGATAGCTACACGTTAGGATGAAATTTATGTGTTCTCGGTTAATCCACCAGGTTTAATCCTGATTATACTGCCTCATCGGGTGAACGTCTGAGATGAGGGCCGTTGGCGGAGGGCTAGTTAGTTTCTTTTGCATCCTCCACCATTTTTAATCCCTTTAAGGGAAAATCCATAAAGTAGCTATGCATAAGATAATATTATTAGTTGTACCTCTTTCTATTTCCATGTAGTTTCCTACATATGCAGTTGCCCATGTCTCTATATCTGCGCTTCTGAGTTTTTTTGTAGCTTTTGAAAAATCGTACGGCGTTCAATCTCACTTAGTTCCTTCCTTACTGTCCTAATCTTAAACGTAATCCATGTGCGTAATTATCATGACTTATAATAACGGGCTTACTTCGTCTGTCACGTGTGTGTATGTGAAACGAAATTCCCTGATTAGTCAGTGATGGTGATTACGAGGTCAACAAGATGACAGGGACGGGTATGGTGAGGTTCGATAAATGAAGAGAAGCTCTAACGGATGGGGAAGTGGAGAGCGGTGATTGCACCGCGGTGTGGAGGGTGCGCCGGCGTCCAAAAGCGGGGAAACGCCTGGAGTCGGGTCCAACGGTGTGATCAGGGTGCGCCGGCGTCCAAAAGTGGGGATACGCCTGGAGACGGGTCCAACGGTATGATAAGGGTACGCCGGCTTCCACATGTAATAGGAATTTGCTAGGCGGGTCTATTTCTGCATGAGGGGTACGCTTATCCTGTTTCGGCGGACCCTCCTACCTAAATTACCTAGATGTACATTGTTTCCTTTCAGATTCGTGTTCTCTTCCCAGTCCGTTTGTGTCTGAATGAACCACTCCTTCCTTTCCGTTTATATACACCGGTGGATCCTTATCACTTGAATTACCACAACAACCAGTTGAGCCTAAATCATTTCAAGATAACATTTGCACTGATTTGGTTGCACTCAATTCCTCACGGCCACTAACTCCGCTCATATGGAAGAGCATAACTTCGTTCATATGGGGGAAAGCCAGCACCTATGAGATCAAAGGTTTCTCAGGAGAGCGATAGAACTGCGTAGAAGGGTGCAGATTTTATCAATAGAAGCCTGCAGAGAATATTTGTCCATTCTTCCAAGTATTTTCATTTCACAGCGATCAGTCATCCAGTGCGCTGCGGGAACAATGTGGTGGAACCTGTAAACGAATCTATTTTGCTTGCTTGCGTTAGCTAACGCTCACTGGATATGCTGTCACAGAACGGCAGGCTTCCATCCCGAGAAGTTTCCGAGGTCACCTTGAGCAAACATTAGACGACAAGCGATGAGTACACATGAGTTTTGAATGGTGTAGAGCATGCACTATTTTGGAATGTCAGGATCCGTGGACATGCATTTCTGAAGAAGTTGATTTCGAACTGCTAAGGAGATTCTACAGGATCGCTCAGGGTACCATACATACCATACTCAGGGTATTTTGGCGAGTTCAACTTTCGCTCGCTTACTGCACCGTTCACACGATGCGGCACTTTCATTGGACTTTAGGACCTCTAACATGGCATGCTGAATGGATTCATCTTAAATTTGTTGTGGAAATCGTAGAATTAATAGAAGTTTAGGGTGATAAGATGTTAGTGACGAACGGATTTGAGGGGCTACGTACCTGTAAGCTTCTCTTCTATTTGCTGTTTGAAATCAGTTTCATCATTACTTTATAGTATAGCATGTTCGAGTGTTGTGCTTAGTCTGCCTTCCTTTTGTTGAATTGCTTTGCACAATGAATTTTTTCGTGGAAAACCCTTTCCTTCATAGACAGCTATACTTTGATTTTCGCTACTTTTTATTTGTGGACTTTTTTTTCTTGCTCACCGCTAGGAATGAATACTCCTTTTTTTGTTGGCCTTCTTGCTTTTTCATGCAACAGTGTCCACTAAATACCGAAAAAAGCGAATTCATGCTCGTGTTATCTTCGCTGTCTTTAATCTCACTGTTGTTGTCCCTTCTCTAGATCCTTGGAGTTCTCAAGCTCTTCATTCGTCCTGGTTAAGAAGCTCTATTAAGGCCCAATGGGAATGGGAACGCTGCTAAGCATTTGTTAAGTGCGCAATGTTTCTTGCTGTGCGACATCCTTATTCTTGCTTACGAATGACTACGTCTTGCACTACTGAAAGCTGCTGTTTGATTTTATTTCTTTGGGTGATAAACTCCTTATAGAACTGAATGTAAGTTTCTTTTTGATGCGCTATCTCTTCCCCAATTTTGCTTTGCTACTCGTTTCTCTCGAATGACTACCTGCAAGAAGTTCCTTGATTTGTTTTGAGTATGTAGGTGTTCTTGAGTAGTCCACATCTGAATCATAACAGCTTTTCCTGGATGTCGTAATTTCATTGGGTAGGACGAGATCGGATGCGTTTGACGTGAATCGAGTGTTAAACCTTGGGGAATCGGATTTTACGGATGACATCCTCGTCAATGGATTTGTCCTTGGTCGAAAAATTCTATTCATAGCAAAGTGATGAGGACATATCACATCACTTCCTCCCTGTTTTCTCATTTTCTTCCTTTTTTATCTTCGTTTCCTGTTGTCAAATGCACTGTGCACTGTTGTGTGTAGATCTATTATCAAGCACAAATTCCTGGAATTTTCTGTACATTTGCTGTCAACCTCTGCCAAATCCATACATAGTTTCGCTTCAGCGCCTATTTTTTCATGCTTTTCCCCATCGATCTTCAAGTCGTTGCAAGTATCATGACATTGTGAATTTTTGTGGAAATTTTCAGCTTCAATGAAGCGCCGAGTGACAGTGCACTTCGGAGATGTGCGTGTGGTAGTTCCCTGCCAGGATGAGAACACCACCGTTGCTGATCTGGCCGAAGCGGCGATTATAAGGTACAAGAAGGCGACCGGCAAAGTGGGTTACTAGTTTGTGATATTGATTTTTCTTTTCATTTTCCCTTTACTTTCCGTTTACCTTCGTACTTTGTCGGAGTTGTGCTGGAAGTGTTGGTTCGGCTGTTGTGTTGGAGTACTTGATTTCTTTCTTCTCATAGAAACACGCTGTCGGCTGCTTCGTGGCCTGCTTTTATGCGCTCTTATGTTATGTATGTCTGGATAGATGAGCGCTGAGTGTTTATTTTTAGTTATGCATCTAGCTAGTTGTAAAATTCTTCTAGGTACATCCTCCATAGTTTTTTGGGAGAGATTTCTCCTGCAAAATGACATTGGGACATCTGTTTTCTGTGCGCAAACGCATAGTTGAACGTGAAAACTCGTTTTCTGGCAAAAGGGTAAACAGAAGGATTTTGATGGATCATGAAATCGAGTCGCTCACACACGTTGAAACATCATCACATCGGTTTCCAAACAAATTGAAACAAATCAGGTTCGAATGACAATCTCCTAAATCCTGCTGTTTGAAGAATTCAAAGTGTTTTTTTTTTGGTTCCCCAGTTAGCGTTTTGTCCGGATCAGATCCAACGGGGGAAGGCTGGGATTTTTTGCTCATGGATGAATAGAACGCGACCTCCGCAGATCCGCGCTCGTTTTTTGACTAAAGGGATCTGCCCGAAAATTTCTTAGACCACGTTATTCTTTAATAAAAACTCTTCAAGAATCCTGTCGACCTGAATAGCTGCCCTGCTGGCTGTGTTCTTGAAGTGTCATGTGTTTTTGTATAGTTCACATATCGTCTGTAGTTTATACATTTATCTACTATGTAAAATCCCCCATTTAAGATGCTCAGCTTACAGCAAGGTCAACTATAGTACAGGGAAGGTGTTGTGTGTAAACCTAACGAAGGTGTTATGAATGGTGTCAACACAAGGCGTGGATCGGTCATCATCGTCGAGCACGCTTTGTCCGTTTCCGTCACCTTGTTGTTCTAGAAAGGTTAGCGATGTTTGCTGTAGCCTAGGCGTGACATGTTTGCTGTTCCTTGGCGATTAATCAGTGTTCGTCTGCTCTGCTAACATATTCGTAGGTAACAACTTTTCTGTTCAAGGATACTTAATTAGTTCGTTTAATTTGGTTGATTACACCGCCTGAAAAGAGCATTCGGATTTGGGTAAGGCTCTTTCACCAAAAATTGGTCTGATACATATGATTTCTCAAGAAAATAATACAAAAGCGCTTTGACAGAAGCGGGGGAGGGGTCGGGGAAAAGCTGCAGACTTCCCACTACTCAGCTGCATGTAGAAATAACACGGTAGACCGTAATTATTGCAGTTTGGCTCAAGGGAGCTGACTTTCACCCTAGTATTTGGACGAATTTTTTAAAACTAATTTCCGTGGCAAAAGGGATCTTCAAAATTTAGGGGTGAAAATTTGCTTGGATCCAAATGGAAGCCAAAAAAAAAATTAGTGTGGTTGATGATTTAGGGATCATTTCGAAAGTTCAGATTATTGAAAATGGAAGGTGCTGCTGCATTTCTCATCTTTTTCCTAATATTGTGCTGCTCCTTTTTTCGAACATCCAACATTTTCGATGTTTTCCCAGCCGAATCTATGCTTTGTTTGCCTCTATACATATATGAAAAGCATTTTCCTGGATGACCATTTCCATGTCCAAAAACTGCCTCTTTTATGTAAAAAAGAGGAGCTGTCCACTGCGATGCTTTCTTTTTTTCTCGGATATTGAGCCCTGTCTTTGCATACTTAGCTATTGTGGCCTTGACATTCCCAATTTCGAGCTTGGCTTGATTGGATTTCTGTCTCTCATTTTTTCCTTTTAATTTTCGACTTTGGACGGTGCTGTTCCGCTCTGAACTGCTGATTTTTCATTTCTTAGGCTGTATGCTGGTTTTGTAGGACACCAGCTGGTGTAGACGGTTTTTCTTGGAAGTAGGGCATTCATTTGAACTTGGATACTTCAGTGCGTCGCTCAGAGGTTTTATAGACTATTTTATTCTGGATATGTCTCCATGGCTCTAAAGATGTGGTCTTCTTGTTATTTGTTTTGGCCTTTACTTACACAGTTCTTGGGGGTTATCATTTCTTCGTAGAAATTGGTGCTATAAATACATTATATGCATATTTTTGAGTGGAATGAGCCGATAAATTGCACAAAAATTTATCGGCTTACTTCTGTATCTGCACAATTTCTGCATGTTTCGTACATGTAGCAAAAGAAACTTGTGTCCCTTGTGTTCGGCAACTTTGTTGATGTCCCATTGACATTCGCAATGACGCAGACACCGTGTTAACAAAGGCTGTGAAATGGACCGAAGTTTTTTTGAGGCCTAGTGTTGACTTGAACTTTAAGACATAGTGACGCAGATGTTCTGCGAAACCGTTTCGTATATGCGTTCCAGGCTTTTTTTTCTGTAACTGCACAGCTGTGGTACTACAGTGAGCATTTGCAATTGTCTTCAGCACAATGTCGTGGACGATAGTTGTACCTTTGAGGACGATATTTGTACCTTTTTCCTAGCCAGTTTTGGACTTAAGGTGCGATTCATGCCTCAGATATGAGAACAAGGGCTTCTTTTCTTCTTCTGGGTATTCTTTATTTTTTTGGTGGTCGATGTCGTAAAATCTGGTCATTTTCGGGCCTCACGAAAGTCTAGAGTTGAAGATTTGCTTGTGTTTTCTCTTGCTTTGGATTAAGAAGTGTAGAAGAAACGATCTTAATCCAATTCGTTGAGAACATTACTCTCTGATAACTGTGCAGCACGAACGCAGCCCGGACGGCGTAATGGTTCGGGTAGAAACCCTAGCAGCAACGGTTGCCGGTTGCTGCCATCGTCCCCCTGATTGCTGCCGTCCCTCAGCAATCGCTGCTAAAGGGCCGACAGATTGAGCAGCAATCGAGGAGAGGATGGCAGCAACTGGCAACCGTTGCTGCTAGGGATTCCACGCGAACCATTACGCCGTCTGATTTGAGTTCGTCCTGCAAAGTTATCAGAGCTGTTGTTGAGTTGTCGTCGACGATGAATACATGGAGAAAGAGAATTATAGCTGTAGCTCGTCCTACTTATAGGCGAAGCGTTCAAAACGAAGCGGCCCGTATGCATTGCGAAAGTGTAAAAATAAAAGGAGTAGAAGCTTTCAAGGTCTTTAGCGTTTCACTTTTTCAATCCTAGAATATTCCCTCCTATGTTATTCACAGTTTCGTTAGTTGAATGTATTCTGTCTTTTTTTCTGTGAAGGAACGATAGTGGAAAAAAACTCATCGAAAGAGATTATGAGCATATTACAGAAGGATAATGTATTGCAGAAACCGAAACAGAGTAAAAAGCGTAGAAGGTAATCAGGAAAAAAAAACATCCTGTCATGTTAATCCACCTATAAGCGAGAATGAATCGATAACTTTGCTGACGAATACTTTACTTTCCTTTGAGTTTGCATCATCTCTGCGTGCTTCCAATCTTTTTTCTAGGTCTTAAAATTTCCGTGGATATTCCTGTGAAGGGCAGTTATGATTTTTTTCAGTCGGTTTTCCCACCGAAACTGGATACACCCGTCCATTTAGTTGCATAGGGCTTAAGAGCACCTCTCATTCATGCGCCGCTGCTGCCGCACAACTCGTTCACGCGGACACACATCCGCACCATGCCACTCTGGATTTTTTCATGGTAACTGCCAATCTGGTGATTTTTTGAAGCACCAAAAGAGGGGGAGCGTGTTCCTACGTCAATTTTCCATCCTTCCATGCTATTTTTTACAGTGAGACTGAATATCGATTGTTCAGTTTGTTGTTTGTGTGTTGGCTTTGTTTCATGTTGACACAACCAGCAGTTTGTTTGTTTTCTTTTTCGTCGCGAGGGTTACGTTCCGTTGGCGGTTAACTGTTCTTGGTGAGGTGTTTGGTGCCTGGCACGATAGCTATGTACTAGTTTCCTATTTTAGAGCTGGTCTCTTTGTCTTTTTTCTTTCTTTGTAGTTGCGCTGGTATTAGGCCTCCATTCCATAATAAATTTCACGATTAGTTGAGAGGCGAACTGATAGCAGTCTTTTTTGTTATGTGGTGGGAAAATTAGGTGGGAACATTATGTCTTTTTGAGTACTGAACTTTTTTTTGCCATTTGCATCAAGAAAAAAATGCTGTAAAGAAAATCCAAGTATTATAGCTAATTTAACTTCAGGATGTCTATTTCTTAAGTTCTAATTCAATTACCTGAGCGCTTCGATAGTGTTAAGGATTGCTCAGTGGAATGTTTCCCTATGAAAATAGCAAGACAGATGGGGAGTTGATTGAAAAATACGCATATCCTTTTTCGGGAGAGGCATCATACATGGAGTGATGTTTTCATCCGTGCGCAGATCCAGGATGTCATAGTGGATTTATATCCTGCTATTTTTTAAATTCATGTTTTCGTTCGTTTCTTTTTTGCTGAATTGCATTTGGCGGAGAGATGAAGTACATATGTACTTGTTTTAAAACTTCGTTGTGGAGCTTTTCTGTTTGATCGGAAGGTTTTCTTCCGTTGTTAAATGGTATACAAATTATTTTATGCACGATTGCACCTAGCAGCGCTCCTTCAAATCCTGAAAGCTTTTGGAAATTTGAATATGGCATGGAACTTCGTACAGGTTGCTTAGCCATTTCTCACCGTCCGTTTTTTTCTGAGGTTTGGTTGCTAGGAGGCTTTTTTTAAACTGCACCATGGGGAAAGTAAAGTGGCTTTAAGTAAATCCTCCGCCTATGTTGCGATCGCTGGGACGGTACACTTTCGTTTAAAAGAAGCACTCGGGAATTGCATGACCAGGGTTGTATTTTTTCTGTGACATTGAGAGGGCGAATTTTGACTTCTTCAAAGTTCATCAGTTGTCAGGGTCAAGGGTAGTGACAATGAAAAATCGTTCACTCCTTCTCGGAAAAATACAAGCCCCCTCCCTTTATGCATACAAGTGTCTTTGGCACAATGAGCCCATTCCTTCATATGACGCCTACTATGGTGGAAAAAAATGCGACTACCTCACCCCATCCTCCTAAATACAAAATACGATCTTAACGAGTACCTCCATCTCCTGTTGATAATTTGTTCTCACACGCTTAAGCTCGATTCTGTTCGCGTTTTCGTACCTAACGTTTATCCATTAGTAGTCCATCATTTATAATATAGATATTGAATTTGGAAATTATACTATTCATTGAATTTTTCTATCCATTTTTTTGCAACCATTTCTACTACTAGCACCTAATTTTTCGATTTGGATTATTCTATTGATCACGTTCATATTTTTCATAAACCCCCCATGAACGCAGTGTACACAATATTCGAGCATCGACGACCTTGTGTAAATCAGGCGGAGAGGGATCAGACGCAATGTTATCGGTGAATTTTCCATGGTCATTGCATGCTAATTGGCACTCGTTTGGGCCACCAGTGATTCACAGCCGCACATCCATCAACCTCGTCCCCGTCGAGTGCATGTAATTCGACTCGTCGCGCTGGCCTCGTTTATCACCAGCACACGGCGTTCGTTAGTGATTCGTTGTCATATAACAGTGTCCTGTGGCAACAGCAGATTTATCATTGGTTTGGCATCTGTCGCCTGGAAGAACTGTAGAGGAAGCGTGCGAATTTGAGCTGCTACGGTGGCATGGGAGGATTTTGGTACGATTTTCATGACTCTGAATTTGCGGAGGAGGAGGGGGAGGAGAGGGGGCGGTGATCTTCATTGAGGTCTTTGCCATTTTTACGTTCTAGTGAAGAGTTTTTCAAGTGATGGAAATCATCAAATTTCTTGATCTGCTCCAACTTTACTAAGTTCGCAAAATTTTGCCTCCTATCTGGAATACGTACTTGCCTTCTTTTCAATTCTTCCATTTTCGTCAAGCACGCTCTTTTCACACTGTTCTGGAAGGCTCCTTAGTAGGACGACTCACGAGAGTAATTCCAGCTTTGGATAGCTTTGTTAATAAAGCTGTTCCCCTTCGCTGCCTCTCACTGTTACTATTCCCACGATTTCCCATCAGAATCAAGGAAATGATCCGTTCCTATTGATATGTATTCATAGGCCCGCTATCGATTTCTTTTTACGGATTATTGCAGAAATGTATTTACATAAGAACTTTTCGGGTGCATTCTTTCCCGTATCAGTTGTCCGAAATTGTTCTGAACTTGACCTTCGATTTTGACATGTTTATCGCATCAGAATGGCAGCGGACTAATGAACGTTTGCTGGCGTATGCGACGACGAAATGTGAATTCCCTTGGTGAGATAGCCCCAGAATGCTTTTTATGGGTATTGATTGCGGAGTTGACGTGGACATGACTGTGAGCAGCTGCAGAATTCTTTGTTTGTAGAACATTAGCAGTAGTGCAGCAGAAGAAGAATGTAGAAGAATATAAACAGAGTTAACCTATAAGTTATATTAGGATATTTTAAGCCCAAGGAAATACTTATTGATGTATACTGCAACTTCTATTGTATTTATACCAGCAAGGGAGGTGCAGGAGGCCTGACTCACAGATCGGAATGAAAGGTATCTGACTTGAATCTCTGTTTGAGTACGTAGGTACTACACTATGAATTTCATTATTGTCCTCAGCTCCAAAAAATATGAGTTCCACCATATCAT
Organism: Ancylostoma caninum; assembly: GCA_037903475.1. Classification (NCBI taxonomy): domain Eukaryota; kingdom Metazoa; phylum Nematoda; class Chromadorea; order Rhabditida; family Ancylostomatidae; genus Ancylostoma; species Ancylostoma caninum. The sequence continues at coordinate 199,991 of JBAJFG010000428.1, forward strand.
TATATGCGTTCCTGCACTCCAGCGGCGACGGGACGGCCGGGTGGGGAAGATACTGGACTGGTAGGCAGAGGGTCGAGGGTATGAAGCCCGTCATGAGCGTCGGTTTTGCATTCTTGTTTTTTTTTGTTCCTTGGAGTCGAGGGCAGTGATGAAATACATGGTGTAGCATCTACTCAAAGAAAGATTCAAGCCAGATAGGTTTCATTCCGAACGGCGAGCCTGGCCCCTTGCACCTCCTTTGTTAGTGGGAAAACCACAGGGGAGACTGTTACGCCTCTTTTCACTCTTGAGTACTAATGAGAATCGCATAGCATAACAATTGGCCGCGGTCCTCTGGGCGGGAATTTCAAAATGAGTGAAGGAACGTTAGTGCCGACGTTGCGATCAATACCTATCTACAGCATGGGAAGTGAGGTAACATGGTAATCTGTCTCTTCGTGGTCTTCTGAATTTTTCTTTTCTCCTTCCTCTATTGTTTCCATTCAAGCTCGCTCTAGACATCCTCTTCATATCTTCTTGGAAACCTCCCCAGCCATGCGATCCATGAACGTCCCAGGGTAGCTGCTAACCTACCTGCAGACCCTGATAGAACGAGTTTTTCCAGCGAAACTGGGTGGGTTTTGTCGGAGAACTCCGTGAAATGAAAGAATTTTGAGGTAGAGTTGGGGGCTGCAGTCCTTGTGCAGAAAACATTATTTTATTCCAACAAGGAGTTTGGTCTCGTAGTTTTTTTTTTTTTTTGAGCTAGTGTGAAGACCACAGTGTCCTCAGCAGTATTAATAAATACTGCTGCTCAAATTAAGAAAAGAAATGAGACCAGAACTTTATCGGTTCGCTTTTTTTTTTGCGAAGAATTCCAACAAGGAGTTTCGTCTCGTGGTTTTTTCTTTGCCGATTCGTGCTGCTTCCGGTTTTATCATGCCTTTTACCATAATCAATCTTCGCAAAGTGAAGAAACGACTTTCCCGTACACAAGTCCATCAGTCAGTCGCGCGTTCCGCTGTGGAACTCTCCATAGGCGCCACGAACACCTGTCGTACTTGTCTGTAAATTCCACCGATCAATGTGGGAGGATTTCGCATTTTTCTAATTGCATCCATAATGTGCAACAGCGCTGTCGCAGTGTGGATTCGTTCGTCGTCGTCGTTCGTTTGCGGGGGTCATGCGCAGTGCGTACGGAGAGACGTGCGCAGTGTGCGTGCGCAGGTAGCGGAGAGTGCCAGACGGTCGGCATGACTCCAGCGCATACAGTATTCGTTGTGTGCGCTGAGGTGAGGAGACTCAGACCGCGACGACTAATCGACCCGCGTTGCTCTGCGGTCGGTTCATTTGCGGTCGCGCATACCTGTAGATGTGCGTTTGGTCTTTTGGCATCGTTTTCCGGTTCGTTATTGGTTTTCTTATGAGTGATACCGTTGTTAATAGCACTTATTCACGTGATCTGCTGCTGCTTTGCCTGTATTCGTCATGTTCATTGTTCTGGGACGTTCTATTGTCGATTGCTTTTTCTGATTTCTAACATTTTCTCTTAGACTTCATGGGAAAGATCACTTTTTTCATCAGGTATTATTCTTTCTTTAAACCGTTGCTGAGCCATAGCTGACTCCGTAAAAACTAAAATCCAAAGTTACAAAGAATCCAGAAACTATGAGGTGGCAGTATTGTGAATGCACGACATGTCTGCCAGTGCAGAATCTCCCACTAACCATTTTTGGCGTATTTTTCAATAGTTTCTTCTCTTCCTTACCCTTGGGGCACTCACTTTTGCCATTCTTCCCTTTTCCTTCTCTTTTTTTTTCTGTTTGGATCAATCCTCCTCATTACTGATGACTCCAAAGGAAATGAATCCACAGTGGTTTGTCTGGCATGGACCGAATTCAACCAGTTCATCAATCCTTCACCGAACTACCCCTATCCCTCTTTCGTCTTCTAAAAAACTATTCCCCCAAGAATTGAATCCTGGAGTTTGCAAGAATAAGTTTTCTCAATCGAATTTGCTTAGTCTTAATTTGCGTCTGAAAACTGCTTTTGAAATGGGGATTGGGAATTCAATGATCTGCTGATCATTGTTGCTGTTGCCTTACCCAAATTTCCGTGAATATTTTCTACTGAGTCAATCTAGTTTCATGCAGTTTTCGATTTCAAGCATTCAATATGCTTTCATTGTTGTTTTTGCGATGGTTTCGGATACAATTTTTGAATCCATGCTCAGCGATTTTCATATGGAAATATTTAATTTGCCTACCATATCCACACGAGGTTTCCAGTTTTGTTTTCAAGTTTTCTAGCACGGAAAAGTGCAGAAGTAGACGATTTTTTAGGGGTTTTCCACTCTATTTCTTTTTCTGCTATGGCGACATTTATTCTTTTGCATTAGTGGTGTTTTTATATAAGGAACGCACTTTGTACGAAGAAATTTGACGGAAGAGTGTATTAAATGGCTATGAAATCACCATAAAACAGCGAAGTTCTATTGCTGTCAGTGCATCTTTATTCACAACCTTTTAACTGAAGGAGACGACATCGTGGGGGTATTTGAGCATACGTGAATCACTGTAATACTCAAATTGAAATATACCTTTAGAATTCTTCCTTTTTCTGCGATTATCTATGCGTTCTGGACAGCCATTCATTCACGTACATATATTATGCGTATATCAAATGCGATAATCCGTTGTGCAATAGTTCTCCATCTCGTCAAAGCCTTTTAGACAGTGGTTTCATCGTCTCTCATATCAAATACACTTTCCTCTATTATTTCTCGATGTTTTGTTCGCAGCTCTTTTTTTTTCGAAGTTTCAGACTAAAAATAGCGCTCAAGTAGTGGAACTGTGCATTGCCACGGCTAGTTTCTAGTGTTTTTATTTGAAAAGAAGTACTCTACAAAGTTTTCATTTGTTTTATTTGCCGTCTGCACTTTATATGCATGAGAAGGCAATTTTTTCGAAAATGCGTCTGAATTAGTGATTGCTATGTTCATTCGTGCATACCAAGAGTACTATGGGCATAATAATTTTTAAAAAAAAAATTTGAGTTCTCTTTTGTTTTCATCGACTGAATCAGAAATTCAGTTTTTTGTTAGTTTTGTTTTATTCCCATGATTCTTACTTTTTTATAGGTATGATAGGTATGAACAGTATTTTGGAGAAAAAAAGACACTTGAGCGCTTTGCAACATGTGTACAGTGGACGGCAATGGCGGTGGCCCATCTGCGGCCTCGAGAAGAACGCAGCGCAACCGCGCCGCGAGCGCCGGGACCGGCGTCGTCTGCTGCTGGAGTGCTATTTCTAGTCGCTTTCTTCCCGATTTGGTCAAAAATCCTTAAAATCGGGCAAAAAAGCTCTAGATATAGCATAACAGCAGCAGAAAACATCGCCTACGACGCGTGCGGCGTGGTTGCGCGGCGTGCTTTTTGAGGCCGCGGATGGGCCACCGCCATTGACATCCACTGTATATGTGCCAGTTGAGGTGATTCCACAAAACTAGCTCATAAAATGTTGTGCTTTAAGTTTCAGGCTTGCTGTTTTAGTGCCCTGTTTGTATGATTATCGTCTGAATGTTCATTTTTTTCACTTCAAAGATTCTATCTGCAACGTCCTCCTTGTATTTTTTTCGCATTTCTAAGTCTACTTTCTTATCCAAAAGCTTTCTCTCATCCAAGAAAATCACTTCAGTCTAGCACGATTTCCCTCCCTTCACTAATGTTTGTTTTCTTTTCATTCCTATCATATTTTGGAGCTATAATTCTTCCTTTACGATAGCCATATATTTCCTGGTGATATCTCCCCTTTGCTACGCTCATCACTCTTTATCCAATACGATTCGACGGCATTTTATCAGCGGAAGATTTTTTGCAATGATCGCCGCTGAAGTGGCTAGCAGGTTTCCATGGATGTAAATATGCGTTTTTCTGTTCGATTTCGAACACTGCTGATAACGTCAGCTTTGATCTTCTCCGGTTTGTGTGACGGCTTCGAGTGCTGCGGCACTTGTATCCGAGTGGTTTTTCAATGATTACATGGGCTAGGCGTCGTCATGGCGTCGTCAGATTGCCGCAGCTGTCGTCTTCTTTCCAGTAACTATGCACTGCTTTGTATAATGCGTTTTTCGCGGAATTCAACTGGTTCCTTACATCCGTACTTTATTGTCGTTGCTGAGCTCGATTGGGTTTTAAGGTGGTGGCTCACTTTAATTCACCAGGCTGGTGACGCTTGTTCCTCCTTGGGATCCACGGTACTGCTCCTAATCTTTGCAAAAAGGACGCGCGCGACGCGCTAAACTATCGCAAAGCATCGCTGTTTCATAACATCCTTAAAATGGAACCTATTCCAGTTTTTCTTGAAAAGCCAAGCTGTGCATTTCATGGCGAATCTTATGATGTATGAACTTCTCAATGTCGTGTTTTTTACTCTGCAGAAAATACCATTAAAAATGTAGTGTTTTGATCACTCTGGATTAAGGCGGTAAGGTACAAGGAAGTCTGCTTAAATTTGTAGTGGTGTTTTTGACCGGTATAGATTACAATATTGAAAAATTCATGAATCATTCGATCTGTTGTAATACAGAGAATCCATGTATTCGGAACAAAAATAAGGTATTCTTATTTCTAAGAAAATTACGAAGGGGGACGCTTTGCGACGTATTAGTGCGTTGCGCGCGTCCTCTTTGCAAGGATTAGGAGGAGTATTGTACTCTGTTGTTCGTCTGCTGGTTAGGAGAGCGCAATTTATGTACTCAGAAGGAAAACAAGGCGAAGCGACAGAATGTGTGACAAGAAGCTATTTGCTTCAGCTCAGCAAAAAAAAAAAACTGTTTGAACTGCATCATGTGAGCATGACAAGAGCTGTACAGATTTTGGTTCCTCACTTCTGGCTACTTGTTCTTTACTCGAGCGCCAGAATCACTTCGAGCAGCTGTTTGGGTTCCTTTGAGGCTGTCGCTATGTTTCGGCTTTTTTTCTAGGATTTCACTCATGTCTCAGAGTCAAGATAAAAGACGTCTTCTATCATATGGCTTGTTGCTTCGGGATGCGGAACTCCTTGTGCTTCAGTCAGGAACAAAAAAAAACTCATTTGGATTGTAGGTCAGTTAGTGAAAAGTTATGACGCTACCTGGCCAAAATATCTCAAAATGCTCTGGAAATATTAGAGGATATTAATATTAGAAGAGGAAAGTTTTGCTTGAAACAAGCACCTAAGCGTCTGTGTTCATCTTCGTTAGGTTTCAAAGAGAAAGAACACATTCGTGGAGATTTGAGTATTGAGAAAATGCTTTATGTTGAACATCTGCTTGCACTTGATCAGGAAAAGGATCAGCTCAAACTTCCCAAGGCTCATAAATTCTTTGGTCCTGCAGTACTGCTTCCTGATTTAACAAATGTTCTCATTTTCATTGGGAATGGTGGTCGATTGCGCTACGGAATACGTTAGGATTAGTCACACGTAGGTACAATCCTCTCAGAGGATTTTTCAACATCAATTTCTGGATTTTTAAAGGAAATTGTGGAGCTATCTGTACAGAAAATATTCTTACGCCGCAGTTTTAGTCATAGAGAACGAATGCTGTTTTGCACCAGTGTACATATATTCGAGTGGTGTTATTTCTCAACAGTACTAGAGCGGAAGTATTCTATGTACTGTCTATGTTTCGTTTGAATATCTAGTGTTTACTAGGTTCCATCCTTACTGCACAGTGTGTTAACCCTTGTTGACCCCCTATATTTGCGATTGAGTTGCACCTGCATATTCGATGTCCTTTTATAACATGGTTTTCCAGCGCTATCTATCGTTGCACTTGGTATTTGTTTCCTTCTTGAACTAAATTTAACAACTTAGAAAACGAGCTTTTCACAGGACATAGTGTCATCATTTGGTTGTGGCATTAAGTTTATAGTGATTTCGCATCGTCATGTGCCCATCAATATCCAACATTGCAGATGATGCTAGGATTCTAAGGCGGGCTTTTTTCCGTACCATTATCGTCGTCCTATTTCCACGTTTTCTCGGCGGGTCTTATGCGTCGCGCAAGTTGTTCTGTGGTGCGAACCACATTCTAATAAAATTGTGTTATGAGGCGAGACTGCGGCGCTAAAAATGTTTGATTCGCTGTTCTTCGGCGGTTACATTGTTCCTAGAGCAGGCATATTCAATCGCGGTATGAATAAGATGTCTGGAAGTCAACCGATGAGCAGTTTGTGAAGAGTTTCTCTTGCGAAGTCGTGCATACCTGCACTGAATTTATTCTGTCCTTCAGCGAAGAATTATGTGCTATAAATGCTCATGCCATCACCATAAACCTAGCATAACCTTGTTTTGAAGGTAATCTGCATTTCAACAAGTCGTTCAAAGAGCAAATGGGCTGTTCAGTGCCCTGTCGATAATTACCTCCCTAATCTAGGGCCGTCTGCAGCGGGGTAGTCGAATTCTGATTTGAATTTCCTAATACCCTGGAAATGAGGGGATTTCGAAGGAAATAGACTGCGCACATGTGAGCTTCTCAAATTTCACTTTCATGGCACCAATTTGGTGACGTTATTAGGTTTTCTGTTATTAGATAGATTATTAGATAGACTTTTTCCGCAGAATTCAGCTTCAGGATTTGTTTTCCATACCTTGGAGAAGAAAGTGCAGAAGCTATATGTGTCAAATTTTTCCTGATACTGTAATGTCTTGCCAAGACAACTCATATTCTTGTGAATTTTCGGTCTAGATTTGTTCGAGATTAACTGACGCACTAGAAATCGGTCTGTGAGATATTTATGGTTTAAAAACTGCTTCAAAAAGCTTGATTTTGAATTCCAACCCTCCTCTCAGCCCCCCCCCCCCCCGCCTCTCATCATGACGGTGCCTATGTACAGGACACTTGATTACTGCATCGCTAGTGATCCGTGAGGTTGCGTCCTCAGTTCTCGTTTACCGCTCTCCCCGACGCTTTTTCGAGATAGTCGGCTTCTTTCAGGGCTCCTTCTCCAGCTGTAACCTTCAATATCCTCTTTTTTGTGTGACTTCATATTGATGGATCTCTAGGATTACGGTGTGATTCATACTATTTGCTATTTAGCTCTGAGCGTCAGATCTGATCAGATTTGATGCGATGTTGGTCTTCTGAACTGGCCAATCGTAAATGATTTCTGGAAGTGTGATGTTAATGACAGTGAATATTCCAAGGTGGTGGTTGGATCCATGACGTATCAGCACCTTTGATCGTGTTTTTTTTATATGCTTCACTATCGATTTCCTAAAATACTCTGGATAGTTTGTTACAAACTTTGCTGCGAGCCACATCCTTGACAGTCTGTACTTCCAACTGAACCTCTGTTCTGTGTCCTGCGTGCTACATAGAGCTCTTATCTGTATGTTAGCATTTTCTGGAAAAGATTTATCGAATGCTGGAAGACAGAATTATAGAAGGTGAATCAGGATCGGACTCGCATTCTTTAGAAATTTCAGCTTAGGCTTCTCTTTCGGAGTTTTTCGATCCCCTGATCACGAAAATCGAAAAATTTTCTATCCTAGCGCCGTTTTCATAAGTTTACGCAGGGAATAATTTCATCAGTTAGTGAGGAAATTTCGAGAACTTTCTGGGCAGAAATGCGGGAAAGCGCCTGATCAGACTGCCATTTTCTTGCCAGGCTTGACATTTTCTCTTCGTTTCTTACTATGACCTCACCACATCCTTACAGAACGTGAATAGGATAGGAAATAAGTGCGATTTTCGTGATCAGCGAATCGAATAACCGTCTAAAGTGAGGTCAAGGCTAGAATTTCTAAAGAATGCGAGTCCGATCCTGATTCATTTTCTATAATTCTGTTGTTGGAAGGTACTGGATAAAGTTCACCTCCTAAACTACCTGCATCCTTTATTCCTTCTTGAAACCTACTTTCTCCTTCTGATTTGAACCTACTGTGTTTCACTATAAAAAAAGCTTTGACATCAGAAAGTATTCTGCCATAGCCTATCTCATGGTTTAATCGTCTCTGGAAAAGTGCACGTAAACTGCCATTGTCCAGAGACGATGAGCGACTGAATCATTAGATGATTCACACGCAGCGAAATTGTCGTCGTTGTTCAAGGTGATTCCGATTTCAACGCTCTTTTTCCCCGTGTCCATGTGCTTTTTCTCCAATGGTGCTCGTCCCGACGGCGTTTGTCGGCAGTTTCAAATTTCATCCGCAGAAACACATCAATATCTGCCGCCAAAATAGCTTTTCATTAGCCTAACCATAGCTGAAATGTTGTTTCCCTGAGGAGGATGCTGACTGCGAGACCGTTTCCCCCTCTTACTCATTCACATCGTCGTCCTGGGCTCATTTGAAAATCTTATGATTCGCGCCAAATTGTGTGACCAGGCAGCGCACAAGGATGTTGAGTCAGATTAGCCTTTTGCTACAATGTGATTCATGTGATGCTCACGAGTGCGTCCAGAAAATCCTGGTTCTGTCGCTTTTTGAGGGAATTCCTGACGAAAGAGTTTTTTAGGTTTTTCCATGGTAATTCCACACCTGTGTCGGTAATTGTTGTCCTGCTCCCGCATAAACGAGTTATTGATCGCACATTCACCGGTGTCAACGTCATACATGCCTTCGTATCCATGTGCTGCCGGTGTCTGACCTGAGTCTGTGCTATTTTTCTGGAATATCCCTCTAAGGAGTATTTTTTCCGGAAACTGATGAACTAATGTGTTCTTCTTGTCTTATCACGCCTTTGTGCTCTGTTTTCGAAAGAATGTTTCTGTTTTTTTTGCATATGTGATTACTATGTGCGTAGTTACAGATTGGTTCCATAACAAATGCTGAAATTTTTGCCGAAAATACTCCATCTGTTAATTTTTCTCTTCATCTTCATCGTCCCTATCCTTTTTTATCCATTTGGTGGAATATAAGGATTTTAGGAATTCTTTATAGGCCTTGTATCAGACGTTTGCGTCTTTTCAGGTATCCATTCGTTATCCTGAGACAGAGGGCAAAATTTGTAAATTAAATTGAATTTATCTAAGTACCTGGCCTGATGGCATCTTTTAATTATTGCTGTCAGTTGTCATTATTGTTGTCAGTCAGTCAGCTCTTATTTTACCACCCACTCCTAATTCGCTTGTCGATCATTCTTCCTGGACAGTCTTCGATTACTCCTTAATTGTGACTAGTGTCCCCAGCAGCATTTATGATTACCCGAATTCGTGGTCTGGCGAACTTCAAAGCTGTGATTCGAGCTTTTTACGAAATCAGTCGCGAGACAGGTACTTAAACGGTTGCATTTCATTGAGAATCCTATTTCAAAAATGTTGTAAACCACACAGATTATTTTTAGCTATCGTTTTATGGGTATTAGGCGCCAAGTGAAGCGAGTTTAATAGTGCACACGACTGCTGAATTTTGACCAATAGATTTTGTGGTCCTTGTTAGTGGACTGGATATCATTCTGAAGCGGAAAATTCTGCCTACAAGGCGTTTTCTTAAGAAGGACATATCTTTCAGTATCTAAATCAGTGTGCTATTCGATATTTTTCACTCAACATGAATACATGATTGTTTGTCCCTAAGAACTTTTCTTGATTTTCTTCCCGTCCTTCAGCGAATCTCCATTTCCAGATAGTCCATCGATCTCACCATTGAATCATCTTTCGGAACGATTTTCGCTTTTTGTGTTTTTCCTCTAGCTTCATTCTGAAAAAAATTCGAATTACGTAGTCCTGGATTCTGCCGAATAAATACCCATTCTGTACTCTGTTATGTCCTGGAATTTTGTAGAATCCAATACTGGTAGCACAAACAGGTAATCCCAGTGTAAGCCTTAGAAAATGTGTATGGTGAACAATTACTATTCTGTTTGTGGTTCAAATTATTTTTACGGGAAAGGCGGAGACTGTCACAGGGTCGCCCATGTGATAATCGCTTGTTATATTATACGTTAGGCATTATACGTCAGCTTTATGTCTTCCTATGTGCTGTTCCAGTGCCCACTGCTCGTCCTAATTCGCATTCCCATCATTGTTATTAAAATGTTATGCATCATAATGCCTTCTTGTGATATGCACCACTTTTTGGACACACTTCCGCGACATTCTTGCTCTCTTGTTCTAACAGATTCCCATAGAAGAAGCAATCTCATCTGAAACCAATGAGGAAAAAGCGTAATGCTGTTGTCTCGTCGTTCGCGCAGACTAATGTGAGGGGGCAGCTCACGTAGCTTGTTCAGCTGGTGAACGACGTGTTCATGTTATGACATCGCTGAATTAATTTCGTCTACAAGGTCAGTCTGGGTTCTTTTCTACGTGTCCTTGTGAAGAAACGGTGGCACGGGAATGTCAGCTGCGCTCAAATTATGAATAATTCATGTGAAAAGACGAGAATTTTCATATTTTGTGAATAGGTGCAGTTGTCCTGGGTGACGTGGGCTTCACGTTGTTTGGTTAGAAGTGCATGATGTAGATTTCGGTGATGTCCATGTATACCTTTTGGAGCTTTTCAGATTGGACACTATTTTAGTATGCCAGGGAATTTCCCCATTCTCTGTTTTAATCGTAGTGAGAAGGAAGCGAAATGTTTACTGGATGTTCCTGCGCTATATGCGTTATAGGTTTTATAGTCTTAACAGCTTATACATTCATTGCTGTTCTGATGTTATCATACTGTCACTATAACTATTTCTTTGAGCGGTAGTTTCATTGTTTCTCTTTCAATTTGATTGTTTTCATAATTGTTTCCGATTTCTGTTCAACTACCCATTTACGGCTCTTTCTTTTTTTCTGATTTTCTCTCAGTTTCTATTCAGGGGGTTTCTTCCTCGCAGTTCCCTTTTTCTGCGTTGTTTCTTTTGATTCCAAAAAAATTGAGGCTGGAGGTTGTCGGGCATATGCGTTTTTTTTTTGCTTGAAATTACTCACGCTTCCCGAAATTCTCTGGGGAATTCCGGAGCCCTCCCCTTCCAAGGTTCAGCTTTCTAGTAGTAGTAGCTCTAGTAGGTTCAGCTTTCTAGTAGTAGGCCACACCACAACATTTCAGATATCATTTCAGTGCTTATTGTCGAGTTTCTGCTTCGAATATCTTCCAATAGTTGTTACTTCCAATACAGATCACCAATTCGTTTATTTGTCGTTTATGGCGACGTAAATATGGGTTGTATTCAGCACTGGATAAGATTTTATATTGCTCGAACAGGTTGTAAACTGATTCTAAATTTCTTAGGCAATTTTAATGGACAGCTTGTTTGGCACAAAATGTGCGCGGAAATCCTATAGTTTCTCTACGAAAACCTACTTACTAGGCTTTTCTGATGCTACTCTAGTGCCTAGTGGGAATCCTTCTGTATGAATATATCTGAATTACCCATCGGCATCCATGAAATGCGGATAATCTGGTTCTTTTTTTTCTGTTTCCAAGGCATTTTCCCTCTCTTCTTATCATTTCATAATCAATGATTACGGGGCGCCGGATCTGAACAAGCCTTCATTACGAGCGCATCTTTTAGTACAGGTCAGGCGGACGTTGATAATTGCATAGTACGATCTGGGGCAAATCGTTGCAGCCCGTCTTTTCCGGATGAAATGTGCTGCGAAGCCATTAATTAACCTAAATGCTTCCCCTCGTTTTTGCGATTCAATTTTGCCGAGGCTCATGAATTCATTTTGCTAAAGCAATTTTTCAACGTCCTGCAGCAGCTCAAACGAGTAATTCATTATGGCACCGTATCCCTGCTCTATTGCCTATTTCTGGATGAATTGTTTTTTGCCATTCGCCACTCAATATTCGACAAAATGTCGCTTTGTGACTGATTGCCGTTCTGCCTGTTCGTTTTCGTTGCCATAAATAGAAGAATATCTTGGAACACCTAGGAAAATCCCCCATTATGTGGACGTATTCATAGTAGAACACGTACAGCAATCCGTAGAACAATGACAACAATGTACTGCCAACAACCAGCCAGCACTTCCAATTCATATGTGACGGTGAGTGTCATGATTACTGTATCATCTAGATGGAATCCGATGTGCGGATACAACGAATGCAGTGTCTAAGTGATGAAGGTATCCTGGACATGGATGATAAGATTGTAGATGTTTTCGACGAGGTGAAAGACCAGGTAAGAGAAGTGGTTTTGGAGCAATGTGGTAGTTGTCCTATGCATTGTGTAGGTGTAGGTGCGCAGGGAAGTCGTCAGCTGTTTTGAAGAAATTTTCCACTTTTGAGTGATAGGTTTGTGCGTGTTCCAGCTCGCCTTTTTCAGCGGTGGGTGGAGTTTAAAATACAAATTATTTCCGCAGGCTTTCATTTTCCAGCTTCTTCGAGAATGCATCATTTGAAAAGCTTCGTACAGAATTGGGAACACAAAGCTCACGTGAACTAAGAAATCGCTGAGAAAATCCAAACTCCGTGTAAAATTACCAGCAGAGGGGTTCGTGACAGTTGTCCTGAGAATATCGTGTTACTGCAATAATAACAACTTGCGGGAATATCAGCTAGCTCTCCAAGTGGGTTATTTAAAAAACGCAGCTCTTACTTTTACTGCTGCAGCCCTTGCGATAGCTGAATGGCCCTGTTTAAAGCCTCTTCTTCTCAAAGCACAAGCTGAAGTTATAGAGAAGGCGGCAAAGCAGAGTAGTAAGCGCTGTGCATTCTCCATCCCCCACGTCCCGGGAACTGCGCTTCTTCTCATTGAGTTTGAGCTGGCATGCTCAATATTCCTTCAGAAAAGTTATTTTGCGGTTCAATCCACAAATCCTCTTCGTACCTAGTATTTGTGAACTAGTTTTACTGCAAGATTTGTTGCGTTAATGGTGCATGACAGAACTCATGCACATCACTGGCGGATTTTATAGCTCTCATCCCAAATCGGACGTGTTTTTCGTGCACAAGTCATTTCTTCGGAAACTGGCAAACACTATTTATAACCCCTGAGACATGACCTTCAAAGAAAATGTACCCATCTTCGCTTATTCGAATAACGAGTGAGTTTCAACCCTCGCAGAGGTATTCATGGATCTTACTGCTGGTCTGCATTCGCTGGAATGAATTCATCGCCAGATGAGGAGTTCCTGGTTAAGAGAGGGGGGGGGAGCAACTAGCATTTTTCCTCTCTATTAGCTTTCGATTATCTCCGAGGCCGTGCATTTTATAGGGTCAAGGTGATGGGTTGTTCAGAAATTTTGCTTTATTCTCGCTTAGTTTCCAGCCAACTGACCAGTACATCCAGAAAAGTTTTGTTTTTTCCCCTTTTTTGTTTTGGGAAGTAATGTTCATTTTTGGTCGTTGTTCAGTAATAAACAGGAATGTCATGTCCTTGTATAAAAAAAGGTTGAAGGGCGTTCCAGGTGAGCGCCTATTTCTGTTGCCATAATTATGGGCCAATGTTTTCCAAAACTTTACCCCAAAAATACTACTGATATCACCAGTATTTATTCCACTCTTGACTTGTAAGCGTCATCTGGAATTGGATTTTCTGGATGTGTCCGATGCTTTACAAATTTTTGACTCGTAAACATTTCTCCTGACCAATGGTACTATGGTTTGTTTGCTGTTGAGGTAAAACGCACGGGAATTGTTATGAAATCCCGATAGGGCCTAAGTAAACAACAGTCGGTTTTGTTGGTGAGTCAGGTCAATAGTACAGACGTTGAGGGAAGTATAGCACTGTGGTAGGGGGTAGCAGAGTTCCAAGGCCATGCGTTATCACAAAAATTTTGATGACGCATGTTTCGCGTTATCGATTCTGGTGCACGGACATTGTCATACAGTTTTGGTCCGTAAGTTGTTGTGGTATTGCCTAGTGCATGAATTTTTCTCTGGATTTTGAGCTTCAGAAATTCTTTTGGGCATTGTTTCCACGCGGATAGGCTTTCTATTTTCTGGAAGACGATATACGTAGTTGCCTTTTTCTTCACAGTCCGTTGGGAAGCGCATTCTCGTGCTCTTCCGAGCGATGCTTTCCATTAGAATTCCACAAAACATTCCATTAGGGAAACGAAATAACGAATATATCCTTTCCGTCGAGGGTTAATTAGTGCACCACACAAAGCGTCCCTGAAAATAGCTTTGTCCTTGTTGGTGATGTATGATGTGCATTATTTCTGGAAGAGCCTTGACGAATTTTAACCCCAAGTAATGATAGTTGTATGTATATGGGATCGGAAGACTCATTGATTTCTCGAATTATCGGCACCAGGACAATGTTTTCATGTCAAATTTCGTTATCAGATTCTCGCGATCTACGACGAACAGTCACCGAACGCCAGTGCCGCTGCCGATTGCAACAGCGCTCCTCCAGCACCCCGTGGTCCCGTTGTCGGTCGAGTTCGGGACAGTGTCGTGGAAATTGTCAGTTTGGAGAATCCACCAAGTAAGTATGAACAGAGATATGGAGGTTTTTCGCTCTGTGTGGATGGCTACTATTATTGTGAAAGTGCTTTTATGTCCCCTTGTTGAGAATTCCTGTTTCATTATTGTTCAGAATTTCTGTTTCATTATTTACTTGGACAATTTTCCGATCTTTGCACATTGGAGAACTGTACTTTTTGTTGTTGAATTTGCTAGCCGAAATATTCTTTGCTCGCCAATCATTTCTTCTTCTTATTCATAGCGCACTTTTCTTTGACTTTGCTTGCCGAACAGTACCTTTCTTGAGTATGCAATTTGGGCTAGGAGTATGTATGTAGTTCCAACAGCAATTTTCTACCGAATTTCTAGATTTTCTAATTTTTTTCTGGCTTTCGTGGGATCAGGGATTAGCGGAATTATTGCGTAAAACCGAAGTTCGGAAGTCGAAAATTGAGAGAAGTTCCAAACATGGGAAATTTGGAGGGATAAAAACAGTATCTATATATGACTTGGCATAACTCAGCTACTGCCTGTCCTACGGAAATCCAGGAGTTAGGAGCTTCTATGACGTAAGGAACCTCCGAAATTCCGAAATCAGAATTCAGGTCATCCCTGATGGTATCCTAAGTAACACCTACGGTCAATTTTTTTTTTCTTGGCACAGTGATCAAGCGTGGTACTAAATGAAAATTCGCCCCGTCATACTATCCACCTTATTATCTACCGAAAATAAGACCCTCCCCTCTTGCATACATATTCTTATTAGTCATGATACTACTCCGTACTACTCGCTTGCCTAGAAGGTTTCTAGCTTGTAATAAAACTAACATTAAAAAACCTAAAAGCACTACGTAGTCTTCTTGCGACATTTCCCCTCCCCCTTGCCATTTTGTTATAACACGCTTCTGTTTCTGGTATTGACACAGAAGGAAGAATGCTATCACAGACTTTACTCACCCCAAACCAAAAAAAAACCTCTTTGATTCTGGCTCAATGTTATAAGTATGCTTCTCTATAAAACTAGTGCTGTAAATCGTTCCATTCCCTAAAAGTCCTGCTCTTTTCTGGAATCAGAGAAGCTGTATAGCTTCTTCTATTACGTGCTAAAACCGAATATTAGCTCATATCTTTGTAGATAACTCTAAAATCTGTGAAAAAAGGGCCATAGAACACCTATAGAACATGTCTTAGAATTAGTGAGCAGTTGTCAGTCCACTACCGTAGTTTTACATTTTAGTTTTTCTCCAACTTTTTCTTCGTAAAGTAGAATTATTCGGGAAACTAGCTCGTAGATCTTTCTGCTAACTTCTATTTCCAAGTTATAGAGATAAAATCAGGTAACCTCTTGGAATTGTAAGGATAAGATCAGGTAAGCTCTCGGACATGTACTAGAAATGTTGGTAATTCAGTCTCTCTCTGAAAATCACTGACTCAATCCATGTATTTTTGCTAGGTTTATTTTCGTTTAGATGAAGAATTTTGAAGTACGCCTGCCTAAAATCTTTCACGCTCAGAGATATGAGGAATTCCTTTCTGATTATTTACTAACCAGTCTGGCCGTCCGGCTAACGCCGGACTTCCAGACTTCTACTGATGCTCGCTTCGCTCGCATACGATGCAGAAAAAGAGGTGGACAGATTTAGTAGATCCTGTATCCTCTCGAGTAAGTCCATCGACTTTTGGAAAGCTCTCGATCGCGTGAACGGTAGCCTTCCTCCACGTAGGAGAAGTAATTTCTTTTGATTGGCCCTAGTGGCCGTTGTTAATTGGACGTAGCCGATTCAGTGGAAATGCTCTCTTGAAATAATCTATCTTTAGCAGGTTGTTGTGGTAACTCAAGTGATAAGAGTCTGCCCATGTATAAAAACAGAGTGAAGGGTGGGGTCGATTCAGATACAAATGGACTGGAATGAGGAGGGGAATACCGATTGAAATAACGTGCACCTAGGTCACATAGGTAGAAGGAATTGCCGGAACGGGTGCCAGGGCACCACCTTGAAGAAATTTACGTAGGCCGTGACGAACTTCCTTTTCTGGACGCGGGCGCCCTTATCATAAAGCTGGACCGCCATGCGTTTCCCCACTTCTGGGCGCCGGCGCACCCTTATCACAGTGGTGGACCCATCTACCCCACTTCTGGGCACCGGCGCACCCTTACCACAGCAGTGAACCCGTCTCCAGCACTTCTGGGCACCGGCGCACCCTTACCACAGCAGTGAACCCGTCTCCAGCACTTTTGGGCGCCGGCGCACCCTTCTCACAATGGTGGACCCATCTGCCCCACTTCTGGGCACCGGCGCACCCTTACCACAGCAGTGAACCCGTCTCCAGCACTTCTGGGCACCGGCGCACCCTTACCACAGCAGTGAACCCGTCTCCAGCACTTCTGGGCGCCGGCGCACCCTTACCACAGCAGTGAACCCGTCTCCAGCACTTTTGGGCGCCGGCGCACCCTTCTCACAATGGTGGCCCCATCTCCCCCACTTCTGGGCGCCGGCGCACCCTTATCACAGTGGTGGACCCGTCTCCCCCACTTCTGGGCGCCGGCGCACCCTTATCACAGTGGTGGACCCATCTCCCCCACTTCTGGGCGCCGGCGCACCCTTATCACAGTGGTGGACCCATCTCCCCCAGTTCTGGGCGCCGGCGCAGCCCTTCTGTATTGACCCCATTGGCGGATCTGTTGCAGATTGTCCAACCTTCTCCTCGATCTCATCCCAACCCCACTCAACCATACCACACCCATTCCTAGGCTTTTATATGATCTCACAATCACGATCACTGACCAATTATAGAATTTCGTAACGGTCTGACACACATTCATACAGACAGACACGAAAACAAACTAAGCCCGTTATTTTAAGTCATGATCCTTGCGCTATTCTACTGTTTGTTAACTTTTTTTTTGCATTTTCGTACGTCAAGGAACAGGCAAAGCGTGCAAATCCCGTAAAAATACCTTCTCCTTCATATATTGTTCTTTCTTCAATAATTGTCTAGACCACAAGTGCAACGTTTTCGAAGGACTTTAGAAAAACTTTTAGCTCCTGGAAAATCTGAGCAATGCTACGTTTGCTTCCATTCTGAGCTGTATACATGGCACATGTGAATTTTTCAGGCAACGGTTTGCGCGTTTCGTCGTCAGTGACGAATAACCGGACCGCGGAAAGCGCGACGACAACGGCGGCAGCGACGTCGTTTGCTGTGGTAGGAGGCGCAAGCAGTGAGAAAGAGCGTCACGAGCAACCTGTGCGATCGTCCTTGCGAACGGAGACGTCAACACCGACACGACATCGGGTTACTCTGAGTCCTGGTGGGTTTTAAGAGCAAAATTTGAAGTGCTTCGACTTTTTCGTCGTTTTTTTTTAAATCTATCACATACTTGTTCTCTTGAGAGTACTCTTTTTTTCAATGTTCACTCCTTTCCTCTTCATACATATACTTCCATCTTGCTTGATCCTTACCCCTGCTTCCGTTTTTTTTTCTTTTAATCGTTTCGTTCGCCATGTTTTGATCCTTGAGGTGCTAAAACCAGTGTTGTGAGGAGTATTTTGCTGTTCTGTATCGAATTTTGATCACGTTTCCTTGCCTAAGTCTCTGGATTTCACTGTCATTTCCTATTATTGCTTGGAAACTCATACTGCCGTACGGATATCGAACCCCCTTT
This sequence comes from Ancylostoma caninum, assembly GCA_037903475.1. Classification (NCBI taxonomy): domain Eukaryota; kingdom Metazoa; phylum Nematoda; class Chromadorea; order Rhabditida; family Ancylostomatidae; genus Ancylostoma; species Ancylostoma caninum. The sequence continues at coordinate 217,967 of JBAJFG010000428.1, forward strand.
GGTTCGAAAAAAAACCTATGGGCTCCATTTCTCCATTTAATACCTAATTAAACCAGCGTCCTCTGCTTTGAATGCTCCTCCCAACCAGCCCAGCTGCCCAGTTATATAGGCTTGCAGCGCTTAGTTGCTCAGTCCTGGCAAGTTATGGATGACTGAAGTTTCTTCTCTTCCAAGATGTTCAGTGGTTGTGTAGATCACAGTCATTCATCATGTTTTTATTAGCTAATCGTCGCTCTGCTAATCCCTGAGGTCCAAGACTGCCCGAGATCTGGATTATTATCCCGCCTTGCGAACTCTTCGTTGTCCTGGGCGTTTTAGAGCTTTTTTGGTGGAATTTTTGTAGTATGCTGGAAATTTCTGCTGATTTTGGTCGTATTTTGTTCATAAAAAATATTTTAAAAAATTCTTATTATGTTCTATTAAATTCTTATTATGTGGCATCAATAATGTTCTTCGTCTGATTTTTCATTTCTCCGGCCTTTCCTGTGATTTCCAATGAATTCCAATTAAACTCGTCTTCCTGGTAATTACTCCCTTCGATTAGAAGTAATTTTGCAGAGGTTGAGAAGAAACTGGCGTCCGGCGAGAAGGACACGCGATTAACTCGCACATCTGCGAGAAAGTCGCGCCTGACTGATAGCTTCTTCGATGCAAAGGTAGGATTTGTAGTCGAATTTTTCCAGCTTTGAATAAGTGATGGTTGTTGTTTTGTCTCTTTCAAGGATGAATTGTGTTATGCTTCAATTTTATCCTGAAACTACCAAGCTTTTATCCATAGAATTCATTAGTTGGAAATTCGTCGAAGTACTTGAAGTATCCATATTTGGAAGTACACGTCCTTGCTTCTTTATCCAGAGTACAGCCTATTCAGGAGCGACTAGAGGATGCTCGCGAAGCGGCCGCTTCATCGCGAGCGTCGCCAATGGCGACGCGAACAAATCGACCGCGAGCTTATCTGAGACCGGCTCTTGATCCAGAAAACACCGTGATGGTTTTTCCGGATGATGATCTAACGCCTATGGGAATAGAGGTGAGCCATTGTTTGCTTTTCGATGCGCTTTGCACTAAGACTCATTCTATCTCCGGCGTTTTTCCGTGGACCGGATGTATTTGCCCAAGTTTTCCTTATGTGAGAAGTGTGTGCAAACTATAAGTACTTGGATGAATGTTTGAGTTTTCATGGTTTTTCTTGGTTTGTACTCAACGAGAGTAACCTATTGTAGTCAAAAAGGCTCAAAACTGTTCGTAACCATGTATGAGTGGGAACCAGTTGGTAGTTCTCTTACGGTTTCTGCTCATCGTATCATTTAGAATTGTTAGAGTAAATGAAAGTTTTGATTTTTTTCGTTGTTTCCAGCCGTAGGCATCTCAGTTAAGGAGTTCTCCCTCGTAAATTCGTACACTGCTAACAGATCAGTGTGAAATATGCGAAATTAATCCAGGATTTCCATCAGTTCTTTATCAGAGCATTTCCCCCTCCTTACTCCTTGGATTTACCGCGAACTACATCTGATTTTAAGGGTGTGCAGTCGTTCATCCACCAAGGGGTGCCCCTCTGTCTACACCTGCAAGGGTCAGGAGGTCATCCCGCCTCAAATTAGTGGAGCTGTAAATACTAAATTTCTGGTTAAACACCTTCTTTGTGGATCTGTTTATCCGAGTTCAGTTTGGGATGAAAATTGTCATTTTCGTTGCCACTTTTGTGTGAACACGATTTTTCAAAGGGTACTCCTTTCCACTATAGCTGGGGATCAAACTGTTCCAGCATATTTCCGCAAGGAACGCATACTTTTCGCAATAAATAAACATGACCACACAGTTCATCCTACAAAACTATGCTTTTTCCGGTTTTTCGAGCAAAATAGTGAAGTATGGAGTATGGTGGTTTTCCGGAACGTACATTGCTGTTTATCTGGCTGTTTATCCAGTGGAGTTGCCAATTATCCGGAAGAATTCACGCCCTCGGCGGACAAATACCTTGCCTCTCAATTTTTTTTTCATTTATCTATGCATTTGGCTAACCAGGATCATGATTTGCTCATTTTCCTGCGCAGTTGGAGTTACTGCATTCCTTTCTCTTTCTGTTCTCGCTTTCCTGCTCAGAAAACCCTATTTTTCCATATTTAGGTTACGGGTGTACAAGACGATCCATCGTCATCGAATGGACGTCTATCTGCTGTACAGATACTACGTATTGAGCCTGATGGTAGAGTAGGCATGGATGGTCGCCTGAAAGTCGGTGACAATATCATAGAAATCGACTCTCGACCGGTTTATCAGGTGAATAAGTTGTTTTTTCTATGTAGTAATATAGTTAGGTTTGATAGTTGGGCTTCCTTCTGGATTACTATAGATCTTCCTTGACTTTGGGATACGTAATTACAGTTTCTCATAATAGAATATTAAAACTCTAGGAAATCAGTGCCTGAAAGTAGCATTATAGGTATTTCTATATATTTTTGGTAAGTTACGGATTTCTCTTTCCAGATGTCCATAGTACGCGCCCGAGCTTACCTCAGTGAACTGCAGTCCCGTTCCGAGCCATCGCTCACGATAGCACGACCACCCTCATCGTTTACTGATCCAGTAGACCCGCTGTCGAGGAATCAACCGACGACTTCATCGCTCCAGAATCGACCAATTCTGTCGGCTCTTCAACAAGCCAATACTCAACATATTGGTCATACAAAAATAGTAGAGCTTAGGAAGAGTGAGTTTTCAAAAATAATTTTCAAGGAAAATCTGGTCCTTCCATTCGTTTCCTCGAAAGGAGGTCTCTTTGTTATTTATTTCAAGGATTTGTGGAAAACCAGCCGTCATTTCTGTCATCCTTTGAGGTGTTCATCTTTTTTTTTTCTTTAGCACCAGCCGGTTTCGGTTTCACTGTAACCGGAAGGGAAACGGCCAAGGGTGAGCGGCTATTCTATATAGGGACAGTGAAACCGAATGGAGTTGCTCTGGGACACTTGCGAGCAGGCGATCGCCTTTTAGAGGTAGAAATTTTAGTATTTATGTTGGCTTTCGGGTGTAGATGCACTAAATTTCGTCCACTTAAGATAAATGGCGAGCCGACGGCAGAGCTGACACAGGCTGAAGTAGTTGATCGCCTGAAGAAAGCGGGTGTAGGTGAAGCGGTGACTTTTCTGGTATCCAGGGTTATACCGCAGGAAGAGGAAGACGAGAAGAAGAGCAGTTCAAGTGAGCGAGAGAACCGACCACCCAGCCCAACTGCGGCTGTGGTGAAGCGAGAAAGCGAGGACAGCAAGGTGATTTTTATAGGATTCAGGTAGACAAGGTAGTTCATGAGTATAAACTATTTAGGCAACGACGTCAGCGTCAACTGTAACGATTCCGTCGAATCCAGACGTGGAAGAGCTGGAACTTGTCATTCCACTGAATGATACGGGAAGTGCCGGCTTAGGAGTGAGCTTAAAAGCACGGGTAACGGTGCGGACCAATGGGACGAGGCAGGATTGTGGGATATTCATTAAAAATGTAGGTTTACTATTGTAGCCTGTTATATTTTATGTAACACGTATTATTAAGTTTTTTTTTTGAAATTTCAATTCACTATTCTATTTCGTTTGGTGTGACTTATCCTGTACTAGTTCTGATCTGTGAAAATGGGCAAAAAAGTTCTTCTAAATTTCGTTTTTGATCTACCAAGTTCATTGTGAAAGTCTGCTTAATTCATGACCCTATTAGAGCAGGTGACTATAATTACTGGGGGGAGAGGTGTCGCATTGGAGGAAAAGGGGTCCTTATAGCCGTGGAGTAGGTATTTGCGAAAAATATAAGATACCGATGCCAAATAAAATGACCAGTATCAGAAAATTAATTTTAAAAAAGAAATTCACATATGCATATCCAAGGAAGGAGACGGGAGCTAGTGAGGAGCGAGGGAGGGTGGTGGTTTTTTTTTTCAGCTGAGAGGGAAGGGTGGGGAATGAGGGTTGTTTTTCTAAATCGTTGCCACGTTCAATATCAAGCTGTTTATTCTTCCTCTAAAATACAAACATATATTTTTCACCAGTTTTCTTCATTTTCTAGACACTTTCCTTTCAAAAAATCCAGAATTATTGCAGGTTTTGCACGGGGGAGCTGCACATAAAGACGGTCGACTTCGAGTGAACGACCGGATAGTAGGCATCGAAGAATTGAGACTAGACGGGGAGAGTAATGCTACTGCCAGTGAAGCGGTATCACGTCGATTGAAAGCGATTGGTCCCACAGCGAAGCACGTACGGTAAGTGTCACGAGCTCTGTGACTACATATATGTAGTTTCTTAATCATAGGCCAATTTTTCAGATTATTTATTCAACGAGCGAGAACATTCGAAGGGCGTCGATCCGCCTCACAACCGCAGGAAGTCTCCAGAGTTTCTGTTGATTCGGAAGGACCATCGCGGATTTCTGTAGTTGCCACCGAATCCACGTCTTCTGAGGAGAAACCGTCACCGATGGAAGGTCTGGACTCGGACTTTGGGAGGTAAGTTTTCTGGGTTTCGCTTTTCTCCTCCTTTTGCTTTAGCTGAGCCGTCTTCTAGCTTTAGGTTGGACGAATCCGAGATGGCGAACGTCTCAGATCCGTTCAGTCGAGAGGCGCCGACAAGGAAAAGTATGAGCGAGAAACGTGGTATGGGAGCGTCGAACGATCCGCATCATATAAAGCTCTTCCAGGATATTAAGCATCAGCGACAGACAAGTGGTGAGTAGATTTTTCTCAGGATATGATGTGAATTACACGTTTAACCCTTTCTTTCTCAGAATTTGTGGATATATTTAATTTTTGCGGACCGGAGCTAACTAAATGTGATTTCTTTGTCTAACCTAGACTGAAATTTTGCCGTCTCTTGGTTTAAAGTGCCACTCCTTGCACGCTTGCTTTATTAGCTTACAAGGGAAGGATACCAAATGTCTGTGGCACTTCAAAATGGAATGCGCCTCATAATATGAAGTTGACGATGGTGATCTCGATTATGTTCTCCATTAGTGCCTAATACTACTGCGCAAAAAGTTATAGCCTTGTCTGTGCAGTACATACACAAGGTACAGTTTCTACATCCACCTCCCGTGAACCCACAAAATAGGCGTTGTAGTGCAAAGTGGATGCAGAATTCGCGATCAGTAGCTCAACTGAACCTGTATGCAAAATTTCAGCGAAAAAAGGCAAGAATTACGGTTAGACAATCACCCCTTGATCATTTACTACTACTACCACTCACGAGGAAACGGTCATTGGGTATAGGGTAGTTCAGGCATCTCGCAGATTCCATCCAAATTTTGCACATAGGGTAATTTCAGGTGCTGATCACGATTATCAGCATCATTTTGCAAGCCTCTAACATTTTAATGTCGAAATTCAACAATTTTGTTTGGTTTTCTACAGTAATTGCTGTTCATTCTACCGCAAACCTATAAGAATGTAGTGACGTCACGAAATGGATATCATATTCGTGTTCAGCACTTCAGATAACCCTATTATGGAAGTTTTCAGCAAAAAAGAATTCCTTGAAAATTTGGGCTCACGTGAGTCCTTCAGCAGTTCCACTGTCGACGAAGTCGGGGTGGTGAAGATCTTTGAAAACGCTTTCAAGTTTTAGAATATGTATTTGCAAGTAGAAACACTTACAAAAAACTGCATAGAATAGATTTTTAGAGAAAATCAGTAACTGGGAGAAAATGCAAAAGTGCGAGTCCTGAGGAGAATTGAACCCGTGAGGGTATTCACGGAATGGAGACACTTACCACTGCGCCACACTTGCTTGACCTACCTGACATACCTTATTTTATGTATACCTTCTTATCACTTGCGTCTGGAAAAATGAATATAAATCATTGCAGACGCGAGGCTGGGCCAAGGTCAAGATAGTTTTGAGATCAGAGCTTCGAGATGCACAAGGCAGTGTACACTCCCCACGAGGAAGTCTCCGATGAAGCAAAGTTCCCTTGTAATTAGTAGTAGTAGCGACTGATCAAGGCGCAATTCTTTACCCGTAGTGATGCATTTTCCGCTGAGATTTTGCATACAGGGTTACTTGGACTGCTGATCACGAATTCTGCATTCATTTTTCACGGCAACGCCTACTACGTGGGGTTAAGGTGGGTTGGTGCAGAAACTGCTCATAATACTGCACAGACAAGGCTATAACTTTTTGCGTAGTAGTATTAGGCACTAATGCAGAACACAATCGAGATCAGCATCGTCAACTTCATATTATGAGGCACATTCCATTATGAAGTGCCACAGACATTTGGTATCCTTCCCTTGTTAGTAGAATCTAGATAGCTAGTGGAGATTATGCACTCCTTTGTAGACAAATGCACCCTGGGCAGGTTTTTATTTTTATTCGTTTTTTTAAAAAGTTCTCTTCTTATCCCTATTTAGAGGACTGAATAAGAATATATTGGTGCCGTTAAATGTCCGACTTCTCTTGCTTTTTGCTTACGTTCCCTATGTTATTAGCTTTACGCACCCCCTTCCACTTACTTTCCGTTTATACTTCACCTATCGCTAGCTTACAGCTCCTCTTTCTGCAATGACCACTTCGCTGTCCTTCCACGGACAAACTACGGGTAGATCAGCATCGCAACGAGCGGCGGCGCGAGCACGAAGCCAATCCGTGCATCCTCGTGCTCCTGCACCGCCAAAGATTATGAAGATGACGCCGACGCTAGCGCCGGTACCACCGCAGCAGCATCACAGTGGTAAGTTTTACCGGTGCTTTTGCTCGGTGGAGCACTTTCGCTGTGTCTGTCCAGCTTTCTGCACCTATCCTTGCTTTCTTCTATGCTATCCGACATTCTCCTAAATTTCTCCATCCTTTCCACTTACATGTACACTGAAGTTTCGGGAATAGTCAACATTCTTATGCACTGGGGACAATTTTTTTATAATTTTTGCGCCAACGGTTTTTTTATTGCGTTGATTCGAAATTTTTGCACCAGATTTTTTTTAAATTCAGAATTCTTGGTCTCGAATTGAAATTCTTCAATGTTATAACGAGTTTCACCGGGGAGCATAGTTGTGAAGGTATTAGAGAAAGACAGTAGACGCGAGAAATAGTGCCGTATTCGGGGAAGCAGGCGAGAGATTCAGATGACAGGCACAAATACTTAACTATTGTCGTTTTTGGAACGTACTGTGGGCTATTCTAATACTTCTTAGCTGTAAAAACTGGCAGACCAGGTCCCATTCATGGTCAATAATGTTATGATTGTATGAAAAAGTTGTAAAATTTGGTGCAGGACTTTCGGACCAACCAGCATATCCATGACAGCGATTTCCTATCTAGAAAGAGTGGTAGGGAGCATTTCCTATATGTATTGTCATGCAACTTTCCAGCTCCAGCAGCTTCCGAAAAACGTCGATCACAAAGTGTTGAAAGCATCAGTCAGGATAGCCGAGCGACACCTAAAACGAAGCGTGCTGCGATGGTAAGTCGATTCCGACACCCTGGGCATTTATAGTTCTTTTATTGTTCCTACTCAACTCTTTTACGCGAAAATTGTTCCTTTTTTGGAAAGGCGTGAGAAAAAATGGCCTCCTTTCTCCGCTCCAAACGTTTCTGGCGCTCCTTTTACCTATAGGATTCGTGCTAGAAGTTCAGTGAATTAAATCTGACTACATTTAGCCTTACCGTGGGGCACTTACGAGTGACAGCTTCCGACAGGCAACTGACTTCTATAGCGAAACTGTTTATAGTGAGTTTTTTTTTCAAATGTTTGGTCTATAGTGAATTTTTTTCATGTTTGCTTATCCCTGTCCCAAAAGTGTTTTCTTCTGATGTTATGGTGAAGATCACAGTAGAAGAATTATCCAGAATTACTTTGTGATGTAGCAGCTAAATTCCCCTAACACTATGCAGTTACCTGACCGATCGTTCAGGTCATACTGCACCTCCTCCTCATCCATTCCCGCCTGGATCACCAGTTATGGTTAAACAGCGTTCGGCCAGCCGTGATAAGGATAAGCAGCGAAGGAAGAGCTTGGGAGGGTATGATGCTCAATTTCATTTTCTTAATTGGTACATGTTTACATTGATATTTGCAGCTTGAACGTAATGAAATCGTTCCTGGGATTTGGTAGTGGAAAGAGTCGGGAGGAATCACCGTCGCAGAAAACGGACGCGAAAGCGGAGGAAACACAGCGGTTGCGGGAGGAGGAAGAAAAGAAGCGGTGGGTTCTTTTCTGCGTTTTAGTCCTTTATCTTTTCTAATATTTTGTATTTATTTCATCTTTGAATATGACCCTCAACCAATAATTCTGCAATTTCTGCAGTATTTTCGTCTCAGCTTGTATTTTCAAAGGCTTCTGTTTTCACATCCAGAATGTTGTGGGTCATCTCTGGATCACTATTTCCCCACAGACTTACATACTAAATTGTTTTCCTTAATTTTTGAACTTAAACTTGAGAAACTGACTGTTAGTGTAACATTTTTTAGCTAACTATGTATTACATGAGTATTTTTAGAATTCGTGAACATTATGAACGCCTGAGAGAGAAGGAAGCGGAGGCGAATCGCCACCCGCATTCTCTGACACCTGGAACTGCTCGTCGTGAAGGTCATCGCATGTATGGTTCACCCAACTACAACTACCCACCTCAGGTAAATCTCACCGCTCATTCAGTTGCCCTTTCGTTCCTCGCAATTGGCCACTTTTTATGTTAGAATGAAAATGGAATGTGAATTGCTGTGTAGTTAAGTTATTAAAGCATGTTTTTTTTACTGAATTTTTGGCCTGTTTTGATGAATGGGGCAGCGCTAGTGAGGGGAAAGTAAGCCTAGCACTGTTTTCATTCATGGAACAGGCCAAGTTTGTACATTTGCCCGATTTTTATTGCCACTTTTTGTTTATAAAGTGAGTTTGGTCGAGTATAAACAGAAGTACGTACGTGTGAATGGCGTGGAGTGTGTTTTCTCTTTCAGTTCACAACAACACCATCACCCTCTACCGATCCACCTCTGATCGTTGCGAATTCTCGATTCTATTTTAGCCTCAGGGCTAGGTATGCTTGCATAAAATGCCTAAAGCCTACTCTATCCCTTTGTACAGTCTACCCCCACTGTGTTATGCTGAACGTTTTCACCCCTCTACCTATCCTATCTCCTTTGTGTTGAGCATGCATGTTGTCTTTGTTACGTAGAGAGCATTTAGTTGCTAAGGTAAGGTGAAGGGAAGGTAGAGCATGTCCTGTTGTCAGGGAAGCTATAAAATCTCCAATATCAAGTGATTTTTAATCCTTCATTCATGGGAAGAAATCTGTCTTTCCGAGTGAAATGGCTAGGGAGACTTTTAGGCATCGAAATAGCGATAGAATGGAGCTTTCCAGTATCGCAGCTGTATGGGTGCGTCCTGTTTCAGCGATTTGGCTTTGGGCGGGGCTTTCCGTGCGCATTTGTCCGCTTGTGTACTGAAAGCTGTACCCGGAAAAATAATGGCCTAGTTATTTTAGCCGCCCAAATCCACGTTGCTGGAACCAGCATTCCCGGATTGCGATCAGGGATGATCAGATATAAAATTCCAAACTTCGAAAGTTGAAAAACGAAAAGCTGAAATTCTGAACGTTTCAGAAAGTGAAAGTACAAATTTTTTCAGACCCAAGGCTTGAATTCCACGTAGATATTTACTCCGGGAGATGTAGCTCAAAGATCTTCAAAACGTCCGTAACCTTCGGGAATTTTCGATTTTTTTTTAAGGATTCGGAATAAGCATGGGAAGGTCTCGTTTCTGCATTTGAATTCCAGAGCTTATTTCATCCCTGATCGTGACACATAGCTATGCCATTGAAGGCTTAATTTCCAATGTTAGCTGTCTACAGGTTTTTTCAAAGTGGGATCTTTTGTCGTGGATATTTCCGATCACCCCATATTTGGAGAGATTTCCGTGCTTCCAGTATCTAGTTTTCAATTTCGGATCTCTTCCATTTCCGTCTATGGTAGAGGGCAATCGTTACTGCGCTGAAGACAAATGAGGGCCGCGCCGCATCACCTCCGCAGCGCGGCAGGCTAATTGAGCGCTGTGATTCTCTGGCGTGATCAGTATCGCTATTTTTGTTATTTCTTCTAACGCTGCCTTGAATGCACAGACATGAAGGAACCAGTGGTGGAAGAAGCATATGTTTAGGCAATGCACCAGCGCTGATCACGTCCGAAAAACAGCGCGTAGCTGATCCACTGCGCCGTAGAACTGATACGACGAGGCCTCCTTTTTTTCTGCAGTGCATCATTCTATGGGGGAAAATTCTGGTTTTTTGAGGAGAACTGCTAGGGAGACTTCTGAGCAACGAATTGTGATAGAACTAACGATTGCCCTTCCCTGTACATTCTTCTTTGGGAGCTTTTGTCAGGATTTGAAAGTAAATGTACTATAGTCCTGTCCAGCATAGCTATTTCCGGAATCACTTCCCCGCAGTTCTAAAAGAATACCCACAATCAAATGATGTTCCACTATCAAATATCAGTGCGTGCTAAATTTGAGTTGAGAGGTGTGAGCGTTTGGACGGCTGCTATACTCCTCGAAGAGTATAGCACACTCGATCGCCGTGATGTGTCGACGCTTGTTTCGATGCGTATCGATTGCGCGCGTCGCCGTTTTCGTCACCTCACGATCAATGTGTATCAGAACCACTCTCTGATGGCTGTACAGCACAAACGCTCCCGAATAGTGTAATACGTCGAGCTCGGAGACTATGGGCATATCCCTCTATTTGCTGCCTTACTTCATTTGCTGCTGAGGAGATACAGGGAACTCCAAACGGACGTGGACAAGGGTCGGGATCGCGGCACTGCTCTCTTGGGCAGAGACATGGGGTTCAACATGGAGAGCGCCTGCGTCTCTGCCCAAGAGAGCCGCGCCGCGGTCCCGACTCTTGTCTGCGTCCGTCTGGAGTATTCTGTAGAAGCGTCAATAACATAAAGAGGAGAGGGGGAGTGAGATGGCCTCAAGCGATTCGACGTATGACGTATTACACTGTACGAGCTGCGTTCCAGCTGCACAGTTTTTAGAGCCCTCGTTAAGTCTGAGCGATCGAGAGCGTTCTACTCCTCAACGGATACGGAAGTAGCTTTAAGTGATCCCTTTCAAAAAATTCTGCACATCAGAATAACTGTGAGGAGTCCAGACTTTATATGTACAAGCTTTAAAATTATATCAGCTACTAGTTGCATAGCAGTATTGATATGATCAGGTTCAGACATTGTCCATGTGCATTTCCATCGCTTCGAATCACTTGATGTGCTCTCCTTCCTAACCTCACACTCCTTCTTTAGACCGGAATGTCGACCAGTGTACCGGAATACGAATCGTACGACCTCATCGACCGATACCACATGCATCGTTACCCAGCGCCAGAACCACCACCAATCGGGAAAAACGGCTGCCCTGCAGGAGTCACCACAACAGCCTACCATCACCGAGTTACCTATGGAGGTCATTCACAACCGCCGCCCTATCACTACGCTATTCCCAGGTGGGTCCTGGGAGCTTCCACTGAAAGTTACTGTTTTTAACCAAGTTTTATTGAAAGGCATACATTTTCAGCTCAAAGTCCTTCCATGGTAGTACAGTCGTCGGTGGAGGAGGTTCGCCCTACCAGCCGTACGCCGACTACACCGATTGCCCACCGCAACAAATCCGCGCCGCCCCCTCCGCCGATTACTACCGGATGTTCAACTCATGGTTCGCCTACAGTGGAGAGGGAGTTGGTCCGCCCCCTGTTATCAAGGTGGGTGATAGCAGTCATAGCACTGGAAATCCCCTACTGTTCAAAATGAAATTTTCCATGCTTTGCTTCAAGTTTCTCATATTTTTCTAGTTTTAGACAACCTATGCAAGCCCCATGCGTACCGCCCCGGATATGCCCGGACGCCTCCCCCCGTCCGGTATCAGCGCCCGTAACCCCCACTACACCAAGCAACATCGACATGCATCCGCAGAACCGTCCCAGTTATACGCCCATCGTTACCAATACTAGGTGGGTTACCAGCAGCATTAGCTTTAAAGATCTCGTACGTATCACGGTAACTGAAAGACTGAAGGCAGCTGAAGCAGTTTCAGTTTGCGGAATGGGTGTGGCCTTTTTTTGGTAAAATATCATTAGCAGGATAGAGATGATTTGGAACCAATCAAGTTTAAAATGGTGTAGAGGGTCCTATCTGGCAAAGTGGGTGGAGCTCTGAGATTGGCCGCTTCCTTCAAATGGCCAATCGCAGAGATCTGCCGCACAGCTGTCCAGGTACAAAGCTCCATACCCAGCTTGAGAGCAGAATCACTTTATTCCCTGCTTACAATTCTTGTGTTTTTGGGACCGTCAGAAGACACTGATCACAGCGGTATTTACGATTTCCTGCAAAAATACCATAAAGTCAGTTTATGAGTCCTTGATTTTTGTGGGATTTGGAGTCTCCACTGGATGCAATGGAGACCGCGCCCCAACTTCTGCGACCGCTTCCCAAGTTCTGGGACGAAGAATTTTGTCATGTATTCTGGCTGACCGGCTCATCCATCACACCTGAGTGTTGGAAGGCGGGCAGCATATAGATCGTGTGGTAGAAATCACTTGTCGAATGGAGAACCTACCCTGATTCCCCAAAATATGTATAACATTAACTTTTCTATAATTAGAATCTTTTATTCAGCCTTATTGTTAGCTCAAAAAGGAACTCTAAAACTGGGAACTTCTTGCTGCATATTTTCCCAAGAATTTCTTTTTCAGAGACGAAGTCACCCCACTGGTAGGAACTCGTGTTTCATTACGAGCAAGGAAGAAAGCCCGTCACGGAGGAGTTCAATCCGCAATGATCTCCTCACGACACAGCATCATCATTCCATCCCCACCTCCCTATGATACGTTCTTTAACGAGAAACCTTCGCCTCTGTTATCCCCCACGTCCCCGAAGCTTTCTGCCGATCCTCATTCTCCTCAACGACGTTCGTATTGCGACCCGCAAACACTACGTACCCACAGCCGTGTGGTGACAGCGATAGACGACCCTGCTGAGCAGGACGAACTTAAACACGTGTTCGACTATTGCCGAGTGTGGAACGACTGGAACGAACGTACTGGCGGTACGCTGCCATCGCGGCGTTCCAGACCGCGTCCACTGCTCAACAGACAGCTACACGATGGTGTCACTGACTGCTGAGGCACCGGCACTTTCTCACAGCCACACTCTCTCCCTGCTACCTAGTCCTTTGCCTTTGCTAACAAGCTTTATTACTCCTTGCTCTTGTTCTCCCGGGCTTTTGTGATGAACTGTTTGTGATAATCATCATAAGGTTGTGTTATGTAAGCATTCAGGCGGTATCCATGTAATCTGCTATGAAACGATTCAAGGTAACTATATGAGGTTAGTCTGAAGCTAGCTTAGGATGGGTGTAGAGCGTTGTACGAAGGAAAGTCGTCGTGATCGTGCTCTGCAATTGGTCAGTTGATCTGACTAACTAATCACAGAGATCGTACGCACCACCCTTTTAGGGTACAACGATCCACACCCGCTAAGGATGATATCTGAATAATTTGGACAGCCTCACATTGGTCCATATGAAATTGTGCCCATTGCGACCGATTGCTCTTTTCCATTTCGATCATTCATGAACGAAGAAAAGTTTCGTTGTTCAAAACAGTCTAAAAAATAATGCAATGTGAGGGAGAAGGGGCGGGGCCACAGTTCTACGATTTGCCCATTCATTCGGCTCTTTTTGCCTATCAGTGTTAACTGGCTGCCATGCGCACGTAATTATCCAATATGTGGACACGAACTGCGGACGATTTGACCCTAAAAGGCAGGGTCGCATGATTGCACCAGTAGTCCAGCAACGGCTCCGCCCCATCGCCACAACCGTCTATCAGGCCATTCTCTGCTAAACGGAGCTTTCTTCAAAATTTGTGTTCTATCCGACCTTTGCCTGAGATGGGCGTGGCGACAGACCCATTAACGATACTTTTACCGTACTGGATCCCAATATAACGGGAACAACTTATAATTACCAATGTCGGATCCTTAAATAGCAATGATTCCACGGATATCGACCAACTGATACTACTTGTATTCGGATTCTCTGTATATGCGTGCAATTCATTGGTTCTTCCATGTTTTATCGTCGTTGTTTGCCTTATTACTTGCCTTAGCGTTAGCAAGATGAACGCCAATCATTAAATGTGCCATGTTATGCTTGTGCATCTGTAACAAGTACTTTTAGAACCTATTTTTTTAAGGAATTAATTGTATATGATGTCCCAATCCGCTGAAAGCTGATTTATATGTCATGTGTCCAATACGAACGAGATACTGTGTATGTTGATAATGTTTGAAAATGTTTGTACGTAATTTTACGTGCTTTTTTTTCGTGATTTCTGTGCTAATAGTTGTCCGCTCTTGGCAACATATTTGATAAAATATCATGCTATAGAGGTGTATGCGAACAAATCGATGTAAATTTACACGTATTTAGACTTAGTATTAGTATTGACAAGTGAGGTAGCAGCGAATATTGACAAGCAAGCAATTTAGTGATGAAAGATGACTAACAAGGGAACTGCTGAGGGCAATTAAGCAGATCGAAATAAAGCTTATCTGGTTTGAAGCATTGCCTGACAAGGCTGCAGTAGGTATATCATCCTTGCTCTCGAGCCCGTGTTGGTGAGAAGCTTTAGTAGTTCCTGCACTAAGCGTCAAGCACCAGAGTCTTGGTCAAGTGGATAACACCCCTGACAGTTAGACAGATCTTAACGGGGTTGGTGCTCACCCGTGCTTAACGTTCTGGTTCTTTAAATTCTTCTCAAGACCCTGAGGCAGAAATGGCACCCAAACTATTGCACCTTGTTAGGTGAAGCTTCAAACTCGATCGGTTCAACTTCTATCTGCTGGGTTTGCCTCATACACTTCCCTTGTTATATGACTTAGATGAGTTGCATTCTGACTGTATCCATATCAGCCAGATGAGCTGACGCCGTCTCGGAGTAGTCGAGGGGTTGGTCTGAGTCCATTTTGAAGATTTGAACACTCTGGAGATAGCAGAATACAGTTCACAAGTTGACCCTACAAGTTCTCAGGCATTAGTCACCATAAAAACAAAAAAGGAATCTTAAGATCAAGATCCATAAAGGTACTTCGAAGTGGACGAAATAAGCGCCTTGTTGTGCGAGCAGGAAACCACTCTTATTGTCTTATTATTGTTTAATTTCTTCTCAAAGGGGAACGATACCAGATGTCCACAGCATTTCGAAATAGGATAGGACTCAAAGTATAAAGTCGACGACGGCGATCTCGAATCCGTTCTCCATTTTTGCTGACCGCTACTACAAAGAAGTTATAAACATTCATGAAAGTGCACTGTTCATGAAGCAGTCAGTCTATAGATTCCATATCCATTTTGTAGGTAAACGCCATTTTAGTAGGGTTATGACACTTGAATCTAAATGGTGTACCTCTATCGCGAACAGACGAGCACCCATAGCTTCCTTCAAAACAGCGCTCAGCAGAAACAGGATCAGCTTCTTCGACTTCTTATTATGGGGCACACCCCGTTTCGAAATGCTACAGACACCTTGGTACCTTCCGTTGTAAGAAATAAAAAAAAAACGTTGAAGCGATCGACTAGAAGTTGTGGACCAAACGTTTGTTTATACATTGTATGCATCATTCCTTGTAGAAATGCCTACTCTCCTCAGTTCCTTTACCACAACAAGAATTGACTACCACCAAAAATGATCAGATGCAGCTTTGGCCATACCCTCTATTATGGTGACTAATGCGTTCAGAAAGTTCCTAGCGAGTGCACTGATACCTTGGAATCATTCAGAGACAAAAGCTTCTTGATAGCTGAGGCACAACGACCAACCGTCCACTTCTACAACAAACTAATCAGAAATGTACCTTCACTGTCCAGACTATTTTTCCAGCTTTTTTTAAGTTAATAGATGTAAATAATAGACGAATATACAAATATAAAAAATAATAGATGATAGTGGACAAGACTAACCTTGCTAACCACCACAACTTGTCGTCCATTCAAAACATCTCCCTCTACAAACAAGAAAACTCGCTCCTCCGGGGGCACATCAGCTGTGGCTTTAGCGTTCATTTTCAGTTTCATAATCAAAATCTTATCCATTTTCTTTTGCTCTGCTGGATTCATCGGCTGTAGACAAAAGTTTTATGTATTGGAAAAAGGAAGCAAAAGAACAGCTGTAGAATTACCGCTGATTTCGTTTTCACCGCTGCTTTCTCTGGTTTCGCTGAGGGTTCCACGACTGACACTTTAATTTGTGGGCAAGATTTTGGAGCTTTCTCTGGTACAGCATCGCAAGAATGCTCATCAGCGTGACGGTGCCTAACATAAGAAAATGATATGTTCTACTGCTTCTAGAATAACACTGAAAACAAATCAGGTAAATTCACGATACTGGTGATCTACTGTGGTTGTGTAGTTAAATCGTGCAGTAAAGGTGCCCACTTCAAACAATAATTCCTTTCGCAGTGCGGACAGACTATCTTGATGCTTTCCGCTCCTGTACAACCACTGAACGAGCATAAAAAAGCACGTAGTGGCCCGGATGATGACGGCATGGCGGTGCTAGGATCGTATTGTTTCGAGCCATCGCAACCATGAATAAAGCGGTGATCGGAACTGAAAAATATGAAAGCTTTCGCAATGCAATACAGATCAGCATGAGATGAAACGAGGGAACTCTACTGTTATTCCTACAGACACCCATAGAAAATAGGGTCATACTTACCAGTAACAACATTTACACAGTGGACACGTAAATGGAAGGAAGTCTGCAAAAAAAACATGAAGTAAGGCTATAAAAGCTTCAATTCCTGTAAACGCGTGAACAACTTCTACAAAACAACACTCACCAAGTCGATTGCAGGTCTCGAAATCACATCTTCCACCAACATCTGGAAGTTCAGCCATAGAGACAGGGTAGAGTATTTCCTAGGACACTGCAATATATGATTAGGTGAGTGTGGCGAAGTGGGGCGGAGCCGCTCGTTTACGATTGGCGCATTCAGACAGTGCTCTTCAGTGTCTCTCAGTGCGCGATTGCTCTATATTTTATTAAATTTAGATGTGGAGGAAGGTCGAAATGAAATTTAAAAAAATGGGAAAAAGTGTTTGAATGCACCAAGTTACGTCAGAAGCACCGCTCCGCTTCGTTTTGTCACAAACCAGTTCAATAACTAGCTGAACCGGAAAGTATTTGAAGAAGCAAATTCTAAGTAAAAATCGGAGCTGTTGTGGAAAAAAAGAGTATTCAGATTGAATATGCACGTATGAAAAGAACGCAAACGAGCGTCTGACTCCGCAGAGTTGAAACTGTTCCACGCTAGGAATGCCGAATAAATTTACGACGAGGTTAAACCACGGCAAATTGGTCGTAATATTTTTCAGATAGAATTCCTTCAAACTCCTTTATCTCACTACTACAGAATACGATGACTCAGAATAAAAACACTGTATGAGAATGAGCTTCGACCACAATTTCATTAGAATTCATAATTAGAAAATGCAGAAAAAATATGAGCATTGCCATACCCATACCCTGAATAGACTCAATCGGTAGTGCCATCGATAAAACCTGCACATACACAATTATGTAAGATTCATTAGGCTTAAACATGTCTATTCAACCGAAGTTAAAACAAACCAACAGCAGAGGTAAAACGTTAGATTCATCAAGTTAAGGCCGCATCTGACCTCCAATAAGGAATCATAAAACTATCTACAACTATAGGAATACAAGTGGGCATTTCGGAGCATAACAATATAAAACCAATAACAAATTAGCATAAAAAAACTTGAACAGACTAGTAACTATCTATCACAGAAGACCTCCTTAGGTTATGTTGCTCGAGCCTCGGCTTTTTCATTTCCAACAGAGCCTTCACTTGCAGTATCAGTTTTCGATTCTTGGACAGCGTCCCTTGGTTTCAGCTGCTTCCATTCTTTTATGCCATCAACCATTATTTCGTTCAAGTCCAGTGTGTCCAGCCATGCTATCTATAGATGTAGAGCAGTAACGAACAGCCAATTCAAGCGCAATGAACAAAAAACCAACAACATACCGTTGATCGCATGTAGGCGATAGCTCTAAGAACATGTATAGGATCGCAAGGCCTGCTGAGGTATAAACACCGCCAAACAGCCCCAGCAAAAACACGATCATCTGCCAAGAAGCCCTATAAGCAGCCTTCTCAAGTATGGGAAAGGCGTCGAAAAAAAAAATTTTAAAAAACAATGAAATATGGCACGAAGAACAAAATAAAGATATGGTACAGGTGTTGAAACCGGACGAAAAACTCCATAAAGTTGATGTCACCCACCTCGTCGTACTCCAAAAATGTTTGCAGATGAAGTCCATGCATACTCTTCAAATCAGATTGAGAGGTAAGTGTCTGCTTCAGTTCCTCCTAAACAACACATTTGCTGACACTCCTTCTCATTACAAAGTATATCTTATGTTACCTACCCCAACAATCTTTAGCCTAGTATCCACATCTAGCCACATAGTCGCGAGCATACTTCGTTGTAGCCGAAGGTATGCTTGCGCATCTAACGAAACATGCATTCTCATTAGCACCATCCTAAAAATTTTTAGCTAGAAAAAAATGAAGAAAGATAAGTGACAGTATGCTTCTGCGTCGACCAGGTTGCTAGGTGGATCTTTTATTTTTGACTGCCTGACGTTGCGACGGAAACATCCTCTTCAGAGGACTGAAAGTGGCAAATGCTATATTTATGTTCCAGACCACCAAACGCCTTATCCCTCTCAGAAAGTGACCGACATTGCCCTAGGCGCATCTGGAACCCCTTGACAGAGCCACACAACGTAGTACAAAGTACACCGATTTAGCGGGTTTTCGTTGTACGTCGTGTGGCTCTGTCAGATGCGCCTAAGACAATGTCGGTGACTCCCTGAGAGGAATAACGCGTTTGGTGGTCTAGAACATAAATGTAGCACTTGCCACTTTGAGGCCTCTAAAAAGAATGTTTACGTCGAGACGTCAGGCTTTCGAAAATAAAAGTTCCACCTAACAACCTAGACTGCGCAGAAGCAGTCAGTTATTACAAACATGCCCAGATTCAAAGAAGGAAGAGCATAGAAAACATTGAAGAAAGATAGATTGTGTGTCAAATAACTAAGGAATATCAAACATAACAAATCCTGGATGACAGAAAGGTTACAGAAAGTCACGGTAACCCACCAGCAATGCATCAGGGTCAGTTTATACCACGAAGACATATAGTCTGGAAGGCCAAAAGCTGAAATGATTTAGGTAAAGGAAACGACAGCTAGACAACTGAAACTGGCAACAAAAAAAGAATTCGGTGGTTCCGCAAACTTGGCTCCAACTGCGATAAGGATTTCAAATTAATAACATCGAATACCTTCACACAACTTGTCGTAATCGTAATTGTTGGCACAATTGTAATATAGCTGAGCAGAAGCAGTGTCTAGTAGCTAAAATAGACCATGATAAAGAAATGAAGAGATATAAAAAAACAAAAGCACTGATCATCTCACATTCTTCAGCGTAGGGTCCAAGGCATTTCTGCTCATCCTGTTTTTCCAAGCTGCTCGAAGCCGTACGAGCACCCGCGGCAAGCGCGATGGAGGAGCAGACAAAAGGTTTTGGGCCACTTCATCGACAGAAGTCACCTGAGCAATCATCTGGCATCAAATAGAAGAAAAAACTAGCTATATTCCGTTTTAAGAACGACGATAGTTGGGTACTCGTGGCTATGATCTACATTTCTCACCTGCCCCTCCGATCACAGCACTATTTCTCAAGTTCTCTCTTTCTCTAATATCTTCACAACTATGCTTCCTGGTGAAAAACCGTAGGAACCGCACTGTGAAGCGAATTACAGCAAAAATAAATATAACAGGCCATGTACACGGAATGAAAACATGCTGTTTGGGCGATCTAGCCATACAAAAGTTTATAATATGAAAGGAGTTTAGCATTTTCTGACATCACTCCATTGCAAGACATTTCTAGCAGCACTCCACATACGGAGCCTCAAAAACATCAGCATTTTATTTCCCTAGAACTTCACGGGGGGTTGCCGATACTGGTGGGTAACTAAGGTGTTGATCATGAATACCGTAAACCCCATTTTTTAGGCTTTATGGCAGACAGGCGGCAGATACGACAAGCCTTTCAAATTTTGCAAAAAAAACGGTAGTTCCTCGGTTCTTCCATCACAATTATCAACATTAATTTGCATGACACTACCATTTCTTTTTTGGAATGGGCAACTTCTTTCGAATTCCTGCACCAATCCTGCCTTAATTCGTAAAAAAACAGGACTGCAGTACAAAATGGACGTAATTCTCGTGCTTAGAAGCTCAAAAGTCCCTTGGCATAAATTCGGGGGACTGTATGAGTTACACTTGAGCCATTTGCCTACCATAATGCAAAAAAAGGGTTACGACATAAAACGCTTAAAAAATCCATATTCAGCGCCGTAATCACCGTGCTGTACGAAGTCTCAGTAGAAAAAAACGTATTGATATCTTTAGGGTTCCGGATGTGATACATACCCGATTGCAATCAACAAAAGCAAATTATGCAATTTAAGAAATAAATTAGTTACAGTGGACGTCAGCGGCGGTGGCCCATCCACGGTCTCGACAAGGACGCAGCGCGACCGCTCCGCGCGCGCCGGGATAGGTGTCGTCTGCTGCAGGAATGCTATTTCTAGTCGCTTTCTTACCAATTCGGTCAAAAATCCTTGAAATCGGGTAGAAAAACTGATAGATATAGCATAACAGCAGCAGAAAACATCGTTTACGATGCACGCGGCGCGGTTGCGCAGCGTACTTCTCGAGGCCGCGGGTGGGCCACAGCCATTGACGTCCACAGTACCTTACGACCACCTGTGGGCTCACCAGATGTCGATGCGATACTTCTAACATTAACGAGCCGACGAATAGCGGACCGAGCGAGCATAATAAAAAGTGCTGAAAACACTCTGTACTCATAACACAAAAACTAATAAATTCGTCACAAAATTAGTAAAATCTTCAATGAAAATCGACTCTAAAGATAAGAGATGGAAAGCGTTGGGTTCTTTTTCAAAAACCTAACTAAACAACCTAAAATACTCATTTTCAGCGAACACAAAAGAAAGAAAACATTGCAAAAGCGAAAAAACATGTTGCCGTGCAAAAATGTTCATTACGGACATACCAGGCGACAGTAACCAGAAAAGTTTCAGGCTCTCCAGCATGAGATACCGCTGCGGTGTCTTCGCAACTTCACATTTTAATTATTGGACCTGGAACAAAATGAAATGAACATACAGTTTCCCAAAATAACTTTCTAGTTTCTTCACCTAGTTTAGTCGTATATAGGGAATGAATAAAGTAGAGGTTGTGTTGCAAACCAGCTAACCAGCTCTAAGTAAACATATAGGAGCTTACCAAACAGTTTAGCACATTCTTTATAAGAAAAGAGTCCTGAGAAGATTATTAATAGGAGTCTGCCTAGGGCTAACCGTATTCAGAATTTCATTGGGCCAGCAACGCGTGTACCACGGCTAACTTGCGTCTAAATAGGGCTACAACTGCCAAAGATTGGTTCAAAAGTTCTTGGACGCTTTATATCTGCTTGTATTCCTGAACTATGACAGCAGTTCAAGGATTTTATGTCGATACGAAGTGCCGAGTAATCACTCTTGCACCACGGAATACCGCCTGTCCTTTCTGCAGCGCCGCACCAGCTGCGCGACGCGGCAGACCGGCTGAGTGCAGCGGTTGTCGGGCGATACTCATACTCTGCTTATGCTTTCATCCGAGTATTCCAGAACGAAGGCAAGGACGTGTTGCAAGAGTAATTGACAGGTGTTGTAAATTAGATTGCTGATGATCCCATTATGAAAGAGTATCTCTGTATCTTTGAATGAAAGAGAATGCTAATCGCAGTAGATTTTCCTTTGGACATTCTGGGTTTGTATCATCGTGAGGGAAAACTAGGCGGAGACTTCCCGCCCATCACTCAGGGAACTTAAAAACCGTGTTTTGCATGATATTGAGAGATACAAATTCCATTAAGACATGCGTGCTCATGCAAAACACGGTTCTTTTAATCAATAGTTCTATACCAGCAACAATCAATCTATGCAAAACCCATGCACACCCAATGGATATGCATAGGTTTTGCATGAGATTTGCATGTGTTATTCCTGCATTCTGTAGCGAATTTGTATCGGATTTTTGAAGATACACGGGTTCTGCATGGGTTTTGCATGGATTTGCCCATTGCTAGTATAGAATTATTGATCGATAGACTGCATGTCCGAATCGTGAGATTTGCATCTTTCAATCTCATGCAAAACACGGTTTTTAAGTTTGCTGAGCACGATCAACTTGTCCTCAGTAGCATTCGAACTTTGCGTGGTCATGTGTAGTGGAATCGCTCACGAAGGCAACGAGTCAACTGTTTACGGCGGGTGCAGGATTTGAACGAACCACTCACAGAACCGTATCACGCCCCGTTTCCCCTCACAATGATACACACCTGGGCATTATTATATGCCATGTGCTCCGGAATACCACGTTCTCCATCACACTGTTGTGAGATCGACGCTGTTGTACGGAAGTGAATGTTGGCCACTATCGAAAACACATGAGCGCATGCTGGACCCTGCAGAGATGCGCGTGCTCAGATGGGCCTGCGGTTCCACACGCCTTGATAAAGTGTGGAATGATGACATAAGAACGATGATGCAAACGACGCCCATTCAGCTGTAACTACTGAACCTAGACTAGGATGGTATGGTCATGTAATGAGAAGGCCACCATTTCACCTCACTCGCCATGTCTTAGAGTTGGAAGTTACCGGAAGGCGTCCTAGGGGCGCACCGAAAGATCGATGGAAGGAGACCGTATGCACGGACATGAAGGAAGTAGGAGTTACAACAGATGACACAGAAGATCGAACTATATGGCGACGTGGAACCAAGGCAGCGGACCACGCGAATGCAGGACAGACGTTGGGGAGAATAAGAGGAAGGATGAAAGAGTATCTCTGCCTGTCTTTACAGGGCATTCACCCCGGAATGGACATCGCGTTTCAATACGCGCGCGAGCTAATCCATTCCAATAGATCAAATTCTCAGTTGAAAGGCTACGTTTTTAGCGGCTCGCACGGAACCTTTGTACTGCCATATAAGTATAAAGTACAAATGCCATATAAGTGGTGACAATTGAGAGTCTCATGACGAGCGCGGCTTTGGTAAGATATGTCGGATGAGCTTCGACGAATCACTTTCTATCCTACTATACAGGAAAGACGTTTTGGGAGAAGTCAGTCACTAGAACAATGGCCTTGCAATTGATCGGAAACAAACACGAGATTCCAGGCGATCTAGGCACTGTAGAACAGGGTCAAGCGTCCGATGGGAATTTCCCATGAGGGGGTCGTATGGGAGGGACTGGGAAGTGGGGGGGGGTCGTATTGGAGAGGTGTGGGTTGGGAACGTAGAGGGGTGGCTTGACCATTGAATGTAACTTCATGATTGTTTTATGATATGACAAATGACGTTCCGCCCAAGAATGATCACGTCATATCGAGTTAAAGCAGGACTGGTTGGCAGCGTATGAGAGAAATCCGCGTCAGCGCACTTACAGGTTCGATCCCCAGCGCCTTCGATAAATTTTTGCATGGGTCGAAATCACTTCAGAATCAAATGTGGAGTAAAGAGGGTGGAAATGTTAAAAAATAGAGTGTGGGTAGCGAAATCAATCGATTGCACATGCGAGGATTCGCCTGCAGGGCCCGTCAGAACGTGGAAAAGTAGGGTAACTTAGACCTTGTCCTGAAGTCCTCTGACTCTAAGTCAGCAAATGCTTTTTTACATGTACGTAGAGAACGATCAGCTCTACCTTTCGCCAGAGTTTTAGTTTTCTAGATCTTCATATGCTTTTGGGAGCTCGATGGGAAATTTTTCAATTTTCCGGGTCTCCGAGGGGAAATTTCCCATCTAACTCACGCAAGCAAGAGCAATTATTGGGGTGCGATAATGGAGCTGAAGAGTCAATGCTTGGAGCTCTATTACGTGAAGGTAGTGAAATTTCGGTAAAAGGCAAACTCTTTTCATGGGAGTTGAAGAAGTGAAAATCTCGCAATTTGAACAGATGGTGAAAACGGAGTAAATCTTTTTGGGAAATCACTGAGAAGCAATTTGCAGATATCACAAAAACTTTTCTTCTATGAGTTTTAGTTGAGGAAATTTCCCAGTTTGATACAGAATCTGGATCCACGAAGTTCGCTCGTTTTCCCGCAATTTAGATGGGAAATCGATGGGAAAATCGCCAAATTTCCCATCGATTTCCCATCGAGCTCCCAAAAACATATGAAGTTCTAGAAAATTGAAACTCTGGCGAAAGATAGAGCTGATCTTTCTCTATGGATATGCAGAAAAGCATTCGCTGATTTTGAGTCAGAGAACCTCAGTACGAGGTGTAAGTGACCCTAGTTTTCCACAAACTGGCGTCCCCTGTATGCGAATTCCCGCATGTTTTATCGATCGATTTCGCTTCTCTCACTTCGTTTTCAAACTTTTAAATCCTCTTTACTCTACACTAAATCCTGAAGCGGTTCCAACCCGTGCAAAAATTTTTTGGAAGCGCAGGGAATCGAACCCGTGGGTGCGCAACTGCCAACGCTGAAACCGATTCCTCGCATGCGCTGCCAATCAGTCCTTTTTTAACACGTAATGACGTGCTCGTCTTGCTGGCAGTCTGGTCCGATCGGATAACGAAGGATGTATATCGACCTCAAAGTTGTTTTAGATCCAATTTTGAGTTTTTAGTGTGTTTCTTTTGTGTGTCCTTCCTTGAAAATGTCCAGTGTTTCAGTGTACAGAGAAAACATGCGGGAGCAGAAGGGGGGGGGGGTCGTGAAAAAGTGGGGGTTGGACGAGGGAATAGGGGGGGGGTCGTATTGAGGGTCGGTTTTTCCCATCGTCATGCTTGACCCTGCTGTAGAATTAAAAATTCTGCAATGAACTGTTTAAAAAGTTGCATTCGCCTAGTTAGCCGTGGCTGCTTATCCCATATTTCTGTGGAGAAATGGAAGATGCCAAGCAGATGAAGAAGTGGTAGTGAAAATGGCGCGAACGGGATCTACGAGAGGTTAAAAGAAAAACTCCTCCAGCTTGCAGCTTAGTACCTTATAAGCCGAAACTAAACTTGTGGGAACCACTTTCCTTCTCCCGCACTTGCAGTTTTTACGGTCAAAAGCCGAAATGCGACACCTTCGGCTGCAGTATAAATTCGAGGCTGGAAGGTCAACAGACATCACCAGCAAACGATGATTTCCTTCCTCTACTTCTTCTCGGTCCTCTTCGTTCTCATTCAACGGTATGTCTTAGTATACGACCAAAAATTCTACATAAATAGACATAGGTTACATGCAATAAATGAAATGGAGAACACAAAAGGCTACTTTTAGACCGCTAGAAATAAAGAAAAAGGTAACAAGAAGGTCTGTCGCCGTTTTGCCCATGTTTATGTATGTTGTGTTTGAAGCAAGGAAAAATGAATTTTTGTGGTTTCCATTCCGCACTTACCGCTTAGACGGAAAACAAACCAAGTGATAGACCTCCTCTGTGCTGGGCCCAAACGTGATAATTGAAGGAATACAAGCAAACATGAGAGATCCAGATTCATAAAAATCCACCAAGATTTACATAGAACAGGGAGTCGTCCCGAATAAAGACCGTTAGGAATCCACGAACACTGAGTAACACTTGTAATACTGTGCTTGATCCATTCCAGACCGTATTAACTTTATTATTTATAGAATTACTTTGAAAATTTAGTGATGGAAAGATTGATAAAGCAAGCAGGCACTTTATGACAAATCACTATAAAAACAAAATAGAGTTCCTTTTAATAATATTTGCATCCAGAAACCGCCATTCTGGTCTGGCGCACCGCAGCACCTGCGCAGCGCGGCGCGAGCATTGTCGGTGTCGATGTTTTGCCTGTTTTTCCACTGTTTTTCTTGGTGTCTTTGTTTTCAGCCTGAAATGCATAGGTTAGCGTGGCACCAAACATAAGCAAAGCATCATTGCCGTCAAATCCTGACAACCACAGTGCGCAGCTGGCCTACCGCGCCGCGTAGCTGGTGCGGTGCGTCAGATTAGCTGTTCGGTATTCTGTGATGTAAAAATGACGGAGCGGCTCTGTGCTCACCGATACAAACCAAATCGTATTACTACCTTTCCCTAGAATTTACACTGATGACTTGAAATTTCAGGTCCAACGCTAGCTATCCGACACCATATCATCATCCCCATCACCATCATAAACATGGTCTGCAGGGCTTTTTTTAGATAAGAGATCAAAAATTATTTTTAATTTATTTATTGTTGTCAATTATTACTTAATCGATTATCATTATCGTATTCATTAAGTGATCTCAGAACGCCCTCATAAAATGACTTTCAGTAAGACCAGCCGTTGTCGTCGTTCCCAAACCTATCGCTCACGTAGATGAGGCACGTCCTCACGCAGCTCCGGTCGTTCCACCAGCACCACAAATGCCTCAGACGCGTGTCATGGCACCAGCACCAGTCAAATCCCAAGCACACGCCGTGCTACCAGCACCATCCATGCCCCATGCGCACGTCGTGGCATCAGCACCATCCATGCCCCATGCGCACGTCGTGGCATCAGCACCAGTCATGCCCCATGTTCACGTCGTAGAGCCAGCGCCAGTCATGACCCATGCTCACGTCATTGCACCAACACCAGTTGTGCAACCAGCGCCGGTCGTCGTGGCACCAGTACCAGTTGTGCAGCCAGCACCAGTTGTCGTGGCACCAGCACCAGTGGTGCAACCATCCCCAGTCGTCGTGCCTGTGCCTGTTGCTGCTCCCGTTCCTGTTTCCCACCAGGTTATCCCGTACCCAGTGGTGAGGTCCACTTTCTTTTTTTTTTCAACAATTTTTTTAGCCGAAGGTTCACATATAATGGGCGCTTTGAACACTGAGCGGCATTCGTTACTGCAGAGCAGACGAAGAAGAACCGCGACGCGCCACAGGTGAGGCGCGGGAGGGCGTCCGGGCGCCGCGGTTTTCGAGCGTCTGCAGTGCAATGATGATTGTCGTTCGGCTCAGTTCATGACGTAAAACCTATGAAAAATCTCTCTTTTTTATATCTGCAACAATTTCAGCACCATCACCACCACCCTCACACTAAAGTCCACAATGTTGTACGCTCTTATGCTAAAGGTTACTATCCTCCTTCTTGATTACTTCTACAAGCATTTAATTGCTGGAAGTACAACGCAAAGTTACAGAAATAGGCCACACCTCCGCTACTGGCATGGTCTCGGAAGATGATCATCATGGCGAGCATGGTTTTGGCTTTTTGGAGCACCTCCCAATCGGGCACATCCATGATGATCACCACCATGGCCACCATTCCCACCATGATGACCACTACCCAATTGGACACTTTGACTTTCACGGACCATGGAAAACGCTGCTCAAGCGGGGAAGGCTAGCCGCCAAGAAAGCGGCTAAAACGCTCAAGTCATTTGAAAAGAAGAATTGAGGTGCCATGGCATTTGCGACGAAGCGCCGATAAGGTGCAAAATTGTTGATTCCCTGTAAATGTTTTGTTGTACACAAATGATTTGGTTTGAATGCAGTAATGATTTGATTTTTATTTGTTGAGCCTAATCAGTCCACTATTATTCCGATGTGGCTGTTGACATTTGTGCAAGTAGTCACCATGTATTGTATCAAAGGACTGAAAGTGGTGAAACACCGGACCACCAATAAAAACTTGTATACAGGAGTTCACATTAATCACCAGCGGAGGAAACATACATAGACTTGCTGAGGATTCTTCATGAAGGCAAGTAAAGGCGACATGCACATCCTGAGTGAAAATACCGCATAGCCGCCGCGATCAGACGTCAGACCACAAATGCGTGCGTCTTGCGTATCTCTTGCGTTTTAGATGAGTACGGACTACGATTGGGTTTATCCTTCATCATATCCACAAAGCGGCTATGTTGCAGGACAGGTTGTCAACAATGCCCGCAACCCGCTCCTCCATAATTTCGTCCCAGGCCTACCTCTTTCAATCCGCCAGCTGAGTCGCACCAAAAAATGGACATTTTGGCACGAGAGCTTTGATAGCTTTACTTCCTTCCCCCCACGTGTCAGGAAACACCTCTCGCCGTAGTGTCAAAGTGGTTTTAGCTCCGTGAGAGGGCGTCCAGCCCTGTTGAAAAGTTCATGGCTATTCACCGAAGTGACTGAAATCTCAAGAAACTGCGCTTTTTTTTTAGCATTTCGATTTGGTAGAATTCCGCCGTGATCTTCGTTCCCGTACCAATGAAAAACAATGGAGTCTTATCACTTGCGCAGATTCCAGCATTGTAGAAGTTGGAAAACAGCGATTGATTGAAATTGTTGGCATGATCCGTCAAGGGTTCAGAAACCCCTGCCCGGAACCTACGCCTCCATCATTTTTTTTCAGCTCTATGCAAATCATCCTTTAACTCAATAAACACCAGTGGCGGACGCAGGGGGGGGGGGGGGGGGGCGCGCCCCCCCCCGAGAATGGGTCGCCAAATTTTCGAAATTACTTTACAATACAAATAAAAATCTTGTGTTAGTTTATTTTTAATTGTTTATTTTTATTATTATTTTTAATATATTTTTTATTTATTGTTTATTATTATAATTAATATTATTATTAATTTTATTTTCCGTCTGGGTCCCCAAAACGGCGGAGACCCCACTTTTCTTCCCACGCCCCCCTCCCGCCCACTTTCTGCGTCCGCCACTGATAAACACATATGAAATTTTGAAATTTATAGTACTATAGTTTTATAGTAGTCTATACTCTGCGACGTGGATATATCGCTTTCTTGAACCACTCAGACAATCTCACGGAAGGACAGCAGAAAATAATCGACCATAAGTGTCGCGCAGCAACGAGCACCCCAGCTTACAGCAGACAAATCAGCGTTTCAATTTCGTGGGTTTCTCTTGTGGTTCGCGCAACTTCACCTATGAGGATACGAGGCCTAGAGCCGGAAATTCGCCAAAAGACCCGACGAAATCATAAGCACAAAAATTTGAGCAAATTTGAGCACAAAGCACGAAAATTAATGCAAAATTTCTCTGCTAAGACTCTGCCTTTGATTTCGGGGACGACAATTTATCTGAGTTGTTCGGTGAAAACATTATTCAAAAGAGTCGAATAATTCGGTGAGAGGTGTCATATAAAAAGAAGCCACTCCAGCGATGGTATGTCCTACATCATCTTCTTGGTTCATTAATTCCTATAAATCTAATTTCTCTGTTTTAGAATGATCCTCGCTGCAATCCTACTCACGAGTCTCGTCGTTCAGCAGGTTGCTGCATCTGCTGACGTTGTTGTCGTAGGTGGGGCAACTAACGGCGTACCGGACCTCGGCGAAGTTTTTGAACTCCTTCAGCAACTTCTCGCCACAGTAATTCCTTCTGGTTTTCTCGTAGAAAAGATAGAAAGTAATAGAGAAAAAGGTAACTATGAGAAGTAAATGCAACACTTTTCAGATTCTCCAAATCCTTCTTGGAGCTGCTAGAGGTGTGGCGACAGCCGGCGGATCAACAGGAACCACCACCACCACCGCTGTTCCTTAAATTGTAAATGGAAAATACACTAATAAAACTATTTATCGATCACTGAGAGAAGTTACAATAGCAGGATTTGACGACACTGCTCCATAGTAGTTCTTGCGATAGAGCAGAGAATTTTCGAGAAAACAGCCAATTTTGACCCCCCTAAATCTGAAGCTGTTGAGTAGGGCTAGAGTTTCATCGCTGAAGTCCTTGAGCACTTTCAGGAAAATGCATCGATTTATACATAATGGGTTGCCGGCCGGAAGTGGTCCTGACCGTGAACAGGCGCGTCGTCGGATATATTCTTCCTATCAGGCAACTCTGCTCCCAATTTTCAGCACGAAAGTTTGGTTCCATTGCTGGCTTTCGTTTTTTTTCAAGTTATGAATTTGAGTGAAGCGAAAATTTGCATCAATATTCTCTCCAAAATCCGTGCCAGATTCGTTGTCCTATGCTTTTTGGCATCTGCGCTATTACAAAGCATAAAGTGCCAGAACTGACAGCTGGGAGGGAAACTTCATCGCCTCAGAAGATGTGTTCGCAGAAATTGTTGCTTTTGAACTGACAATGAGCTACGACCGGAGGCTGTAGGCGAGAACAATTCGGAATATATTCCTCAGTTGGTCTATTTAGGCAACAAAATCGCTGCGATTCCGTTATATGTGCTATGGCAGTCGCCGCGATAGAATCGCGTAGCCATTAACCTAAACCTAGCATAGCCATTGACATACGAACCTGAAGCGGATTCTGAGATTGTAACCACATTTGCGGCGCTCCTGATGGAAAACAGAAATAAAATGCTGAAGTGAAATTGGAAATCTAAGAAACGAAATCAGAATTTAAAAGCAAATTAACTGTGAGAACTTAGTTAGGTCCTTCTGTTGAACCAAACTCGAGACTGTTAAATTCGCCGTTACGTCGCCTTCTTCGGGGCCTGAAAGGGTTTCACAATTCACATACTCTACGAGACCAACTGCATTGGCAGGTCAAGCCGAAAATTCAAAGTCTTATCTTTCAATCATGGGAAAACAGCTCAAGTTTGTAAATCGAGCGCAAAACATTGTTCGTTCTACTGTCGCGACAGCCGGCTAGTAGCAATTGTTATTCGCGAGTGAGAGCTTATTGTTAGGGATAAGGGCTAATATCCGCTTTTTGAATAGAAAATTTAAAAACCATCTAAAAACGAGCAGCTAAAATTATTGCAACTGGTCCGTTTTATTATATCCTCACTCTGAAGAAAATTAAATCTGGATTTCACCGTCCTTGGGTCATCCATCCTGCCGTATCACCCCACTAAAAGCAAATCTATCCCACCTCATATCCGTTGCAGACGCGTCGGCTGCATAACAGAGCGGCTAGTAGAATGCTCTCTGCTTGTCCTTGCCTGCGCGGATGAAGCACTTTGGCTTAGTTCATGAGGGTGCGAGCGACTTTAGATGGATCCGTAGTGTGCTTTTCACTTTTAGCGCTTCAATCTCATCAGATAGCAACTTGCTTGAGGTGCCTCCCCTGAAAATTTGCTGGCAATGCTACTATTACTAATTTACCACACTCTACAGCTACGTTTCAACAGTACCAAAATGGCCACACCCCGGAAGCGGTTCAAATGTCTCAAATATGGCATTAGTTGAATAGAAAAATTCAGCACAAATTCCTAATTGGCGGATCCAATTAAGTTTGCTAGATTGAAAATGTGCTAGATCTCATTATGTTCTCAATATTTAATTAATTTATCCTGCCCAAAAAGTATAAGTAAACTTCATTGGCAATAATTGTGGCATGAATTGTACATCACGTCATTTCTATCGCACAAGCTCTTTTTTGCTGTTGGGAGCATTCGTTATTACACTTCGTAGTCAAAAAATGCTGAATAGAAGGAGGAAATTTGATCTCATCATGTTTCACAAAGTCATGCATGGACAATGTGGTCTCAATCCTCACGATTTCTACGAGTTCAGGTCCTCTATCACAACAGGAGAATGTTCCAAAATAATTGTTCCGAGAGCGAGATTGAATTGCAGAGTACAGTTCTTCTCAGTTAGAGCTGCTTCAGCTTACGTTAGACTGAGTTAAAGGCAATCAAATCCCGATAGTGTAAGATCATTGAAGACATTGCTGGGAAACCCCTCACTCCCCCGGTTTATTAACTACGCTTTGCCTCGTTGTATGTCTTTTTCTTCTCTTTTTTTGAACCTCCAAGTTTTCTAATGTTGCCTTCGGTTGTCGTTCACTAACATTTCGTTTTTCTCAGGTATTTCGTCTCTTTTTGATTGTTATAGACATGACATGGCTCATGTAATAAATAATAATAAAGTGACCTATTCCAGTTAGTGTATAATATTACAGTATCCCTGTTGGGTCAACCTACTGTAGAAACTGTTCGTTTACTCAGAGTATTTCAAAAACGACATTCTCGGCTCAGGAGTGGCAGGGAATGCTTTCAACTCACATGAGAGGTCCCCATGCTCTAGCTAAAAGAATCTCGTGCTAGGTTCCATGGAGATTGGATCTTCATTAATCTACGATTTTTTTTACTAAAACAAGAAGCAATTCTTACATTATGGTTTGCTCCTGTCGTGGAATTACAAAGTCCGTGATAATCTCCACAAATAAAGGCAGCACTCACGGAAATTCTCACTATCTGAAATGAGTCGCTTATCATGCGGTGGGTCGCTGGACAATCACAACAGTAAGTTGAGCACAGTGGATAGAGGCCCACCTGCAAAAATACTGCTGCATCTGCCAACCTAGAAAAAAGGAATTTGTCAAGCCAGCTGAGGCTGTTGACCGGGTGTGCGCGTGTGGTTTAGCGCAGTTGGTGGGAAGGAATGCACACCATTTACAGGGTCCTGTGGCGGGACTTATCACGGGACACTCCGAGCTTTGAACCTACAGCAAATACCGCCACCATTTCCTATTTTCCTGTTGTTTTACGCTACTTCATCATTGTCGATGAGTTCGCCATTACCAAAAGTCCCGATATATCGCGGAACCTCCCACACAGAAATATTCGTGAGTTTTAATTCACAAATGGAAACTGAAATACGGGACGCTATGTCAGTGCAGAAATTGATACATTTCTAGAATGAGCTACAGGTTTATCCTTGACCCATATTTCCTTGAAGAAAAGACCAGAGTTGAGCGTAGTGACATTCAGAAAAGCCTATTCAATCATTCAACATCACATTCGAGAGGTTATCGTTGACAAAAACTTGTTATGGTTGAAGAAAGTGCAGTTATCCCCGTGAGTCAGGCTACCAGAGCCCCGAAAAGCTGCCGCAAACCCAATGTCTTGTACCTGCAAAGTACTCCTGAACACTTTTCTGGCGGAAAATTTCTCATAAGCAATTTCTAGATGAAAAAGTGCTTCCTGCCGATGAAATTTTTGTGTTGAAAAATTCAAAAAGACAATTCCAGACACTTCGACTAATCTTGGGCCAATTCTCAACTGAGCCCCTTCACCAGCCTTGAAAATAGCATGCTTGGATTGACATTAAATAGGGAAGAACAAACTCGTAACAAATGGAATATTTGCAAACTGTTCAATCAAGGTCGTGCATCCCTATAATTATGAAACACTGATTTTTTGATCTTCTTCTATGAAAGTTCAATAAAAATTTTATAAATCGACTATTGTAGTAGAGAGTAAGCATCTAGAGGTAATCTTCCATTCTGAGTCAAATGGAAAAGAACGAGATCGATCGGTTTGCGATGAAGCTAGCTACGATCAAAAATTGGGGTGTTCCCATAATTATGAAACGCACTGCATATCATCGCTGACAACACAGATGTTATTTTAATGTAAGGAAAGCCATAGGCCATTGTCTGGAAAATGCTGGATAATACCGCGGGTTTTTCGCTTTATCCCAATCCAGAAATGGAGACGGTTTGATCAAATTGAGATCAAATAGGCTGAGCACTCTCTTGGGTCAAATGTTTTTGTGGATCAATTTCAGGTTCTGTGTTCAAATTTATCAGAATACCACATAATTCAAGACAGTATTCATCAGCTCAAGAATATTGTCATCAGATATCTTAGAGGAGCTTCCAGGGGTTCCGAGATCAAATTTAAGGATGTGTTCTTTCTTACGAGATATTTCACTTTCTGTTGTATTACACAGCTTTGCCCATTGTTTGTCTGTTTACGCATAGACGTCTTCTGAGATCCTTCCAAATATTCAGCATAGTTCACCCAAACTAAACAGAGCAAATTCATCTAGTACACCCTCTTTTTTCTCAGATTTTGCCACCTTCCCTAATCCTCCAAGCAAAACTATTTACATCGTGCAATCTGATCTACTCTTGCGGCGTATTTCAGCGTGTTTACCGCCGTGTGTTGACATTTGACATGTTTTGACTTTTCCACAAATCTGAAGGGCTAAAAAGGTTGGTGGCGGCAGGCGACATCATAGTGGTTTCCTGCACAGGTTCAAAAGTGCACATTAATAATAGCCGTGGTAATTTGGGCGGAGTGGAATTTAAAGAAACTTTCTTCAGGGAGCTTTCCTCAGAAATAGGCTCACGACTGTCTAAGTTTGCGAGACAGTTTTTATCTTGTTAACTAATTCATTTGAATGCATTGAGGTGCTTCATTAAAGTGAATAAAAGACGCATGCGCTCAAGATATTCTATTGCTCCAATAGAATAACTTCTATCTTTGATTACTTGTGATATTAAAAAATATTTACCTCGAAGGAGTAATTATATGCAAATTACTTAGGATCATTTCAGTTTTCGTTTCGTGCACTATCCTTACATGAAAACTAATCAGTGTAATAAGTTTCTTCCTGCATTCATCAGCAACGTAGAAGAAACGTCTTGAATGTGTAAATTGTTAAATTT
Source organism: Ancylostoma caninum (assembly GCA_037903475.1). NCBI lineage: Eukaryota > Metazoa > Nematoda > Chromadorea > Rhabditida > Ancylostomatidae > Ancylostoma > Ancylostoma caninum. The sequence goes on from JBAJFG010000428.1 coordinate 252,465, forward strand.
GAAGCACATATTTTCGTATAAAATTAGATTTAAACATGGTAATATAAATTGTGAGAATAGAAAATACTGGAGAAAACATAGCAGCTTTACTTAGATGCCAAAGTATTAACATTTATGTAAAATAGATAGTCCTGAATAGATAATTATATAGGTGTAATATATCGCATATCTGCATGTGACCAATTAATAATGTTTGAAATAAATGAATGAGGTGTAAATAATGGACAGTAACACAGTAACGCAATGTCGAGTCATAAAACTTTGAACTTTGTGGAGGCAAGGTCCGGGCAAAATTCCATATCCCGAATTTCTATTGGATACGTAGCACACGGCGACGTCTTGGACGAAGACTATAGGGAAATCCCTGGGAAAGTCCCACAGCAAACACCTTCCATTGACCAATTTCGGTACTGCGTTTGCGGGTTGCGGCGCCCCTGCTTTCAAATGACGTTGTACGGCGCGCCCTACATCCCAGACAAACTTTCGGAACTTCCGCGGAGCTTGCCGATTTTCGGAACTTCCGCGGAGCCTGATTTACTACTAGAGCTCGATTTTCGGAACCTCTGCGGAAATATGACGTCACTCGTCGATTTTTTCGGAAGTTCAGGTTCCGCGCAAGTTCCGAATGGAGACGCAGAGAAAAAAGAAGCTTCGGAACTTCCGCGGAGCTTGACACTTTTCGGAACTTCCGCGGAGCTTCGAGAGAGATGGAATGATCCAAGAAACTAACAGATCAAATGACATGTTTTTGTCCAATTTTTATATTGATATGTTCTTGATTAACTTCGGCTAACCAAATAAGAAGCCGTGTAGAATACAAAAATTTTTACGCTATTTTTTCCTCGAAATTCACTTCGGGATGCCCCAATAATGACATCTTTAATGTCGAATTTCGGGTAAAACTCGTGTCAGATAAATGTACGCCTGGGATTATTCCCATAAATACGAAAATTTGACAGATTTTTACCAAAGAGGAATTTTTCCATGTTATCATTGATTTTGAAACCTGACGCGGATACGTAGCACACTCAGAGGGCAGACCTGCTTGAAGCTCATCTTCAGAAAACGTAATTACTACATGCGCAATTAGTGCTACGTGGTGGAACGATCTGTGGTGGGACTATGATCCCACGATTTTTGGCATCGGGACGTCTGGAGGTGTTCATCACTCCATGTTGGCCCATTTTACCTTATTACTCGAATTATGATTCACTCTATAATGCACGAATTACGTCACTCCTGTTTGATTTCGGAACTTCCGCGGAGCTAGTTCGGAACTTCCGCGGAGCCAGTTCGGAACTTCCGCGGAGCTTATTCGGAACTTCCGTCGGGTCACCCGCGCAAGTTCCGAACAAGCTCCGCGGAAGTTCCAAAAGTTTGTCTGGGATGTTGTCTATTGTGGCGTCGCAGGAAAAAATTCATATTCGAAGGATCGGTGGTCCGTTTGAGTGAGGAGGGTTTCGCGAACTGTACGTTAGGCTGTATTATCTGAGCGTGCATCGTTGTTCAGTATGCACTCGCGCAGCCTTTGTCGGCTGGAGCGCGTTTTTCCACGGCTACAGTAGTAGACGTTTCGTCCCATATCTAGCGACTGAGCTTATACCGAGGTCTCAAACTTGAGATACATGCTACACATATGATTTGAACTCCAAGGAGCAAGAAAACTGGGTGGGCAAGATCTTGACCAGACCTTGCCTTTAAGGCGAGCTGTGTTGAAAGACAAAGTGTCAGCTATTAAGAGAAAGGCTGCCACATAGATTGGGTTCTTGAACGACTGCCTTCAAAGAAGTTTCACTTGATGTGAAACCATCATCTACATCCCCTAATGGTAACAGAATTTTGACACAGACAACAACTCAGAAAGCTTATCAACAAATAGTAGAGGTTCCAAATAATCCAGCTCTTTTTACTGATCGTTAGTTCAATCTACAAAGGTAAGCCCTAAACTCTCCGGGGAGGTGTCCATCTAAGTAGCTCTACTTTCTACGGTTTTTGAGTGGTCTGGTAAATACGATTTCCTGGGTTTTCTCAAACACTCGAATCCTATAGTGACTTGAAACTCAATTTACTCAAAAACGTCCATTTGATTTTGTGGATCGAATTCGTAGGTGGTGTGTATTACAAGAAAAGGCAAGGATCCGCCCCCTAAGCAAACTATGTTCTGAGCCTTTCTACTGAAGGTATGTGCATGTATAAACGTAAGTTGTGCTTATAAGTTATGCCTACGTAGATAGCGTGTAGCCAAGTGCTTTCCCTTCTGCTATCGTTCTAAAATCCATAAGCAGAACTGCTGTTACTTTTTCTTGTTGCGCTTGAAGGCAAAAACTTTGGCGGTTGAGAATCCCGTGAAATTCATCTTGTTGAGTGCATTTTTTACTCGTGCGAATCCCCCTTCTATTTTTTCTGATCTTCCTCATCTTGTTTGCACTCATAATGTTTCGAGAATATTGTATGTAAGCTTGCGCAAATGTACATCTTCATGTTAGACTAAGATGTGTCTTTTTTTTGCCGAAGTCGTGAAGTCTTGGAAGCTCTGCGGTTCTTCTTGTTTTCGGATTATTTATTTATTAATTTTTTCATACGCTCAAACTCAGGTGGAAAGATTCGAGCAGATTTACTTGTATTTGCTTCCGAAATTATTTGGGTAGAATATCCGAATTTTGTCGATTCGAGCAGAATCCGCTGAAACTTACATGCAAAACAAGCGAAATCTGCTTAAATCTGCACTTCACATAAATTCGAGCGGATTTCATGTATATTTCGTTTATTCTTCTGATAAATTTGTTTTTCACCAACCAGTGTCGTTGCTTTTCTACCTTCAGGAATGGGTTATGTCTGAAAACATTGCACATATTACAGCCATCATAATTACTAAAATGTGCAGTAAATTTATTTGACGCACATAAATATTGCATGATAACATGAGGGAAATTCATCAGCGATATGTATGGAGCACGTCAACTTGATTCACTGCGAAGTTGCCCTCAGGTTAAATTCGGGGTCAAACGCGGTATGCTAAACCACCTGCCACCGGAAATATTCTCCTGTGTGCAGCATTTTTGTTCCAGACTTATGCCGGCGTATCCGTGTGTGCGTGCGCGCCGACGAAGACCGGGATTGATCATATCAGTTGACGCCGTAGCCATTTTCACGTATTTTCCGGCAGAGTTCTTCTATCTTCTAGGCGAAATCGGGAAATATTTCGGAGAAAATAAGCGAAATACGAAAGCACATGTAATCTGCTCGAATTTCTCCACCTGAGAAAGGCCTCACAAAAACAATGAAGTATGGCTGAAATTTCTCTATCCGCGTTGACTCTACTGCACTAAGGTTTGTCCCAGATAGGTCATTCTCCTTCAGTAAATCGTCAAAAAAGTCATTAAATGTCAATTGAAAAGTCAGTAAAAAAAAGCCAGTAAAACGTCAGTAAATCCTCTCCTTGATCCTTCTCCCATATCCTCAACTGAATTGGTGATACTATTGGAGCCACGGTTGTGCCTTGAGGAATTATTTATACACCAGATACCATTTCCTTCCTCCGTCGATTTTCTATTTTTTCCATAAGTATCTTTGCATAAGAGATCTTCCAGACGATGAAAAACAAAGCACCAAAATGTCCTCAAGCTGTCAAAATGTTCCTGAATGCATGGAATTGGTTGCTCCAAAGGTGCGATAACCACTGCTGTTAGAGCACTGTCGAGAATGTGCATATTTAAAGATGATTTTTTTCTAAAGTGGAATGACAATCCGCGCATTTGTTTTTCCAGCGCTGCTGATGTTCTTATTTCCTTTCTGTTTCCCTCTTCAGAACACTCGAACATTGCAAAACTAACTCAACAAAGCATTGAATAGAAGCACATGGAACAATTCGTTCCATTTGAATAGCATGCATGAATGAGTGGATTTGGTTTAGTGCAGTTGTTTTATGGCTGTTCCTGCAAAAGTTCTGGAAACTGTAGCTCTATAGGCAGAGAAATTTATTTTTCTACTCGCTTATTTATCTATCTGTTCGTTAACACTCGCTCAAAGTGCTAAGTACAATTACGTGGTAAAGAAGGGAATTAAGTCATTCTTATGGCACTTACATACCTTAAATTCGGAAAAAGAAATGCTTTGATCTTTCCAGAAATCCTTTTCTTTCTTTTTTCGAGGAAAAAAATTAACCCTTGATGAGTTTCTGACGGAAACTTCAACCTCTTCGAGGAATGTAATAATCCACTACTGCATCCGTCAGGTCTTTACCCTTCACACCTCTTCTTCTAATAATTTAAACCAACAAGATCGTAATATGGTCCTCGGACCCTAGAAAAAGCAAATAATTGTAGAAACTGCTCTATGGTTGTAATGATGAATTTTTATGCTGGGATATATCCCTTATAATCCATAAAAAAGTGGTCCAAATAGTCCAAACGGTCCAGATGGTCCAAGTGGCCACAAAAATTGCTTTGGGAAGAACGATGAAATTTTAGGCCGGGAAAATTTCCCTATTATTTCCAAAAAAAGTGGTCTAAATGGTCCAAATAGTCCCATTTCTACATTTGCACGTCACATAACAAGCACACAACAAATTGGCATCTTTGAAGTGCATGACTGCAGCCAATAGAATGTTGCTTTTTGCTGGATTTCCTCCTCATTCTATCTGTTCGCTTTTGCCTTTTCCTCCCTTCTCATGTGCTGGGTGGTTCAATAAATCCTAGCAGTGCCTACGGTTTTGTACGGTTTGCTTTATTATATTCGCTTTTGTGATAGTATAGCAAATAGCTGGAGGAAGGTAAGCTTTGAAATTCACTCGTACGAGTGTGCTGCTCTTCTAAGGCGTCGAAAAGGGCAATATTGGGCAGCGGACATTTTCAACTGGACAAATTCAATAGCTACAACTTCTAAATGCTTATTTTCGGATGTTTGTAGTACCTGTATGTGAAACTCCTGAAGTTTCTAACAAAAACGTCATCTTTACCCGCTATATCAACACCACTATAAACTTCTAGTGAAGGAGCCATTTCTTCTCATATCAACAGCAGCCTGAAAGGAGTAATAAAATGTAGAAATCTCGTATTTTCGACTTCAGTGTAATTTAAGAATTGATCCATCCATCCAATTTATCCATTTTTCCTAGGAGAATTTATCCTTTATATATGTATTTTGCCCAGCCACGTAAGGCGGCAAAGGTTTTTTTTCTCAAGAATTTTCCTTTCGTGAATTTTCTCAGAATCCCACACTAACAATGTCGCAAGTGGTGCTAGTACTCAACTGATGTTGGCTTTCAAATTTTGATTCATCTCTAAATTCAACCCTGCATCATCGAATTTTGTTCAATTGGGTGGATGTGGTCTGGAAGAGAGGCTCGGATTTGGTTACTCCTAACAAAAATTTGCGCTGATGAAAAAAAGAGTTATTTTGTGGATGGGTCTGTCCAAATATTTCACTGAAGCTTATCATTGGTCAGAAGACGAGTACTCATTCGATTTTCGATTTTTGTAGTTTTTTCCTACCAATCAAGTATCAGCTCATGAGCATATGGAGAGCTGAACTGTTTTGGAAAGCAGTTTTGTTGAAAATCTTGAAAAAAAATATAATGCAGAAGATTCCATTGGAGCGGACTCGCTTCCCTGCTTGGACAGGTTTGGACAGGCGACAATCGATTGCGAACGCTAGCGGCGATAAGTGTAGATGCGCAGACGATCAGAGTGCAACGTCTCACATGACCGGATACGTGCTAGTGGGTCAACACCACTAAAGACTTATGTAGTCGCTCTGTTTTCATCGCAAAGCTGATTATAGGTGATACAGGACGTGAGGGTCAAGTCAGATTTTCGAAAGTTTATTACTGGGGACTGATGCTCAGCAAAAATAGGGCGTGGTGAAGGCTTCTGCAGTCCAGTGATTTTCTGGCTGGAAGAATTGCGCATAGCCAATTCACACCTCTAGTTTTCAATTATGTGCATTCTTCTGAAACATGCAGAGGCTGACTAAACGCCATTAATGTCTAGTTTTGCTGCTATTTCACTGTTTTAATATAAAATTTGAAACACTGCTCGTAGTTCAAATACTGCTCCTAGTTTCTAAACACCATTTGTAGGAGATTTTCCATGGATGGAAATCTCCTGGGTGAAGTGGACCTTCCTATGAACTTCCAAAGATTTCGGCTTTCAGCAGTTATTAAGGCACCAAATTGTGATGTCACGTCCCTCATATTCTTTTAGAATATTTCGTCGTACATACTTCCAGTAATTTTTATCTCGTATTCCAGCAGCTCCATGTCTTTCCAAGAGATTGATGAGGATGTGTACGAATGTTTGTTTAAGCTCCTCATTTCATCACTGTTGTTTTTGCTCCTGCTTGTGAGTGCACTTGACATTTGTTCCGCAAAGATGTAGGTGAGTTTCCATCTTAATGCAAAAAGCTGCTTTTACGCTGACCATCTTCTAGTGCTTCTCCTTCCTAGCAGAAGAATACCTCGTTGTCTTCGTCAAAATAGAAAATTTGACTTTCGTAAAGGCACAATTTGCGAGAGCGATCCATTACACTAATGGTGCATCCCGGAAATTCACATCGTGGCGCTCATAGATCTATCCAATCATGGAGAAAAACATAACCTATGCTAATGTTTGTGTTCTCGCAAAAAGAGATTTCTATGAATGATCATGCATATTGCATAAACATTTAGATAGTGTCCAGAAATCATTTTTCATCTCGGAATATCTCATGGTCTGCCGCGTCGCGCCGATTACGCGGCGCGTCAGATCAGCTGAGCTGTATGTTTGTGTGGGCAGTCCCGGTAGTAATGGTTAGGTTATGTTTGAATGTTTCTATGATGAATGCCAAGGATACCCAACAATGCACAACAGGGCTGGTTTGCCGCGCCGCGAAGGTGGTGCAGCGCGACAGACCGGCGGAGTATATTCTCTGGTGCAAAACTGACTGACCCATATTGTAGATAGTAAGCGAGAGGAGAAAAAAGCTGAGACGAAGCTGTTCGTCGGCAATTTTGTGGTTGAATTTTATTTCATCTGTCATAAGCTTGTTTCACATAATTTCGTGTTATTGAATTTTTCATAATTTTGGTCACATATGAATTTTTATTTAAGTTCTTAAACCTTCATTACCTGTAGTTTCTACAGTATCTTTCTACATATGCAAGCATAGGCTAATGTGTTATAGATTTGTAAGTTATGAAAAAAAAAAACAAGTGAAACCTTACCAGTGTCACGAGAAGCTCCATAAGCAACAAGACAGCTTCAAACGATTAGTAACAACTATGAACTGTGCTTTTTTGCCACATTATTCTGAAAAATAGCAAGAATTCTTGTGTGTAACTAGGTCACACTAAGCAGCACTAGGGTATTTCAGGGTTGATGCCAAGGAAGAGAAGCATTTAGATGACAATTTTTTTGTGAAAATAAGCTATTTCAAGCAATCTGACGCGGAGAACGCCCCAAGAAACTACACGACACCCTATAAACCTCTCGAATTTTACTATTCTGTCTCTCTAACGGAACCAATCCTCGTCGAAGGTTCATTAATGCTCAGTAAGAGAATTAGCCATTGCAGTGAGTGAGACAGCTAGGCTCACACAAATAAACAAACAATTATCTTGGCATGGGCTACATGGACTCAGCATGGGTGTGGGCTTTATTTCAGTGTTACTGCAGTAGACTCTTTTCGGAAGAAGTTTTTTTTTCTCTGATGTTGAGATTCCAAAGGAAAAGCCTGGCACTACAATTTAGTTTACTAGTCTGTCTAGGCTACTAGTCAGTTTACCTTCATTTGGACATCCAGGAGACCTCTGTGAAAGCGCTTTTGCTGGAACAAGATGAAATGTTAGGTCTGATTAGCAATATATGAGAAGGGAGGAGCAAAAAAGAGAGATAACGGAATAGTTTTGCATTTATTTGTCCGTCAGTCTGTTTCGATATGTGCGCATAATATTACGTCACTAATTTTTTGGGCAACTTATTTATTTGTTCACTTCCAAGGTTCACATTACAGGACGGAATGGCGTCAATTCACTATGGTCACTTCTGGGTCTGTATCCAATATACTTAGTGATGGGACGAAAAACACAACGGTTATTTATCCGTTCCAGATGGCCTTTATCCGTTCTGCTATCTAATGTGAATAGTCCATCCACGTGTTTATTTCGTAGGCAAATGCGGTGCACTGGCAAGAGATTACAAAAAATTTTGTTGTGACAGACATTAGATCGTCACCAACCGGATAGAAATACATACATGCATACATACATACATTTATTACGCTGTTAAAACGTTAAGAAGAATTGTAGTCAATACATACTAGTAGAGATTAGTTTGAACATTTCATCACATGCTGTAATAACGAGCTAAAACTGCACCATTCATTTGATTGTAGGTAGTTATACTGGTACTGGTAAATCTTTTGAAGGCAGCAAGAGAGTTTAAAGCAGGAGCACTCTTGCTCAGAGATAGATATGCTGCTCCCGCTCGTACTGTGAAGCTCATAGCTCTTACTAAAGTTCGGGGTCGTCCATAAAATTTTTTAAATTCACCACCTCTAGTTATGGATGTCACTAATGAAAAGAATTGTTTAGCTTTGTCAATATCCCATTCGTGTAGTATCTTAACCTTATCTTATATCTTATAAAGTATAAATAAAAATATCCTAAAGCGAGTGAGAACACTTATCTGCGGACAAGTTTCCATTGGGTAACAGTATACCCTAACCAACATCTAGCCGATACAGCGTGGAATTCTCAACTTTTACGTTTCGATGCAGTAATTCTCAACAATGGGTACCATCACATTTCCACTGCACAGAATCTAGCCTGGCAATCTCGGCGGTAACATCTGGACAACATTAACATTACGGATAATGTACACATTTTAAATCTGCATCGAACATATGTTCAACTAGTGTACCTTTGACAAAAGCCCGTTCTCCATGCAAGTGTTCACCTTGGAAATTTCGCATGAGAATGTGGAAGTGCCACTCTCTGAATAACTCCTTGATTTACTGACGAGTAGGGAAATTATCTGTGTTGAGGAATTTCATGTTTTTCACTTTACTATGCTCATTGTCTGTCTGCACCGGAATCCTCGAAAGTGTAATCTGAGCAGGAAATTTCATTTCCTAGGAAGTCCTTGTGCTTTTCACTGAGTAGGTTTATTCCCTGTCATAATGGAGCCAATCTCTGTGGCCAGCTTATACTTTCCTTTTTCTGGATATCTCACGATTGTTTCCATCATCACGCTGTTTTCCTTCTATAAATGCAGATTTCTAGTAACTTACTCATTGTGAAAAGTTGAAGGCAGCTAATCTGAGAGCATGAAGTGATCGATTAGTACGGATAATATGAAGTACGCAGTCAATGTTCCTAGGATTTTCGCACTAGCCGGTTTCGGGGCTTGAACTAGACCGGAAGTGCAGCGTCCTTGGCGCCTCCGGTTGTAGACCCTTTCATCAGTAGTTCCCAAGGAAGCTATAAAAAGATCTCAGTACTAAGTCAATAAAGTGAGTCCGCGAACCTCGTTTTTCATGTTTGTGAACGCAGGGATCTCTAAGAATTTGCTCTCCCTTTGTCTAATATGCAAAGTGCAACGACAACGGGTTGTGATTTTACTTTTAAATGTGAAGCGCATAGGAAACTATGCTCTTTTCAAGCACAATGGTATTTTCAGTATTGCCAGAGGATTTTTCCGGAGGCGAAGATTTTTGCCGTTATTGAACCGTTTTGCCGCTATTTTTCACCATTATAAATATTATTATTGTCTTTTGAAAGAACTTTGCGAAAGGGAAAAAATTGAAGGATGAAACAACAGTGCGTGATCCTAACTTGAGATTTCCTAATGAATCCAAGTCTGGTTGCCTTCCAAGTTTGTTCTGAACTAATATTTTATGGTAGCTTTACCCTTACCTGGGTCCCAGGTAAATCTATATAATTCATGTCTTTTAATTTGAATTGAACTGGGTATAGTAGGTAAAACACTGTAGTAATACCAATACTTTTTCTACCTCTCCTACTTTTACACAGTTCTACTGTTGTTATTTTGTTTTTGCTTGCTGGTTATATGTAAATACATTTCTATTTGTTGGATTTCTTAGCATTCTGGTTTGAAAGTAGCATCTTTCTTGTGCTAGGTGTTCACTAAGCAAGGCTGGAGTTGACTTTCGTATTCCAACTTGACGCTGAGCTATTAACCCCTCCCCCGCATCATTAGAAGAGTGAGCTCATGATATATGACTGCCCATGGGTAGTCATATACCAATGTGTGGTCATACATCATTAGATTACGTAAACACATATGGATAAACATTTTCATGGGTGCAGGGTAGGGGATGAATTTCCACAAATGATGTCACTGATGCATGCGGGATCTGGTGTAGTAGTATTTTTCGCGGAGATGGGTATGGTCAAGAAACCATCGAAATTATTTGATGGGAGGAATTTCTGTGCTGGTGGACTTCACCATTGTTTTCACGACTATTTACCTGGTATATATTTGAACTGTTGGAAATTATTACTAATGTCCAACTGGAGAGTTCTATTTTTGGGTTCCTATTGATCCGGATCCTTCCCCTACCCCTCCCCCTCTTTTCTCATACATAACATAAGCGCCGCCAAGGTGTTGACTCGACCCGAAGAATCCATTCTTCTCAGTGCTGCACTTCCCAAATCAGGCTCTATTGAAGCAGGCTTATCTTCATACATACACCTATAAATAGTCTAGATGCGGTGGAAACTCAAATGTCTAGCAGCTAAGTGCTTCTGAAATACGCCACAACTGTAAAGAAGGACTGAGCGGAGAATTTTGACGTTGCATGTTCCAGTTAGGGTAAAGCAGTCTACTTTCTGAAAGGAAATCCGTTCCGAACTGATGGGTTCCTCTTCGCTGTAGAAACTTCTGGAAGTAAAGCCTGCTTCTGCTTTTGATTGTAGGCCTCGTCCTCATTTGCATCAGCTGCAGTAGCGTGGAAAATTCTTGGAAAAGCATGTTATATTTTCATTTCTAAATTTTTTTTTCGAAAATCATTCATGTTTTACTATTCTAGTCTGCCCTGGAGTCATCATATGCATCTTAGTTCTTGGCTGACTTCTTTTTCACTCTCTGAACGATTTTTTGGAAACTTTTTTGAACAACTCTTTTTGGTGTATGAAATAAATAAATAGGATTTCATCCAATTATACATTTTTGAAATCTTAAAAAAATCCGATTTTTCCGGAGAACGCTTTTTGCTTTTAAGAGCATAATGAAGGGAAGAGAACAACGACGTTGGGAGAGTCACAAATATTCTCGTTATTTATTAGACATCTGATCTGTGATCTACTGATCTTGGCGGCGTATTTTGGTTCAAGATCAATGAGGAAGGACACATGCACATGTGTTCCTCTAATTTCTTCGTTTTATTTATTGATGTGACTCTTAGGATTACCGCTTCATGCATCCTGCGATGCAGGAGAAGTAATCCCCCCCATCCAGCCATTTCATCCTCATTCGCATCCGCTAGAAAAGTGGTACATCTATGAGACTTTGAAATCTTCCTCCATTAAGAAGCTCGTTCTTGGAAAATGCTTGTCTTTTTGGCTTATTCTCAATTCTTTATTTCCATTGTCATCCTCCAATTGTTCAGTTATGGGTGTTTAGTTTCACGGATGGAATCACAGAAAATTAATCCAGAAACATGGAATCGGATTTTGTTACCACGAAAAATCCTCTCAACAGGACGGAAGCGGATTTTACATCACGGATTCGAGCTTTTTTTCGGTCAGTCTTTGGTGTATTAAGATTGATAAATGACTTTGAGGTTGTCGAATATTGCGAGTGAATTAATATTTTATTTCACAAGATTTGGCCGGCCACACAACTTTTCGAGCAGGCTCCCCCTTTTCTAGACCGTCTTTACCTTGAAAAATGTTGTGTTAGAGCACCTTATCGCTGTGCGAATGAATAAATGAATAAATAAATAAACAAATAAGGAAACGAAGAAAAATTTTCTATTGGTATCTTCTTATGGTTACTTATCTCACTGTTGTTCCTGGTGTTCCCTTACATTAGTTCCAGTTCCGTTGACAGAACCAATTTCTTCTTCTTAAAAACTTTTTCGAACTGTATCATCCGAAGGTCTCTTTTCGTGTGACATTGCTTCAAACGACGGACTGTCCCTACTCGTTCTTCGCTAGCTATGGAGTGTTAAAAATTTGCAATTAGTTCTCCATGATCGCGAAGGTACTATGTATATGCGCAGAAAATTGCAACCATCTAGACGCACCATACGCGTCCAGGCACTCTGACTGTCTGCGCATCCACAGGCTGCACCGATATCACCGTCCCCACTCTCGATCGATTCTGAGGTATGGCTCGTGAATGCGAATCCAGATCTTTGCAACTTCCTGTATGCAGTTGATCATAGACAGTTTTTTCCATATGTTTTTCTTTCTGGAAAAACACCCATGCAGGTGAAGTCTATCGGTCTATACATGCGTGCTTATGTGGGCATGAAATTGTGCAGAGAACCGCTGTTGTAAATGTCATCACAAATTGCAGCTTTGGGCAAACAAGCACAGGAAGCATGGGTCTTACCAAACGCTTGCGTGCTAGTCTGTCCTTTATCATACGGTTCAAGGCATATGTCGTGAGCATAAATCAATCCCATCTTCTATGACACTGATTTACAACTTCCTTCAAGGACACAAATCTTCTGAAAAACGGGGTTCGGAGTACATATGTATGTGTTTTCAGGCCAGCACATAGAACGAGCGTAGCATGTAGTCACCGAGACCGGCCCCTGATTTACGTTTTATTTACACAAAAAAGGAAGACAACCATGCACATATGCGTATCACAATTAAAGTCGCGCTGCGTACGCTACGCTACTACCGTGCCTTCATTCATGGAATTCTCAATGTTCATTATCTTAAGATAATACATTCAGTACATACATATATTATGTATTCATTGAATCAGTTAGAATAGAATCTATAGGCGATATTTAGGGCGATGTCATCTATTCTGGGAACATGTACAGTAAGATTTCTCTTTCTAGTATCCTCAAGCTATAGATTTCTATTTTTGATCTGGCCCTTCGTTGCGTAATCCTTTTAATAAGATATTTCTGCTACTATTTTATTTGCGCCGGTAGAAGTGGACCAAAAACCGTCTTGATGGTCCTATGACTACTGGTCTCTCACATTCTAGGGCTCCTAATTCCCGTTCTGCCTTCTCTTTGCCTTTTCTTGGCATGAAAAATATCGCTGGCTAACTTGTATTTCTAGCCAGCCCGGGCTAAGCCGGTTGACCTCAGCTGTGTCCAAATTGGATAAGAACACGCGGCTCCATTTCCAAAATTGCTAGCATGTAAGTCACCCGAAAATCCACTCCCTAAAATCGCCAGTACATGATTCCGGTATCGCATTTGTGATCTATCCAGCTTGAATTCAGCATGTCGCTCTTCTTTCCTCTCTTATTCACGAACTTTGAAGACCATCTCGTCCGATCCTGTCTGAGCCGCCCTTGTGACGCCGAGCTCTCACTCAATCCAGTGACATTTTGTTTTCTCTTTATTTTCTTTTGCTTATGCACATGCAATATTTCGCCGGTAGACTTTTTTTCGTGACTTCTTGCCATGGGGGTTCGCTCACCATTTGATAGACGGCTGCCTCCCCAACTTTATCGTGCCCACTATACTTGCAACCGAATCGAATAATTATTCGGTTATTCGAATAAATTATTCGAATCGAATCATTCGGAAATTCGAATATTCGAAATTTTCGTTTTTCGAACATATTCGAAATATTCGAAAAAGTCAACTTTCGTATATATTCGATTGTTCGAATATTCGAAACCCCCATTATTCAAATGCGTCACCTGAATTTTCGATATTCTAATCACACGAAATAGATCATTTGCCTTGTTCTGGCTTAGTTAGTTTTGTATCGGAAGAAGGCATCCTAGTGTACAGAGTAGTCCTACGACGATTTCCTTTCGGGCAACTTGCAGCACCCTTTAGTTATCCATTGTGCTCTCAATGAAGAGTTGAAGGGATTATTGGATATTGATATAAGTCCTTGCGATTTCTTTCGGACGCAATTTTTTTTTCGTACCAGTACCATTCTTTCACAAAGTGCTTACAATCGTACGAGAGCGCTTTTCTTTTTCTGCACTTCTGTCATCATGAGGTCTTCCAAAAATGTTAAATTACCAAGTTTTCACGCTTGGGGAGGAAAATGCCAAGTTGAAAAAAGGCATCATTTTCTCTCTAAATTCAATAGGAACAGAAAGCATGCGATGCTGCGCCAACGCGTAGGTTCGGTGGAATTTAAACGTGAAAGAACACTATGAGCCAAGTTCTCGGAATCAGCTTTGATGATCTCGGCCAAGTGGCACATGAGGTTACCAACGGGTAGGATTTTTAGCCGATCCGATTGGATTTTCTGAGTGGACGGCTCAATTACTCCATTTGAATAGTACCTCTGAGAAGTGCGGTGCCCGCCTAGACCATGCAACTCCTCTCAAGTTATCCCCACGCCTTCATGGAAGAAATTTGGCTGATCGTGATGGCATCTCCGAGACAAATATGTAGAGAAAAATATGTCTTTTGTTATGAGGCAGCCGATGAGTGACTGTTTCGAACACAACTCGCATAAGTAGTGTGAGGAGTTTTGGTGGTCTTTCGAACTTTCTTACTGACTGCTAGGAGAAGTAGTGTCGATAAAGCTGTTTTTCATGCACTCAACGCTCAACCTCGTAGTGCCGAACCTCAAGCAAATTGTTTAGCAACAATCGGTTGTAACATTCTTGTAGAGCAGGACTAGTGCTTTCGAATCGTTATGTCTCATAGCCAAAAGGTGAAAAAAAAACAGTGAGCGTCGATGGCAGTGCGTTTTTCCCGGATATGGCATGTCGCGCAGCCGCGTCGCATGAGGTGGCAAATCCGAGTATTAATGGTAGTTTTTCAGTCACATCTGATGTTAACTATCAAGAAAACTGGGCCGCATGCTTTCTGAGTGCGCGAAAAACGTACCGCCATCGACGCTCACTCTGAGCGGTGAAAACTGCAACTGAAAAAAAGCGCAAAGACTTATAGCAACACCCACTACTTTGCTTTTTCTTTTCTTGATACTCAATTTTTTTCCAAAATTTAATTTTTGTTCGTTTTCTGAATTCATTTGCTTGGATTAGTTGAAGTCACGTGGAATTTTGGTTCTTGAGTTGATTTGTTTGGATTACATGATGGTCTCTTGCCGGTTTTTGCGACAATAAATTTGAAGGTGGCAGCAAAAGGTGTTACGGATTGCTAGAGTCTTGAGTCTATCTAACATTTCAATCTAGGACCTTCATTCGAATGATTTATTCGAATAATTTATTCGAATAATTATTCGAAATTCGAATATTCGAAAAAGTCAATTTTCGAATATATTCGATTATTCGAATATTCGAAAAAGTAAATTTTCGAATATATTCGATTATTCGAATATTCGAAATTTTCTCAAAAATGTGCAAGTATAGTGCCCACATTCTACATTCGTCTGGGATGTTCAGAATAAAATTCATGGATCACTTCTGTCTTAGAGACTAAACGGGCGGTTTACCTTGACCGTTCTCTTTTGTCATGCTATTAGGTTGTGTACAAGTTAATTGCGTTTTTTGACGCGTAACTTTAAACGTTTACAACTTGGCTCAAACGGAAGTTTATTAGACAAAGTAAGCACCATTAGAATCTACGCATTTTTGCCAACGTTTCACAAGATCATAAATTCCCTTGCGGTAGAAGTCCGAACTTCTGGAGGCTATGAACTCGTTGAAGGCATTTTCAGCATCGGTCTGACTTTTGAATACTCTTCCCTTGATGAAGTTGTCGAGGTTCTTGAAAAAGTGATAATCGGTTGGCGAAAGATCTGTTGAGTATGCCGGATGAGGCAGTACCTCGCAGCCAAGGTCCTTTAACTTCTGCAGCCTTTTTTCTTGAAACATGAGGTCTGACATTATCGTGGAGAAGAATCGGACCTTTTCTGTTCACCACCGCTGGGTTCGCATGTGCCAGTTTCTCATGCATTTTGTCTATTTGGTGGCAGAAGTTGTCCGCATTGATGGTTTCATCTGGTTTTAGGAACTCGTGATGTAAAATTCCTGCGTAATTCCACCAAACTGTGACCATAGTCTTCTTTTGGTGCAACTTCTGCTTCGGAAAAAGTTTTGGGGGCTCATCTTTGTCCAACCACTGCGAAGAACGTTTCCGATTATTGTAAAGAATCCATTTCTTGTCGCAGGTTACGAATCGATCAAGGAAAGGCTCGTTTTTACTCCGTAAAAGCAGCTCCGATGAGATCTGATAACGCCTGAGCATCTGTCCAGCGTCCAGTTCATGTGGCACCCACTGATCCATTTTCTTCACTTTTCCAATTTTTTCCAAATGCTTGGCGACGGAGAGAGCGAAGTTCATGTTTTTGGTGAATTTTTAGCTGTGGAACGAAAGGCCCCAAAACAAGTTTTTGCCAAGCTCACTTCAGCGAGCTAAAACTCGCCGGCATCGCAGCAGGAACCGCTCGAAATACCACAATAGTTTTGGCGAAGGGAGTGTAAGCGAATGCATTACGCCGAGCTGCTTCCGGATTTTTCGGCTTGGTGTGCCTTGTTTCGTAAGGAATGTCGCATAAGTAAGGAAAAGTAAAAAAGTAAGGAATGTCGCATAGGGCTCCCTGGGGTTTGCGACCCCCAACTGATGAAATTTATCAAAGAGCACCCATCTAAAACAACATATTCGGTTTCGCAGAACCTCGCCGGTGATTGTTATCAGACCATCCCTCCCTTCAGTAGAAATGGGAGGATGAAAAAGCTCGACGAGTTGATGTCGCGCATACTGAACGAGTACGAGATTGATCCTGGTTAAGAAGTCTGCTTTGCGCCTCTGTAGTGAAAGAATTACGACCAAACAGTCGGTCGGTTAGTAATCATATATGAAATATAGACCCTCTTCGACAAAATGAAGTGCCTTGAACAACAGTTGGACGAGGAAGATGCACAGAAACATACCCAGAAACCAAAGTAACACCAAAATAAGGTCACGGGGATTTTGTGGTGACCTACTGCAAAAATTACTCACTGCAGCTCATTCATCCTTCCTAATCTGGTAAATACTTTTAAGATGTAAATAAAATAAATTAAAAACTTCACTGTGTGACCCTAGCGTTGCTCAACAAAATAGATTCTTCACTCCTACACGGCACCGTCCAAGCACACCCTGCACTACAGATACTTCACAGGTTGAAGCAACTGAGCTAGGAAGCTCGGACTCCTACGTCATAATCAGCAAACTTCTCGCTCTCCGACTACCACTTCCCCGAGAGCCTGCACGACTTGTTCCTGGAGAACTTTCTCGAAGACTAAAGTGATGCCAAAATTGCCCTCCGGAAGTTCGTCGATCCTAGAAGGTCCTGTCAGGACAGCACGGTAGTCGGAGAACATCTACCTTATTGCTAAGATTTGCGGATTAAACAGTTCTAAGCCTTTTGAAAAAGATCGATTTTGAAAGGAGTTATGAGGTTCGGAATCAAAGGCATGAAACGCGCATTATTTTTGCACCAACCTAATATTTTCCTATGTTAGCTAGGATGAAGCTATTTTGCAAAATTCTTAGACGGTGCAACAAACTCGAAAGACTCGAGAAATTCGTCACTGTATCATGCGTAGGGCCGATTTTTCGGTCATTAGCACTAAAACTTCAGTCTTGCCAACCAGTGAGTGGCATGTTACCCATCACCTCGATGCGGCTATATCCGGGCAAATGAACGCAGGGAAACGTCACTTTCCGCAAGTACATGGACATGTGTGTGGGAAATCTGACCATAGATTTTCGGATTTTAGGTGATCCCTCAATAACAATCTAAGGTCAGACTTGCCATGAAATGAATAGAAAGGAATGATGTAACAGTTTTCATCACTGGTTCGCATCCAGCAAGAAAAACGGTGCTACCAGAACACTTCAAAGACCAGAGGGCCCATAAATCTTATGAGAGCATATAATTAGGGCTTATAACTAGGGCTAATTCCCCCTTTCTATATCATGCTTGTGATAACTAACATCTACTGCTCTCTTAGTCAAAACAGGAGATAATCTCAGAAATTGGGCGAGGGATGGGGTGGGGGGGGGGGTGGTTGAGAAAAAACTGGGGTGTACGCCACCTAATGGACCCAGGTAGAAAGTAAAATCAATAGAAACACTAATTATAATAAATAATATAATAGAAATCAATCAAGAATGATAGTAAGAATAAACAATTAAAAACAAACTATGACAAGATTTTTGTCCGTATTGTAAAGTTATTTCAAAAGTTTGGCGACTCATTCTCGCCAAAATTTTTTTTTTGGGGGGGAAGGGGGGGGTGGGAGGTGGCTTCTGTGTCTGCCACTGTTGAATATCTGTTGAATTTGTATATGTACGTATTTATAGGAAGTCTTCCAACGATTTTCTGTTTTTCAAATGTTTTTTTTATTTATGGTAGGCACCTGAAAATGTGCTGGGTTTATTTAGAAATTTTTTTACATGTTTGTTCCCCCAAAATGTGCAATCAAAACCCAGGAGAGCTTTTTATCAACACAACAATGTTTGAGCTTCTGGACTCTTCTGCATTCTTCTCACATTTTTGCTTTTGCCCTTTCCTCTCCCAACTCTTCCCGTCGGTGAACACTCTCTCACTGCGGAGCTTTTTTCTGCTCAGAAGCGAAAACATTTGGAAGGGGAAAGACTTGATGATTGAAGAGGATGGATTAACACGGTCGTCCAGGTGTTTGCTTTCAGCGAAATGTGCTTAAAAACCAGCGTGATGTGGGTAAATTCTCGTTGCCAAGGAGGAAGCTCATTTATCATAACGTTTTTCTCGCAAATTCTCTTACATCATTCCTCAAACTCCTCGCTTATACTCTTACCATTGCCACTAAATCTAAGCAATCGGTTATTCGCCTGAACACCAGCTAATGCCCTGCTCAGAACCCCAAAAACAAGTTGTCGGCCCAGCTTTGCTCAAAAACAACTTGCAAACAAGCTTTTAACTAGCAAATCGTTGTCGACAAGTTTGACGTCATCATGCTACCCAAAAACAAGTTGTCGACAAGCTTTTCTCCCGACCACTTGTCGACAAGGAGGGGAAAAACAAGTTGCCGACCAGCTTTTCCAAATAGCAACTTGCAAACAAGCTTTTGGGCGGACAAGTTGCCGACAATTTTTTAGAAAAGCAAGTTTCAGATGCGATCAAATACTTGCTCGCCAAATGCTTGTCGACAAGTTGTTTTTGGGGTTCTGAGTGATACATGGTTTTATAAAAAGTTTACCTAGTGGGAAGTCATGTGCTTTATGACGTTTCAGCGGTGTTTATGCGTATTTTTTTCGAAAGTTCTTTTGAACAACTTTTCTTTGACGTTTACAACGCTCCTTAAAAGTGTGAGACACATATTCTTATGCGTATAGGCTTAATTTCATTCAGAAAGTCCTTTCATGCATGCGAGGATCTTTTGACACTGTTACCATGCTGGATTAATGGTTGTTTTCACCAGATGATACTATTTCTGCTTGTTTAATAGTTGTTTTCACACCAGTGAGGAGAAGATTCCTTCATGTGAAAACCATAAATCTCTTGCTCATTGACGTCACTAAAATCGCATGAACAAAAAGAGACTAGGGTTGTTGACCCTAAAATCTGCTTAAAGCATAGAGTTTACCCGGGATAAACGCGTAAAAATCAGTGACACCAGCACGATAGCCCTGGTAACCTCGTGACGGGGTTGATGCAGCTTTTTACCCCCTCTACCCTTTTGCACTTCAATGCAGCTTTTTTCCAGTCTCTGTACTTTTATCCTGGAATCCCTTCTAAACTCGAAGCCAACACGCCATCATATCCCAGCACTTCCCCTGTGGCAGGCAATTTAGAAAATGGAAAGAAAGGGCTTCTGTTGAGAAGCAGCTGCGCTTGAAGGATTGCGACAACAAAGGCTTGCACTTCATTAGAAAAACGAAAAACTCGTGCTAATCTTAGGGATTACAGCGATGGATCGCAGACGACGAAAAACCAAGGCATCAGGGTTCTGGATAAATTACATCTAATTCCTGGTCTGTTAAGCTGCTGAGGTTCCAAAACATTGAAAACTTACCTTGAAGATTAGTGCAGGATTGAGAGGAAGAGGATCACAAAGAAAAACTTATGAAATATGTAGGTAAAAATTGTAATACCTCATTCCCAACTACATCTTCAGTTATCGTTTCGGTATGTATTTCTAGCTATTTTCAGCTTTGAAGCGTTTTTAAAATACCTTTGTTTCCACTATTCTCACTAGCTACATAGATACCCTCTCATTTTCTCTTGAAATTGTTTCCTCCTCTGTTTTTTTTTAAATTTTTTTCCATATCACTTCTCCACCCCTTCTGGTAGAATATTCAATGTTACTCTGTTGTTTTTCGCCTGTTCTGAGTTCTGAGAAGTTTTGCGCAGTGGAGACCTGGATGCGGGCGGCTCTGCGACTGGTGGATTGGTCCACAGGTCAATCAACCAATCGCAGATCTTGGCCGCGCCGCCCTTTTCAGGCGTTACTCTTCACACCCTGTCGTAGCGACATTGCAATTCTATTTACTAAGTGAAAACATATATGAACGATTACGGTGTCGAATATAAAAGAACATGAATAAATTATTTAGATCGGGAAAAATTCAATATTGAGAAATTGGGGTGTATTTGACACCCCAATGTCTTTGAGAATGCGCACTGTTGCATTATGAGCAGAGCTTCGCTTTTTATTTGAATTGTTCTAACTTTTTTCGCCCACTTTCCATAATCTCTCGCATCTAAGGCTGGCAAATTAGAAATGCTCTCATTCTATTTACCTCGAACTCCTTTGCTCAACTATTTGACGCCTCTTGAAAGAGCTATTCTTGGCCCTAACGAATGTAAGTGCACGACATGTCTGGTGGTTTCATACTTCTGGTTTTTTTCTTTAATTCAGAAGACGCACATCCTCAAGATCCGTACATGACACCCTGGGTGCACAGATTCTGTATGCAGGATATCTTAGGGGAAAAGCCGAATATTCCTTCGCTCTGCTTAGAATCGCGAACTTTCTTAAACGGAGTTTATTACCTAATGAGAGAAAGATATTTTTCAAAATACCCACAAATACCAGAGTGAGTGAGCAAAGAAGAGCAGCCCATTCTAGCTCCAAACCCGGATAATTACGTATGAAATGATTTCTTTTTATGTTTGTTGTGAAATATTAGAAGATTCCTGCGAATCTTCCTCCGGTGTCATACTGAACCCTACTACAGTCTTTGGGGTGTAGGACATGGCCCAACACGCCGTTGGCGAGCGTGGGCCGTAAGCCAGAACTACCGGCGCATGGGTCAAACGCGGCAGTGGAACAACCCCAGGACCTCAAAGCCATCACGGAGCAAGTTGAGTTTCTGCGGCCATCGAAGTTTAGACGGCGACACTAGGTCGTAAGAAAGAGAATTCATCACGATGAGGGGCTCCGCTATTACTGTTCCTTTTCGTGAAGCTAAAACCCATTGCTTAGCTCAAGCTGCTCTTCTCCTATAACTATGATATCGGAGAAGCAAAAAGACACAAGGTGCGCGATGGTAGCCTGACATTAGTGATCCTCTACTGAATGAACGCACTAGATAGAACTTCTCAGCACTTTTCCCGGATATTCAAGAAGTGGTTTTTGCAAAGTGAGGATAAGTGATACGAATTTTTGGTGATTTTTCCCTTGACAGAGATTGTACGGCTCCTGCAATCTACCGTGATGTCCTGGCCAGAGTAGAGCACCTTCTGACAGGAATGTTTTTATTCTTCATTCTTTAAACACTCTTGTTAACATCAACACGACAAAAGTCGCAATTAGATGGAGACTCCGGCAGATTTCTAGCACTGTCACAGTGCTGGAACAGTGCTAGAAATCTGCCGGACTCTCCATCTAATTGCGACTTATGTCGTGTTGATGTTAACAAGAGTGTTTAAAGAATGAAGAATAAAAACATTCCTGTCAGAAGGTGCTCTACTCTGGCCAGGACATCACGGTAGATTGCAGGAGCCGTACAATCTCTGTCAAGGGAAAAATCACCAAAAATTCGTATCACTTATCCTCACTTTGCAAAAACCACTTCTTGAATATCCGGGAAAAGTGCTGAGAAGTTCTATCTAGTGCGTTCATTCAGTAGAGGATCATTAATGTCAGGCTACCATCGCGCACCTTTTGAGGGGTCTCCTATTATCGGAGGAAAGCTTTAAGAACTTCGACAAAGTCAAAGGCAGCACCCACGATAACCTTCATGTTCAGAATTTTGAATGTTTTGGTGTCTGAACGATAGTCCCATTAATTCTACGCAAGTTGCACCGCCGAAGGCATCAGCGTTCCCAAGATTTAGCAAGTTAGACTTGGTATCCAGGTATCCGCGGGGTGAGATGTTTTGCGATCCGGATCAGCTGATTTTTGTCGCAGTCACTCAGTTTTCCTAAGATAACGTTTGCCTTCCATGCTCATTTCCCGAAGTTTTACATTGTGATGATCTGATTCCTCCATCTAAGCTCTTTCAATAGTTGTTAGACCGTAAGATCGCTTCTTTTTCCCAGATCTTTCAAATTTTCAATTATGATATAAATTTCTTTTCGTTAGCTCTTCACACTCAATCACAAGTTTTGTTTCTTTTCTCAAGGCATGTCTCCGTGGTGAACATTCTATTTCCTTTTTGTTTGTGCTTTTTCTCCTCCGGGAAAGTTGGAAAATTAGTCGATTATCTAGTTGCGCCAAGAAATTCGTTGATAATAAAGGCAGCGTCATCGACTTCCTCGATGTACACCTCCAGCGTAACTTGGCCGAATTGCTATAATGCAGCAAATTGGGAGCATTCAAAAACCATTTTAATATGAGTTCTGACAAAATTGACCACATTATTCACGCTCCTCATAGTCAGAAACCCAAGATTGCTCTAGAACTGAATGACGAAGTTTTCCGTGGGTGCTGTCTTTAAAATTCGGTCGATTTGCTATTTTGGCTCACTGTGCAGCGACATCTATTAGTAATGGGGTCGCTCTTTGCTTAGAAGATGAGTAAGGGTCACTTATAATTATTTTTAATTTGAGTGGAAAACGCGCATTTTTACATTTTCTCGATACACTAAAATTTTCACATTAGTCTTTCATCAACCAAGAGTTTGCTTACTTAGAGCTACGCCTCAGTCGTTTTTGCTGACTTAATTAACGCTCAACATAAGGATCACACACGCTTTTTGCACTGCAGAAGAATCTGTTATTACGACCTTGCGCAAACATTCATCAATGGCCCTCTATAAATGTCTAGCACGTGATTTGTTCACGCCAATATTAAATTTGGTGTTCAGCAGGCGATTACGCTTCTTTCTTAGCGTACAGAGCCTTAGTTGAGCCAGAACTCCGATGTCTTGCGGCCTATCATAATTCCATAGCAGCTCAAGCAGTAACGGATATCTTTTATCGTTTACAAATCCCTCCTATTCAGATCAAACATAGCTTAACTTGCCATTTTCATATTGCCCTCAGCCTTAGTAAGCCCTTGAATAAGTATGTACACTCTAATTACTGAGACATGATGCGAATTAACGTCTCCCCCCGTGTTGACTCCGAGATACGGAGAATTTATTTTACGGACAGCCGTGATAGGTTTCAAGTTGGTCACGCAAAATTTTTAAAAGCGCCGAATTCGAGATCATGCTAGACCTATATGGAGGCCCAGAATATTTTTTTGATTGGCATTTTCCCTTTCTCACAGGAGCGGATGCCCCCTCTTGTCAATGGCAAAGCGTTCTTTGCTTCATTTTTGAATCATATGGACTGTATGCTCATTTATGAGCAAAAAAATCTGAAACGGTTTACATTTTCATGAGACAAAGCTAGAGTAAGACAAACAGTTCTTGACGAACGGTCAACCGAGAACAAGAAATTTGACAGGAATTCATGAGACATACCTGGAATTGTTTGAATTATGTTTCACTTCCTAGCAGAATTATGTCATTCATCAGAATATAATAAATACTTATCTCGTGGGAAGCGGTGCTATCCCTAACGTCCTTTCTTTACATACCTTTCTTTCTTTCACTTTACTTTTCTTTCCTTCAAGACCATCACTAAATGCGTTCATCAACAGGATTTCTATTCTGGGCATTGTTCTCAGCTTCTCCATGCCAATAAATGGTGCAAGTTTAATCTACTTATTTAATCCCTCTAATTTACTCCACCTGAAGGGCCTTGTTGCATTATTCTCTACAGTAGCATGTGTAAAAAACATTGCAACTTTTGGTTTTTCATCTATAACTTATTTCAAAGTAGAGCATGAAGGCTCAGATTTTTATGAGTTGTAGATACTCATGTAAGAAAGGAGGAAAGGAGGAATTTAAAATCTCCTCACCCTGCTGACTTTATATCTTTTTAAGAATTTTTTTCGCAGAGGTCGAAATTTGTAATTTGGCACCATGCACAACATCCCTCAAAATGAGATCTGTTGTTGGGATTGGGCCCCGATTTGGTTGCTTGCATAAAAATCAACCCGTATTAGCCAGGAAATGTGCATGTGGTGACTACTGGTGAACATTTGCGAAGACTATGTGAACTTAGTTCAACAGTGATGTTTTATGGATGTTTTTGCCTCTCTGGCATTCTCTAACAGCTTTGTTACAAAGGTAGAGTTACTGCTGATGGTTTCAGAAGTTTACAGGTGCTGGGCTTTAATACATCTCATTGCTCCATCGGGATTCCAAAATATTTCGGCTAGTTGCAATGCAGCCAATTGTGCACATCACGGAAAATAAGACTTGAAATTTTTCTGTCTCGAAAAGTAAGATGCCCCAGCGATGCCGTAAGAGATAAAGATGCTCCAGAATTTCTAGAATATTGCCGCTTACACGACTACTCGTGGATTTATCGATACAGGACTAGTCGAAGTGAGGGATGCTAGTCAGTAGCAGAAGTCGGTGTGCTACTTTGCTCTACACACGAGTTTTCATACTTCGCCTAGATTCTTGTGCTTTGAAAATGTCTCATTTGATTGGATTCATCCAATTGTACCTAAAATAGCCGGTTTTTACAATAACAGGACATAGTATCTCACTTTGGTGGTGTCTCGTACAGTTCATTGCATTTTAGCAAAACCTACCTCATCGAATCCAACGCGACATGAGTCGTCATGTACAGGGCAATATTCTAGAAATCCTGGAGCATCTTTAACACTTATGAGGTCGCTTAGGTCCCTTCCTTATCGAGATAGAAAAAATTCAAAACTTATTTTCCGTGATGCGCGTAATTGGCTGCATTGCAACTAGCCGGAATATTTTGGAAGTATTTTAAATTCCTCCTTCCTTACATGAGTATCTACAACTCTTATGAAAATTTGAGCCTTCATGCTTTACTTTGAAAGAAGTTATAGAGTATGTGTAGCGGCTTTCCTTATCATCTCACCATTATTAAGAGTTCATGTGTTTTTCGTTATTGATTTTTACATGTATGGACGAGTTTTACCTGCCATTTTACTTCTTGAGTAATGCCTTTTTTGTTCTTCTGGAAGCGTTTGATGCAATGTTTTTATGGCACACCCTAGGGTGCATTCAAATAAATAAATTTAGAATATATTATGTAACCGTTATATGAAATATATGTGATATAAACAATATAATAAATAATATAAAATATAATAAATAATATAAAATACAATGTGTAATAAATAATATAAAATATAACATATAATACATAATATGAAATAATAGGATTTTCCACAGCGAAAAACAGCTCACGATTAACTTTTTTACACAGAGAGCTGGGTCGATTTTTCTGAAGTTCTCCAAGAAATCCATCCTGACATGTTCACTAAGGCAGTATAAAAGTATCGCATATACGTATATGAATATGTGCTTCTTATGAGTGATTTATTTCTAAATGCATTGTAAATTGCTGAGTCACTTCCGCCTCTAGCCTATTATTTATTGCCAGCATATTGATGCTTTTCAGGCACTGTACTTGTAATCTTTAGCGTGCATCTGTAAATTAGCGTGGTATATCCTCGTACAAATAAATAAATAACTAAATACTTGCATATAGTGCAATAGCGATTCATTCAATGTCCCTTTCGATTCTTTTGTAAAGGTTGTTTGCAGCTCCTGGTATTGTGTCCAAGGAACTCCTTTTTGAACCAAGAGCTAAAAAGATTCTAGTTAGAAAATGAAAATGGAAATAACCTGAGTTCATTTCATTCCTCCCATAGTACGAAATTGGATAACAAAAATGGCCTTCCCCGGAACTATTCAGCAATGAGAGCAAAGAAGCCCATACGAATCCAAAAAACGTCAAAAATAGTATATGTTACTAACCTTCCTCCTTGGTCCCTTGCTGTTTCTCCTTGCTGGTTCGTCCTTCACGTTCTTCCACGCCCGTGGCATGTGCACTGCCATGTATTTTCCCACGAATAGTCCAAGTAAGTATAGCAGGTTGTCACTAGAAAGACAGGACCGATTGTGAGAGGATGCCTCTCTCTGGCGAGAAGTGGGGATATCGTTTTAATGCAAGAGAAACTTGTGAAGGGAAATTCCATTCAAAATAGATTTGATTTTTTCGTTTACTACGAACTGAGAACGAGAAAATAGCTCCGTTTAGCAGAAACTAGTAAAAGCGAAATTTCCGGCATATTCTCCTCAAACTCGAATTTTTCCGCCTGAGTAATCCCACCTCTGTTTAGTTCACTGGCTAAAGTCTATTTGCCCTTATGCTTCATCTTTTACAATTTTCATCCCCGTAATGCATTTTTTCTAGTTGCCAGATTAAATTACCCTTGGAGGCCGAGCATTTGTTTGGATTTCGGTAGTTCTTTTGCTTTATGTAGTGTAGTTTAACGTTATAGCTCTGATGAGAAATATCTTCATCTTCTAAGCTCATGAAAAAAAGACATTTCTCGAAGTTGATGCACTGTTTCCCATTCTAGTAATTTCAAGTGGATAATTTCGATACAAAACTTATTGTTTGCGTAACTGGCTATAAAATTCCCGTGTGTTTAAATACAAGACGATTGAAACTACATAATGCATGTGGCATCACAAGACAAAAACCAGCGACATAGCTGACACAGAGATTTTTATGTTCGCGAGAATTTGATATGGTGGGAACTGCAGTCATCGTTCAAAATGGACCGCCTCCATTTCCTGTTCACACTATTTTCTTGCGCGGGAGTGCACGCGTTTCATAGGAGCCAGGTACAACGGCTGTTCTCTTATTCTCTTTGCGATATGTGCAGATCTGAAATAGCTGGTAAGGGCCCGGCTTTGAATTGAATCATTCTTTTTTCTTTGCGGACGTAACTGCGGAGGTTGTAATCAGGTAGATGTCTTCTGTATATTGCGAGGTAACAAACTATAATAGTTGACTAGTTAGCTTTACATGTGCGCGCAATATAACTCCTTTGAGCATCCATTGGTGATTCACAATATTAGTATTGTTCTGAACAGTTACAGTGCTGATCAATCACTTTTTCACCTCAGGAAACCGCTCTTCTGGTCTGTCACGACGCACCACTAATGCGGTGCGGCAGAACAGCTCCATCTTTGGTTGTCAGGCGCTGCCGGCATTGATGTTTTCCTCATATTTTCATTTATCCGTACTCCAAGTCACGCACTTTCTTTCATGTATTTTGAGCTCAAATAATTCATCGTTGTTATCAAACAGTTCCATTCTATCATCATATTATCAGCAAATCGCAGTAAGCACAGGGAACGTCAATTACGACTGCACCTCTTTGCTGGTCTGCCGCGCCGCTCCACATATCGCTTTTAGAACCACGTGCGAATAATCGGAATCCTTCATTTCTTCGTGGCTAGTGAGGTAAATGTTGTGTTTTCAGCAGCAGGACCAGTCAGATTTTGCAAAACTTCTAATGCTACTTGTGAAAACATTGTCGGATTGTGACACTGATTTGTACCAATGCAAACATCGCCCTCAAAAAGGCAATCAAACGAAAAGGCACGTTAGAACCTTTAATTATTCGGGAATCTCGGCGTTATTGTTCATGCAGTTCATTATTGTTCTTCAAATGCTTGTTAGGTGGGACACTTCATTATACCTTAAAGGCAGGGGTCCACCTCATTTTCGTAGTTCAGCTAGCAGCAGATTCTGCATCTACTCGGCGCGGTGGTTCCAACGGTATACATAAATTGTCTCAGAATGGTCTATAAACCCGTCTTCCAGGACGGGGTCTGTAACAGTTTGCCAATCTGAGTTGACATGTGAAGCCGTTGATCTTATCGATTGGACATGCCAAGACTCGTTGACCGACGCGGCAGCCGTGGCAGGCAGCCAGCACAGCTTGGAGCGATCCGCCTCCGGGCTCCAAATTTTCATCCAGTTCGAGCCTTTCAAAAATGGAGATTTCGTCGCTTCTGTGCCTGTTGATGTACATCCCAGGGACTAACATGATGAGAAGGTCTAGGATATGTTGGTAAATCCAACAGGCAGAACGAGGTGGCCCTCTGCCTTTAAGTTCCGATCCCCGCCGTTTACAGAGGTCTGCAAAGAGGTCGAATCCGAAAAATTTTGTGCCAGGGTTACCAGAACGCCTGGCTATTCTGTGCTAGAATTTCGATACCGTTCCAAGCACAGAATGCAGAATTAGCACACTGCCAGAAATCAGCTCACCGAGTGTTTATTCGAGAATGCTCAGGCGCCCACTACATATTAATCTATGTTGCTATGTGTACAGTCGGGCAATCATAAAATTTGAATATTGGATTTTCTCGGACGACATTTGATAATTTATACCACATAGAATGACATAAATGACATAAAGTCGTTTTAATCGATGAAAACTAGTTTTGAAGGATTCCGCGCCAAAATCCAACACCCCACTGTGAATCTGGTTGATGCTTCCGCTTTGTGAGCCCGAGCGTTTATTTCTAACCGTGCGAGTGGCACAGTTAACATCGAAGTCTTTTCCACGATGTGATTGATTCTCGTGCTTTCCCAGTGGAGTTACCAAGCCTCTATGCCGTTCACCTGCCAGGTGTTCCTCAATCCTCACCTTCAAAGGTTTTTCAGTCCCTCCATCTCAACACATGCCAAGCACACAAACTGATGAATTAGTCCCTCCTCGTAATTAATGGAACGTCTCGGATATTGTCGGCACATCACATTGTTCAGTTACTAGAAAACCATTCTTCTGCGAACGTCTGGGTTCACATTAGAGCACATCATTATCTCCATCCACATTCTCAAAGCAAATTTGCAAAATAAAAGACTTGCCTGGTGGTATGAACCTTTAATAGTCATAGTGGTATAAAATGTTGTGTACTAATAAAACATGACTTACCAGCAACCATTGAGACGGTGGTATAACATGCTATTATAGGGACTGCTTGAGCCTTTCTAATCCACTCTACCGGCCCACTTCTCTGTTTGTGATTCCTCATTGTCTGATTGCTGTTCTGTCCCCACACACGCGCCATTTCCTTGGTCGAATTTCTTTTGGAACATCTTTGGGAACCACTGTTGGAAGGAGTTAGCGCCCGGGATTAAGTTCCGCAGTACGTATAAAAGTCTTCATTCCATTAATGCTGAGGGAAAAGAAGTAGTATAATTACATTCCTTCTTAAATGCTCTATCATTAGTATTGCTATTAGATACAGACTTTATTTGGCCATTTTACATCATGGTCTCGTTTACTGAAGTACTGCCTGTGATCTCTCTTTTCTGCGGAACCATTCCTTGTTGGACTCTCCCCCTAATGAAGCTTCCGGCCTTCATAAGAATGTGCGTTAGCTCGAATTCCGGTGACACTTGTCTAGAAATAGAACCTCATCTAAATACCGTGACTTTTGTTTTTACCTCTGTTGCTTATGTAGGGGTTCCCTAAATCCGCCGTTGCCGTTTTTCCAGAGAAAATTCAATCTAATCCATCATTTTATGGTTTCCGTTTACTAAGGAAGACATGCAGGCGCAAATCCAGACATGTGAAGACTACCGTCGGCTGTGCAGATTCTCGCTGAAATTGAGTAAGGGAGACGTTGTACAAGGATTGCGGACGGAACGATTTATATCGGCTGCAGAGTGTGATGTTTAAAGATGCTCTTCAAAAAATGGAGTATCTGAAGAGCCTGATGTTTAAATGACTACTCAAATAATGGAATATTCTTGTAGGCAAATATTCCATTAAATAATAATATGATAATAGTATTCAATTCGGTTCTGCACTGTGTGTGACCGAGGGCCGTCGGCCTAACCCTGGCCGACTAGCCGCTGCCTCCACCACACCCTACTACAACCAGTGTGCAAGGAGCCGGTCTAATACCCATTTGGCAAGCGTGGACCGTATGCCAGAGTAATCGACAGATTCTGTTCACATCATCGCTATCAACGTCGCAAGAATATCAGGAGCGGGAAATATAGAACTGCTGTGGAGAAGACCTTGTTGGCGATTGGACGAAGCTGTTCGATGAAGGTGTAAAGAAATCAGCCGTATTCTTCGCACGTAAGGCTAGATACTCATTGTGCCGGTGTGATAAAAGAGTATGAACAATAAACAATAAACAATTCGGTCGGCGCTTTAGTCGGCAGCTTTAACCTCAACGAAAAAAGCCAACTTTGTTGCGGCCATAATCTATCGGACGATGCCGCTTGTGTCCCATCACTGGATGTTGTGCCAATGCCAAGAATGTGTTGCACAGTGCGTTGATGCGTTTGCTAAGCAATGCCATTGGAAGTTACATTGAACGGCAAGGTTCAAAATGAAGCGGTTAACTGCACCTTGGTGACGAACCAACTACTGATAAGATGAAGCCCTGCTGTAGCGTTTCGGACACGAGAAGCGCGGACATGATGCGATCGGTCACAATTGGAGTGCAACTGACCATCAGGAATGCGACTAACCGGAACAAGTGGAAGATAAAATGCTGGCAGCGGAAACTAATGCTACATGGGACACAGCGTTTTTATAAGCCCATTCTAAGGCAGTGCAGAGAATAGATGTTCGGCAAAATGTGCCGAGAGTCGTTTCAAGTGGTTTCGAGCGAAAGCTGATAGCCATTTGCCTCATCCGCACTAGCAATTGCTATGAAATTTTCTCCGCGTTTTCTTTTTAGAGTAACTGTAATGACTCTAGTATTGCATATGTGCCCCCTAAGTGAACGTAGATTCCATAAATTGTCAAAAATGCAGAAATCAATTTATTTTTGCACATTCAGCTCGTAGTGTGCGGTCCTATCTAGACGTCCACATGGGTGGTACAGCAATGTAGGAAGTAGTTCCTTTTCTGCGCGTTACACGCAGTGCGCGGCTCATGCGCACGCGTTGCAGCCCTGCTTTATCTCTGGACCCCTTTGTGTTGCAAAATGTTCCTATTACTTATTTATAAAACTCGCGGGAATGGCTGCAATTCTTCATGACAGTTTCATTGCGAATGCATCAAAGCGTCAGATATTCTCTTTGGTAGTGTCAGTGGTGGCAGTTTGCTTTTCGGGCGCCCATTCTTCCAATGTTATGGGATCTACTGGACCAAAAATGAAATGCTGAAGAAGAACAATAGATAAATAGCTCCACCATTTAGTGATGAAGTAATCCGAGATGGGCCGATCTTTTTCAAGACTATTTGTGATTATTTATCAGTTCAGATCAGCAAGTTTTGACGTGTTCGTTCTAAATAGTCGGCGGTATCCAGAAACTGTGTTTACGTAATTTTCCGAATGCATCTCAGTGCCTAGTTTTTGCTATGCCGCCTAGCTGAGGGGTCAAACATCCCTCCATCAGCTTCAACGTGATGCGAGCTATGTGGAGAGAAGACCCCCACCCAACACGCCGTCGGCTGGCGTGGGTCGTTCGCCTACATCTTCGACAGTTTGCCTTCACCTTCGTTCGTCTTTTCGTTCAGTCTACACTTCAGAACGGCCAGCTCTAATCAAAACTTCTCTAATGAAAACTTCGATGCCATTGACATGAATAGGAGGATTTGCATTCACACAAGGGTCTTAAGCAAGATGTCTTGAAGACATGATGAATTTCAAGAGCAGAGAGAAGTGTTTAACATCAAGCTGGACACGATTGATTAGACGATTGGAGATGTTAGGTCTACTATTGAACTCTACGTAAGCACAGAATTAATAAATCTCTGTGCCTGATGATTCCATCCGCGAAAGATCCGATACATTCTACATGGGAGCCGAATAAACATAAACATCTTACTTATCATTTCACTCTTTCTCTGCTTGCTAGCACGCTTGCTTGGTCGGTGTTTGAGACGATTTCTTCCTAAATGCCTCGCTGCGACGTGAAAAAAACTTCAAATGGTTTGAAATGATTGGATGATTTTACTTAATTGCCATCATCAACGAATTCACCCAGTGCACCAAAGCCTGCGTGGCAGCGATTGCTTCATTTTGAGATTTGATGAGCTGTTCAATGCAATGTTTGCACTTGATCAATCCACATAAACGAACACTATGATGTTCTTTCAGATTGTTTTGAGATGGGCTTTTTATGCTCATAGCTGTTAGCATCATTTTGGCCCACCACATTTATGTATTTCAGGCAGCTACAATTACAATCACGCAATTCTCGCCTCACAACGAACAGTCTCCATGGTTTTTAAATAATCTCCAGCTATTGCATCTCGTCAATCCCAAGAACTTAGTTGCATATCTAATTGTGATTCTGTACCTGATCTGACGCAGTAATAATGTCCTCTAGACTAATCAATGCAGCATAGTATTGGTGTCTTCAAGTTCCGTATAAAAAAGTGTTTTTAGCAGTTAAAAAATCGGACTTCAATGACAGTATCTAAACTAGTTTTTCAGCTCCTCGCCTTAAAAACTGCCTTTTTTTTTTGAAGATGAAATTCTCCAAGGATTTCTGATGTATGTTGTGTGCAGATTTTGCTCTAATTTAACATGCACTTTTACCATTGTACTTTTGCACTTTGAAGGAAGTCCTTGGTTCAACACCAATGTTAGAGTGCAGATATATCCTATATGTATATATGCTTTAACATTGGACTGCTACACACATGTTCATGTAGATATTTGTGTGTGGGTATGCTTGAAAAATTTTGATTGCACGCACTATAAGTCTTCTCTACCTTCTCGTAACATCTTGGCATGCACTGAACACTCTTACCCACTGTGTAAAAACTTAACCAATTTACAAAAGGCATTCTATAGTTAACCTTGTGACTCTAAACAATTTTCAAAATCCAGGTCATGCCCGAAACTTTTGTTGCTTTGTTCAGTAATGCCGTTCTCTGCTGGTTTTAACTCGACAAACGCTACTCAGCTGCGACTAGAATGAGTTGAGTATCCACCTAGTGATGAACAGAAAGCTCAGTGAGCGGGTGTAAAAGTAACCGAGGGAAAAGCCTAGCAAACGCAGTTCAAAAAAGCTCAACGGAAGTCTGACAATCCTTCCTTTGTCTCTACGGAATCTTTCTTCCCAACCATTTCAATTTGATTGAGGTGCACCCACCTCTTCCGCCTTTTCATCTTGTAAAAACTTCTTTTCGTGGGAAAGATTCAAAGAATAGAGCCGCTTAGACGTGGATTACACTTTCGTTCTCAATGCCTGTCGAAAAGCAATCGTCAAGTCACAATCTAATGCTCAAACAATTGGCGGAGCGCCTAAAGTTTTCAATTTCTAGAATGTTCCTCTCTAATAAGTCTGTTTCTCTAAGAAAACTATGCATTTTCATACGCCTTGAAGCTATCAGGCGTGATAGTGTTTCAAGGTTCAGGATAGCTTCAGCTAGATAAATGACTTTTTGTCCAAAGTTTGATAGTAGTACAGAGTTGGCCTACGAATGTTCATCTTATTCATTTATTCATCTAGTTATTCATCGAACGCAGTCAGTTTGCTCCGTCAAACGAGATTATGCTGCAATAAAAAACCACGAACAAAACAAAAACTGAGGTCACCAACGAGCTTGTCTCTTGTCTAGATCTTTGACAGTTCTGATCAAGTCGTGATAGAGCCGTCAGTGTTCATTGCCCGCAAGCACTGAGGACGAGCGAGCGGTCACCCGGCACCAGTTACCATCAGTGCCCTATCACAAGATTTGTATCTACTATACACTGGACCGAACAAAAATCGAATAATTTCGTGACTTCAACTACCAATTCAGGAAACAATTCGAATATCCAGATATTCGAGTATAAGAAAACCCTAAAGCTCTTTTTCTCCCTCATACAGCGCTGAATTGGTCTCTAATGGTGGCTCATTCGATTTTTTTCATTTATTCGAATATCGAAAGATATTAGATATCGAATACTCCGAATAAATGGAAAATTCGAATGTTCCAACATTGGTGGCGAATGTAGTACTGTTCAGAAGAGAAGAAAGGCTTCAGAGCTTTCTCAATCTCGAACAGCTGGATGTTTAGCTTGTTTCCTGAGTTGGTAACTGAAGCGACAAAATTATTCGTTTCTAATTCGGTCTAATGTATAGTGTGTGCCCGTTCGTAGTTCTGTAAGGCCTCCGCAGGTGATCGAGAAATGAGTTTCCGAACTTTTGGCCTGATTGCACTTGATGGGACAGATTTTAAGATATTACTCATTAACATCACAAAGTCAAACAGAAGTTGACAAAGATCGAGACCGCTAGAGTAGGGTCCCGCCACGAAACCCTGAAAGCACTGTCTAAACCTCTCGCTTTCATCATTGGAGACTGTATCCATTTTTCCGTCACTGCCGCCCTTACGGTGCTTTGTTAAGAGGATTAGAATCTAAGCGCCTCCGAATAACTTCTCACTAGTTTACACCAATTACATGTAATTGAGTACGGCAGCTGGATAGAGCTCCGCATCGTCCTGTCCTGCAAAGACACCTTAAGACTTGGACGAGAATGCTCGGCGGCAATCACCTTAACGGTTTGAAATAATTATTGTGTGATTAGTAGCTATCACTCACGAGTGGTGAGGGCAGGAGAACACTTGGATGAACGGTCTTGATTCCATGCGTATCCGAGCAGGTCAAGGTTCCCTTCCATTCCTCCACCTCAATTTCTGTTCCGTCTGTCAGGAAAAAAAAATAAAGTATTTAGTTGATGTTAACGAATAGTCGGGCTGTGGAGTATTTGTTACTGAATGGACTTCCATTTATAATCATGCTTTTCTTGGCTCTGTCCCATCGGTTGGCTGTAAGACCGCCAGCGTAGGACAGTCACTGTGCAAGGATTTCGAAAAAGTGGGTCCCGCGAGGATCTAGTGTCATCTCGCTCCATAAGTCGGTTTTTCGTATGACGTCTGCGCATCTCTCCCTCCACCATTGTCTATGCACTGCACTGCACAAAAGATTTCGCAAGACTCTCGTGGTCTGACGGCAGAAAAATCTGGACCCTTATCAGTCTTTATATAGGAGGAAGAGTATGAATTGTGTACAGCGGCTTCTGCGGACATCCCTATACATTTTTTTCTCTTGAAGAATCTGAACATTGAACCATTAACCGTGTGTGTCACAGCGGTTCTCCTTGCCGGCGCGCTGCAAGCATCTCATTCCCCATGTAGAAACGGGCAACTCGGAAGAAATTAGAGAGACTAATGAGGACCCATACAACATTTTTTCTTTCTTGGGAACTCTACTGCAAACGTCAATTGGGGCAAAGGACAGCCCATCAAACCTTTTGGTCATGCATTCATTGCCGACTTCTACTTATTTCACTATGTCGTTTAACTCATATGATGCTTGCATTTGTATCATTAAGTCCAGCCTTGGTTGCTGTTACACTTTACACGAAGTATAACATAGTGAGTCGCGGTCGCTTGGGCAATATCAATCTTGATGCGTTTCGATTACCGGTGGCTCAAGCAATGGAGACGCCAGGGATGTCCTGCACGAAATCGATAGGTATCAAATGGCGACGACTTAGGGTGCTATACTCCATCTGAAGTATAGCGAGTACCTTCACTCTGTAACTAGTTGTGTTTGAGTCATGTTTTATGCTTTTTTTGTGGAAACATATCACTTTATTCAGTACTCTTCTTTCGTTACCACACCTTCGTTTCTTCCTTCTTTTTTTAGTTCTCCAACGCTTTTTAACGAATCCATTGGAGAGAAAGATCATGGAAGTAGTGGAGATAAGTTGAAGGACACCAGAGATTAACAACAAAGAAAAGTGCCTGGCAGCCCTGAAGTTTATCTCGTAAGAAAACACTGTTGATTCCCTTCTTCATTCATTTCCAGTAGTCGTTGTGTGAGGCATTCTTTTTTCCGCAGTCTATAAAAGTAAATATACAGCGTTTTGATATTTTGCAGACTTGAAAATGGCGTTATAGCAAAAAACACTTACCCAATGAAGTTGGTAATGCTGAACCCTTTCCGTTATTATTTCTCATTTCACCTTTCTCTAGCCTTCCCTGACTTCAAGGCGACACCATTAAAATTCTATCAGATTTTGGGGAAATGTGAGCTAGAAAAAAAACACCGGTACCCTCTAATCCTCCTTAACAAAGCCTCGTATGTGCGAATTTTCGCACGATCGTACATGAAACCCCGTCTGCGTCCCTAGTATGTTTCATGACTCGGCAAAAACTGTACACAATAGCAAATGCTTAGGCGCAGACGATGTGGGAATGCCGGAATGATTGCAATCGCTAATCATGAAGGCGAGCGATTTACACAGCGTTTTTGGCGTCTCGCGGAGGAACCCGCATCCTCCGCTGACGGTCTCGAGGCCTTCGGGTGAGACAGTGCTTATCATGTTTTCAGGGTGCATAATCCTCCTATATATCAAATCAAAAAAGCAACATCGGAGTCCAGTGTATTGAGAAATTGTGACTTTCTTGCTTGAATTCTTTGCCCTCGTCAAACATTTCTGGAGAAATTCTCCGAGGATCAAATTTTTTTGTTATTGAAAAATCAACTAATGCCTTATAAAACTACATAAGTTAGAGTCAGAGGCGTTTCCATGTATTGCCCGAAGCGAACGTGGTGTTTTCTCTCTGCTAGTGATTACCGCTAAGCCAATCTGAAAATTCTTGAAAAATTTGATTTGAAAATTGCAAGCATGTCTTTGTCATTGCTGCAGAAAAACATTCAATTGTTTAACGGATACCGCGAACGGTGCTCACTTTTTCTCATTAACTAAACAGCAGAGAACACTGCAGAAGTTACCATTGTTTAGAGCATTGAGCAGCAATGTATACAGCGTAATCCGTACATTTTTCTTCCTCGGCTTACACAGTGACAAAGTTGTTGGGCAAATATTGACAAATGTTCTGGAAAAACAGGTTCGCGAATGGTAATCCACCTCAAGTAGAGCAGAGTACCTTCAAGGCAAGGTCCGGGTAAAATTCCATCTCACGAATTCCTATGGACTTCGTAGCCTACGGCGACGCCTAAGACGAAAACCATGAAAAAATCCCTGAAAAGGTCCCGCAACAAACGCGTTCCGTCGACCAATTTCAATGTGGCGTTTGCGGGTTTGCGGCAACCGTGCTTTCAAATGACGCTCCCTACATGCTGTCTGTTGTAGCGTCGTAGGAAAGAATTCATATTAAAAGGACCGGTGGTCCGTTTGATGAGGTAGGGAAGATTTCACGAAGCGTTCCCTAAGCTGTATGTATCTGAGCGTCCATCGTTGTCATGTATGCATGCGCGCAGTCTCTGTTGGTTGGAGCACGTTTTCCCACGGCCATCGTAATCCTCGGGCGACTTGTCTCATATCTAGCGATAGATCTTATTCTTATTCCGAGGTCTCAAAATTGAGATACCCGCTACACATGGTTTGGACTCTAGAGAACAAAGAACCTGCGTGGGCAAGATTTTGACCGGACCTTGCTTTCAAGTCGTATGAAGTCCTCGAGAAATTCTAGGCTTTCACTAGCTCAGGAAATGTTTTAAAATTATATTCGCACTCGAATATTTTTAAGAAACACTAGGAAAACCCCCGTTGGCCTGGGAAGGAGTGAGCTCACCTCATTAAAAATTATTTTTAGACATAACATGGAGCCGCATACATCATTGACAGTACCCAGTGTAAGCGCGTTCACACTTCACTAGTTTACCCATAATCAATACAGGCGCCAACACTGTTGCCCTGGGTTATCGCATTGATGCACCCAGGCCTAGGTCATTGTAATGTGCCGGCAGCCAGTTTTCAGGTCGATGGATTTAAAATAGGCTGAAATCCCAGCAGAAGTATGAACACCTTCGGCTTTCTGCAATTTCCATCTCATTTCTCATATTTCTCCAAAGAAATCATCCATTCATCGTTCTTATAATTATTTTGAGAAAATTCACGACAGCATACTATACTGTTGAAGGGGGTGATCTTTTGAATTGTTTTTGAATTATTACTATTTGATCTATTTTCATTGTTCTATGGGTCCTATGGGTCTTGTCAAGGTCTGCACGTGCCTCTTTCGAGTGAGTTACCGGTATCTCTCGAATTCGTTAAATATCCTGCACTTGAATGCATGACGTAATAACCTCATTTTGTTAGAAAAAAAGTGAAGTAGCCTAGTGGATACGGTGAGGGCTATAAATAGAAGAAAAGTGTATGAAAAACCATTCTTTGGGTGCTTCTGGACGTGGAATAGGAGTTTTTACGTCCCTCCCTCCCGATATTCTGGATGACTGCGTCACCCAGAATGCATGTTTTTTCGTTTTTCCGACGAAATCAACTTTGGGACATCACCCTTTTCTTAAGCGCCATCCTAGACGAATGCGTCAACTAATTCGCGGCCCGTCTGGAACAAGGATGACATTCATCGTCCACGTTTTAGACCTGTGGTCACTAAGGTCACCAAAGACCAAGAGAATTTGAGAGGCCTTAGGCTCGCTCATAGCTTTTCTCTTCACATTGTTATAGAAGACGTCTTTTTGAAACAAACTTTACCTCGTAAATGTTATACAATTATTGTGGAACACTCTGGTTTAACAAGTTGAGAACATGGAGCATTCTAAAACCGTAATTAATTTTGCTCCCATTCGCCTAGAACTAGCCTTAACGAGAAAGCCATCGCTTGAGAGCTACTCCCACTTAGATCCCAAGCTGAATTCAGTACTATCGTTTTTAGGTGAGGCAGCCATATCGAGCATTCCTTCATTCATTCATTCATTCATTCATTCATTCATTCATTCATTCATTCATTCATTCATTCGCTCGTTCATTCATTGAGAGACTATCAGAAAACAACCGGTAGCCACAGAAAGAATTTTCTCATGGAAAATTTATGGCGAGAACATTGGCGTGAAAAGACCCAAAAAAGAATAGAAGCAAAATTAAATATCAGTCAAACTCATAAAATTTGTACAAAGGGGAGCAGTAGAAGTGAAGGATTAAAAGCATGATCATAATCAGGTCTAATTTAGTATTTACTTAGAGAGCTTTGTGGAGCTTTTTTTTCTTTTTTCATTTAGTTTAATTTCCGTGGCGAGGCGAGTGAAAGTCGTGACCCACGGATTCCCTGTAGAATATCGAGGTGAGACTGCGTGCGTTACTTTCTAAGTACTCAATTCAGTTGATTTATTTTCAGTGGGAATAAATAGTTGAGTATCCCAGCTAACGTCGTGACGTTCTTTTTTATTCCCATTATAGCGCCTTTCGCTTTATTCCCGTTATAGCGGGTCAGTGTAACGACTGTTTATCACACTACAGCGAATCTACTTTGTTAAGTTCTTGCTATTTTCATCCAACAGGAAGTATATATAATTATTCTTTATAGAATCTCGGTTTGGGTGCACTACCCAGAGAAGTGCTATAGGTCCAGTCATGCGACTAACTGTTAGGTCATTTCTAGCGATGATTTGGTACCCCTGCATGTTTCATTCTCCTTTCCCTGCATGTTTCCTTCTCCATCAGTTTTGTCGTTCTACTTCCACTTTCTATTCTTTCCATTCCATTTCTTATTCGCTTTCAAACCTTTGCTGGGAAACTCCAGCTATCTGTGATTGTCATACTTTATAAGTGTCTTTGCTTTCTAGAAATTCCCTCAAAAGCAGCACCCACAAAATGTTTCGTCGTCAAGATTTTAGCGTTGCCCTGGGTTTTGGCCATGATGGGTAGAGATATATTAGCAAATTTTGTCAGAACTCAAGCAAAGACGGTTTTTGAATGTTCCTCGTTCACTGCCGGAGACCAGGTTGGTCGAGTCGTGCGTATCGAGTGCAAAGTCGATAACGGTGTCTTTTCTGTATACAATGATTCTTCTGTGCCACGCAAGTTATTATAAGGACACTTTTTTATTCTGGCCTATGTTTCGAGTGAACGTCGTCTTCAGGGCCTGAAAGTGGTTCAAGTTTTCCATCTGCGCTCTACACCACCAAAGACCTCCTCACACCTGTTTGTTCAACTCGTCCAGGTCAGATAACACTAAGCCTCCAGTCGATGGACGAACTCACCACGTTTCCCACCGATTTTGCGGAGCAGTATGCAACCGTAACAGCAACTGATCGTCCAAGCTGTCGAATGGATACTGTATACCGCAGCCATGGTTCTTATACCATGCATTAGTATCTCGACGATCTTAAAGCTCACATGGTGTTAGGAACGGCATGAGATCACTTGTTATAGACATCTGTTCATTTCTGGTGTTCAGCCTGGGGGCACGTCTGGAAATCCACAACGCCTCAAGTGCTTTCCTGGCCGAAATTTACTTTTGAGCGCCAGAATGGTACACCAATAATAGAATGGTAATGGGATCTTTTTTGTCACGTATTTTCTCTACACACTTGAAAATTTGCATTGTTCTGAGCCTTAGTGTGCGAAATAGAACAGAAATATTGGATAATGTATGCCACATAGACGTACCTGAGGAGAAAAAAAAACCAAACCAGAAAGTGAAGGGCTTAAAAGAAATAATGCAAATTTCCAACACACGCAACGAGGAACCTAATTGGATGCTGTGAACTGCAAAGTGGTAAGCAACTCTTCGAAAGGAAGAATCGAAGGTGAAAGGCCCATATCTGTGAGATGGTAAAGTAGCTCATGGAAAACACGGTTTATCATTGCAAAACTGAGTGATTAGAGGCGAAAACAGCTGATCCATGTCACGCCACAACTAATCCGAGGATACCGGGATACCTTTTCTAGCCATTGTATCTTGAGAGTATATATGTCTTCAGCAGTTCATCCTACGTAGAATTACTGGAACTATTGTCGAGGATCCAAAACATCTGAATCTTTAGACTAAAAAATATCTGAGTAGGTGCTCCTTTACCCCCTCCCCTTTTTTCCATTAGAACGCGCATTTTTCCTTCCACGTCCCCCTCATACCCGCGATCGTCCCTGTTACGTATACTAGGCGATTCACGAACGTTTCTGCAAAGATTGTGATCTTTCCGGAGAAGCGTGATGGACAAGTTTTTGACTAGAAACCAGTACTATTTACAGGAGAGTTTAGCAAGCAGTGACAATTGATGAGCAAAAACAGTGAAGAATGTAAATATTTCTTGAAAACCGGTCCACTTTAGAAGATTGTGATGGTCA
Organism: Ancylostoma caninum; assembly: GCA_037903475.1. Lineage (NCBI taxonomy): Eukaryota > Metazoa > Nematoda > Chromadorea > Rhabditida > Ancylostomatidae > Ancylostoma > Ancylostoma caninum. The sequence goes on from JBAJFG010000428.1 coordinate 293,890, forward strand.
CATACTCCTTAGGAACATTTGATTACTGTAAATAACTTCTTAGCAACTTATTACTCAAGTGTTTTTTTTTTAATTCTCTTGACTTATGACACCAATGAGGCCTTAATAGCTACTCCGTCACCATTTCTAGAGCATAAAACATCAGCAGTGAAACATAATCGATTGTTAGGTCGTAATCGTTCCATAGAATAGCGATTTCGGGTTAGGCTGGCCAAAAAAAGGATGATTAAAAGTTTTAAAAAGCACCGAGAGGAACTCCCCCTCGCCCCCGACTGAGTTACCGTTAAGCCACTATTTTCTTGCGATCTCATACGCAGAAGCCGTGCCATGCTACCCTTGGAGTGAGCTCTGGAGTCCTGGACCTCCTAGCCGATCATAGATGGAGGCGAATCTCAGAAAAATTCGTAAGGCGCAGAATTGGCCATAAAAAATTAAGTGCAAGGCGGTGAATTAGAAATTTTCGAATTTTCTGAGTCCCACCTTGTAGCGCCATTCTCCCGATTTCCTCACATTCTAGCCTGCACGTTTTAATGTGCACTGGGAGCATTCTCCTGTATCCAGCTCATTTTATTCTTCAAATTGACGGAGCTGCTGTCGAATTTATGGGATCTTTGTATGCAATAAGACCGAACAATATGCATTGCTGGTTTCAGTCTATGCCCTGGTGTATATCCTTTTCAATTTTATACGTATCAAAATTGCTGACGTATGTTGTCTAGCTTTGAATCACGAAAATTCTGATTACTTGAATGCTTGTCTAAATACCAGTGTACCATGAAAGAGGCCTAGAAGAAGCCCAGGCTCTGTGAATTTATAGCTTCATAAGTGCATATTGCGTAATTCTCCAAGGACCCGCATTAGCGATAAAGCCGCGGTCCCGTACAAATTTGTTGCTAATGCTAATAAGCTGCTGCCAGCATGCTAATAATCCTTCGGGAGGGAGGAGGCTTTAGAAAAAAATTGCCCCGGGAATTTGCGGCATGATTATATTGTATGTAGTGTGCCATTTCCATTGATGGGAAATTATCGTCAGAGTCAGAAGTATTTTGCTTATCTTGTTTGCAGTTGTTCATCTTCTCTTTTCCTCTTCCTTAAGCTTATTTTCTCCGCTACACCATTCACGTCCTACATATGGACTCAGTCCATTTCTCCTGTGCCTCTAACTTCTCTGCTGCTACGGACCTTCCCATATAAGTTTCCAACACATTGTCGTTATAAAAATACCCTACATAAAAACCGTGATTTGGTGAAGCACGATAGAGGTTACGAGGACTCCAGAGTGGTATAAAGTACACTTTACGGAGGAAGGACCTGATGACGTCGGGTTTCTTCTGTTCCTCAATAGATCGGGATATCTGATGGTCAGATGGAATACCTATGGTATAGGAGACCATCTTCATGCTAACATCTTGGTTCACTCTACGAACGCTCACCCAATCTTCGTAAAAGAAAACGTGGCGTGGAACTTCCTCAAGAATAATGGTCGAATATGCACGACAAGAAAAACACGAACTGCGCGGAAAAAATGACGTACCTCATACCAGGTATCTCGCGATTTCCAGAAATTTGGTTCCTACATTTAATTATGAAGAAAATGACACTTGCCCTTCCATATGTAGAAGAAAGCTGCGCTCAAATGGTGAATCATGTCGTGAGAGAATATGAACAGTGTTCCGCTCTCCACTGCCATCGAAAGGTCTTCTCACTTCCATACGGATTTGCACTAACAAGTGCTTTGAAGTGAGACGTCGTTACGTAGGGAAAAGAAATGTTTTCCGTGATAGTCTTTATTATTTTTCACTTCATTACATGGACTTGTCACTGTGAGCATTTAAGATGCGATGCACAATAATAGAACGTTATACAGTGAAATCATACAAACCATGCACTGTTCATACAATATCCGTTCGAGAGACCATCAACTACTCGATTTGGTTGAGGAATCTTTCCATTTGTTTCTTAAATGGTGAGAGTTCAATGGGAGCGGATGTCTCTCTCACCGTGCGGTACTTCTAGTCAGCTCTGTTGGCACAAAATGCTTGTTTCAGGGGATCCTTGCTGTTTGGAGCGTGATTCTAAGTGAAGACCTTTGTGTAGTAGAAATATATAGTGTGAGGAAGTCACTGGTGTGAACGCTTTAGTTCTACGATAATATTATAACAACAACATCACACGAATAGTGAGGTCCCATCGTTCTCCTACAACCAATTCCACTCGTTCCGTATGTTAGTGTTTTCTTCCATGGCTTTGCCAACATCACTATGTTAGTACTGGATTCATCCTCCCCCGTCTAGTCACGTGACCATCCTGCTAACTTGCTTATGTGCTTGTTTGCATGTGCGGATGTTGTGTTGTGTAGAAGAATTAAAGTCTGACGAAGGCATTACATGACGAAAGCTAACTGAAACAAACTACAAATTGCAAGCCTTTGCAAATCAAGAGCAGAATATTGAAAATGAGGTTCAGCGACAGAATTAGATTAGGTTACAAAAGAAACATTATTGAAAGAAACAATCGAGCATCAAATAACAATAATTTAACAACTACAACGTAATTTATTCAAAAGTAGCAATAATGATGTTACAAATTAGCACGTTTGTTGCGAGGCTAACGAAGTTAACGATAACGGGGAACTCATCTTGTTGTTGTTGCTGATTACTTGACCAAGATTTTTATTTGCTAGTGGCGTTGCTCGAATAAAACTTCAATGAGTTGATTTAACTCACCAAATGATTTTAGAGCGAGTCCTAAGAATTTGAATGACCCAAAAACAAAAACCTCTGTAGCTCTTCTTTCTATTCCTTTAGGCTGCAAGGTTCATCCTTCTTCTAATATTCCAATTTCTGACTTATTCGAATCGAATATTCAAACATCGAATATATCTAATACATTATCCGGTCAACACACTATTTCAAAGAAATGCACGGCCATGGATGAGTTTGAAAAAAGGGGAGTCACCACCTCTTTGGGGACCAGGACAGAAAAATAAAGACACTATAGATATTAGTCCTAATATCATCGACAATAGAACTAAACATTCAAAAATGGGCCAATACGAAGCTTTGACCCAATTTATGACGTATTTTTGATTCTGCTTGGAGGAAGCACACGCCAAAACCCTCAACTTCGAGCTAAGCCACCAATAGTGCCACATACCGTCAACACCTCACAAATGGTAAACGAACACAAAGAATCAGAACTTATCTGCAAAAAAAAAAATCCAAATCGAAGTTGCGGACCTCTTGCTCTGCGTGAACATACAGGCCATTCATAGGGGAGTCGATATGCCACTTATCAGAGACATGTGCTCCACGTACTCCAACATCATTCCCGGGACCCCTTCTAACATGTCAAGCAGTTAAAAACCACTGCGACTGAAAAGCTTGAACATGCACAACTTGCCAAAGGCCTCTCTAATCTCTTTACGTAAAAATGCACCAATACCGACTCATTTATGAACCGCCTGAAGCCACAGGCGGTTCATAAATGGGTCGGTATTGGTGCATTTTTACGTAAAGAGATTAGAGAGGCCTTTGGCAAGTCGTGCATGTTCCTTACATGCGCCAGCGCATACAGGATACGGTCACTCACGAAAGCGCGCGTAACTCGCGCGTGGAGGGACCCACGGGTGTCAAACGAAGTGCGCGTAGTCGCGCGAAAAACGGAACCCCGATTTCGCGCATTTCTCGTGTGTACCGCACTATTTCAGTGTTGGATCTGGGTCCTAGGTCCTTCAGAATCCCACCCTGTCTAGCAAACTTTCGAACACGAAAGTCAGGGCGAGTAATGCCTTCAAAAACAGGACTTACAGCGTCTACTATAGAGCCTGAATTTGAATGACCGCAACTGCAGCAAAGCCGACCGAATTTACGAAGTAATCGAACAAACGCAGAATCTTTGAATGGGGCGAAATTAGCATGTCAGTTCTGATTCTAGCACCACATCAGATGAACCATGACTGTGATTGATGACTTGTTAGAATTTTCAATTAAAATGTAAAATAGGCAGCGTGGCGAATCCACTAGGGGTCGATAATTCTCGCCGTGAAAAATTGCAAAGTCCTGTGAGTGTCATTCTATGTTTTTCCCCAACCATAGGATTTAACCTTGAATTCCACATATTTTATGAATTCTACCGATACATGCTTTTATTCGAATTACATTCATTCTAATCTGAAGAAAACACATTTCTCCGACGCTAAAATCTGCGGATAAAATATGTCTTGAAAAGGGCATGGCATTCGTGGTGAGGATTGGGTAAAGCCCTAAGTTATCCACGCAAGTAGGTCAGGGATGAGCGGATTATTTATATGCGGCTATCCGCTAAACCGTCATCCAGACCTTCATCCAGCTACGAGAAATCTCCTATCCGCTCACCTCTGATCTATTATACATGAGATTGCATAGCTATCCATAAATGTGGTTTTCTATTGTGCTTCTCCATGTGCACTCCCACTGCACGTGAACATTGCTAGGATTTTTCCTGAATCTTCCTAATGTCATGTGAAAAACGACAATTTATCCTGGAATATTGGATGTTCTATTCCCGAACTCAGCGCTAATTTTCCCGCATGACCTAAAAAAGGCAATCCCCTCGACAAATGTGTTACGTGGTCTGTGGTCGATGGATAGGAAGAGCTTTAGTTGTCTGTTTAAATATACCTACGTAAGTGACTGAAAAAAAAAACGAATAGGTATCTCAACGAATGGATGCATGAGTGAATGGATGAATGAGTAAATGAATCCCTTATAAAAACGAGTTTGCCAAAAAATGCAAAACTGTTCGTGGCCGGGTGACTCATCACATGAGGGAGTCGAGGGATGCCGATTTTTTTCGTTCTCCAATAGAATTCTCGGTGTTCAGGGGAAGGACCAGCAGAGAAAAAAGGGAAGAGAGGATTGAGAAGGGTTCCTTAGCACTTTTATGGGAGAGATTCACAATTCTTCGAGAATAAGAGCTCGAGAGCAACGAGATTGCATGCCTGTGGTTACTAAGCCTTAACTGCAATCAAGTTTGGAGCCCTAGTGAACAGAATTAAAGAACTGAAGTTCAACCAGCTCTGATACCCTGATTTCTTGAAAAGTCATCCTTTCAGGATCTAAGCTAACTAACAAAGTAGGCACAGGCCCCACCACAATTTTTTTGTGAAACTTGCATGTAGAGAAAATGGAGATTTTTTGGAGCCCTAAGACATTTCCTCAGGACATTTTTTCCTTCTGGAATCCAGTAGCGACCAAAACATACCGGCCCGAAAAGGGTCTCGTGCCCACATCTTCTCTCAATAATCCTTCAAAAAAAAAGCAAACCAAGCGAGTACCTCATCTTCTCATGGAAATTTGAGATTGAAAGCCATAAAAACACTCCACCCTCAACTAATAGTCACCATAAAAGGCGAATCACTCGAACTTAGCAAAGGATTTCCCTTTCCAAAACTTCCACAGAAGAAATAGTAGAAATCGACTTACAGAAAATCACTGTCATCCATAAAGGGCGGCGAAGCTGCACCTCGTGTGGATGACTGTGGTTTTCTTCGAGTTTAGCTGGCCCGAAGGTAACGTTGCAGTTGGGTCCGAGACAGAGCGCCACGAAGCGAATCAATAAATAAATAACTAAATAAGTAAAATAAATAGATATATAAATGAATGTGGGAACACTTTATCAAAGCTGGCAAAAGTATAATAGTTTGTGTTTACGATACCTATACATTCATTTATTCATTTTACGCCCCTTTATTTATTCCTAAGTTTTGTATTATTTATTACTGGTCTAATTAAGAGGTCTGGTGTATTTTGTGCGCGAATTTTCAGTGCCACTCTCGTGACATCATAAGACCGCTGTACTACCCGTAACAATTTTTCATCACCTAATCTCCATGCAGATCTGATGCACAAACCATACAACCCAATATGATTTTAATGTGCACAGGCTGCACGTGACTTCAACACGTTTGTGCCTTTCTAAGATCCTAAGGGCGGCGCATGACATGAGCGTCAATCATTTACATGGGCGGAACCTGACATGTACGTTTTTAGGCCCGTGCAAACTCCGGATTTCTGACAGGAAGCTCACATGTACACTCCTAGACGGTGCATATTTCATGCACTTTCTGTGCCAATCTCAAGTTTTCCCCGCTGAAATCGATTATTTCATGTGTTTCACGATTCTAGAAATTTCTGCCTCTGGGATTGCTTACTCTCATAGCTCTCCTCCTCGCTGATGATGGTGTTGTTGTCGTAGCGGGATACTCAACAAACAAGCTCGAACTCGATTAGATAGCTTCCCTGGAACGACGCGACCATGTTTTGAATAGATTCATTACTCCGATTCGTGTATAAACTGAGAAGAACAGCGAAAAGAAGAACAAAACAGAACTCATTTCCAAAGCGAATATTTGCCGCTCGTCGTAATCTGTACTTTAGTGCTTGTTTTTCGTGGCACATTGTCCGCAGCGCTGTAGAAAGTGCTCGTTGGCAAACTGTCCAGAATCTAAAAGTTCCCTTTTCCTATTAGTTTGCACTGCATGAGCGTAGGAGTTGCCACGCAGTTGTCCGATTATGGCTGTGTTTATACTTTATCGCGGTGCGATCATCGTGCACATTCAAGTTGTTCAAAAACGGACGGTCCCTTATGGAAGCACTTGCATGCAGTGGTTGCACTGTGGTAGTTAACCATTTTCTTGCGACGCTACGTCGCAGATCCTCGCCACACCCTGTCCATACTATTTTTCCTAATATGAACACACAATTAACATCTGAGTTCGCGCCGCGGCATTTGCTTGTTGGTCGTTGTTTCCTTGTTCTTCAAGATATTCCATTCTACAAGGTCGGCTTTTCGCCGCATTTACACTGCCGCTATAGTCCTCGAGGACTGTAGCACCTTGCGTCGCCGTCGCCGGCGGATGTGAGGCCGATACGCATCGACTGTGGGCGGGGTGGCGGCGACGCAAGGTGCTATACTCCTCGAGGAGTATAGCGGCTACCTTAGCATGTTGTACTCGTAGCTGCGTACCTGTCCCCTGGCGATGAAGTATAAACCCTGCCTGTAGCAGCAATTTCTCTGCTACAGATGCGGATGGGAACTTTTGGCTCATCTACGTTGCATGATCGAGGGTAATTAACTCTTTGGAAAATCCCAGAATTTCTTGTGAATGTCTTTCTCTGCCAGAAAACTCGTCCACATCTGGCTGTTCACGTTTTTGTAGAGCTGCACTTTTTTCGTACAATCGCCGCATCCAAAATTAATGCATTCCCTATTCAGGGTGTGTTGGAGTGCACGAATTTGCTCAAGACGACCTTGGCAGCAGAAAGAAAAAGAGTGCGCTTGATTTTCTGCTGTCCCATGTGCATTTCATATAACAGCAGTATAAATTTAGCAGCACAGAAGTGAGACATCCGTTATTAAACGAAGAGCAGGCGGAATTGGTATGTTTTCGCTGAGGTTCCTGTCATGTACGTCGAAATAAGAGACTCTGCTGGTCACTTTTCCATGCATTGAATCTGCACAAGCGGTTGATTGCGGCAAATCACTGGAAATTCGACAAAAACCAAGGTGTTCCCGTCTAAGGTTGCTGCAGTCGAAGCTTTTCTGTGGGTGTCCCTATCGTCATTTGCGCGCTCATCACTTTACGTTGTTTTTAACGATTAACGAAGCCAATGATCTGCTTTGGGTTCTCGTCTTTGCTTATAGGACAACATCCATTCGAAAATATCCGGCACAAAAAACTCGAAATCCAAGAAATTCTCGACATACATCACAGAAATTTTTTTTATTTCCCATTTCGCAAAGTGCGACGTAAGCCACGCCCACCCAGTGAATTCCAGAGCGATTCCAATTCACGAGGGTGGCGATAAGACAGAGAATTGACCCAATGCTATTTTGACATTTCACGTTCCAACACTACACTATAATTTTTTCAATTACTGAGTTACAATATGATGTGTACCTCCCCTCGCGAAGCCCCGCCCACTCTCAGTGACGAGCCCTGGAGAAATGTTTGCTAAACAGTCGTTGATGTTTTTGTGCTTCGCTGTTGTCAGGTGTTTCTGAAGTTGTCAGGTTACCAGACTTCCAAAAAGTGTCTGGATGTGGAGCTGTAAACCATAACAACAACGTTTTTCCAGTAGCTTAAATTACAGAGGATAGAACTGCTGGGCAGACACTGCTCCTGTTAACTCCACCTAGGCTGGCTTGCGCAAAGTTTAGCTGTGGATTTTGAGTAAATACATGGACTGTATGCTGTTTTAGAACCTTTGCGTTTCAGCCTTAAAGGTGGCCTTCAGTGCCTACCCAACCCACTTATCCTTTTATTTCTACAAGGTTCTATTTTTAGCATTTCATAAGCTGTAGCAGAGCTTGAATTCTACGTCCTCTTCCGAGAGCAGGGATGATAAAAGATGCTCGAAAACACAAATTTTTGACAGCGTATATTCATGATACGCATTGTAGTACAAATTAAACTTTTTCGAAGTCTGGCTGCTCTCTGGATCAAATTCAACGCCTCTAGTAGGAATGGAACTTCTATGATTGAAAGATTATTAGGCGATTTTCAGTTGAGGGAAGGATTCTCTCGTATAATAATGTTGCATCTTTCCCAGTCTCATTTTGCCTCTCTTCCTTCCTTCCTCCCACCCCTCCCTATTCGTCTAAGATTTATTATCTTGCTATGATATCAGGGTGCTGAATTTGGAATGCACGCTCTCTTTGCTCTTCGTAATGAGAGTGTTGCTGAACTACGATTCCCAGGAATGTGATAATCGAGCGATTCATATGGTGTTTATTGGGTTAGATACTGATGAATGTTTCTCAATGTTTGATCTTCAGGGTAATTTATAAATTTACCCACTAAAAATAGTGGGGTTTTGCATTAGGTTGTCAGTGTGATAGATGTCATTAACCCCGTGGTTCATGATGACACACATCGTCATTGACAATATAATGTTGTGCATTCCATCGGCGCATGAGGGTCCATACATTACCTGATGTATTATGCCCATACTGTTTGAACCCAGAAGCTGAGCTCTTGCAAATAATGCCAGGCTGGGCAAGGAAAAACATAGCTCAGCATTCCTCACTTGGGACGGCTGTACCCAACATGTGGTGAGAGAAATGAAGGAAACATTGGTGGGGAAGAGAAGGAAGTAATGGGAAATGAATTATAATAACTGTTATTATTATCTGTAGTTATGCTAGCAGTACGATTGCTAGAAATGGTTGTATCTTTTATTGTAGTGTCTTAGCAATTGTATAATAGATTCTTAGGAAAAAAAAACGTATTACTCAGAGATTCCGGGACGACAAACGCAGCCCGAACACGTTTCAACAGCAGTTACACCGCGAGGTGAAAGCTTATTTTGTCGCCCCACGAGCTGCGTTTGCCCCTAGAAGGCTGCGTTTCGGGGGCGATGAACTGGTTTGCATGTCTCAAACCTAGGATCGCAGCTCAATCTGGGCACAGGGCTGTGTTCGTACTGCACACTTGGGTAAGTGGATGCTTACCCAAGCTCGTCCAAAAATAATCATTGCACTGGGCCACGGTTTTACCCGGGCCTCAGCCAGCCTGACGAGTCTCGCTGGGCTCCCTTGTCTCCGCCGGAGCGGAGACGCGACTAAACTTTGATGCTCAACCAGCAGCTTATATACACCTCCCAGGGGGCGTGTCGCCACGTGGCAAGGAGCAGGTAGAACGCAGGTTGAACTGCACCACAGTTCATCGGGCAAAAAACGCAGCCTGAACACGGTGTTTACTGCTCTTAGCAGCCCAACTGCAGCAGCTCCTCCTTTAGCAGCAGCCGCTGTATTCCTCTTCGATTGGGCGGAGACTTGCAGTTGTTGCTGCGTTCGACCTATCCGATTCTCTGAGTATGTACAAAGCAGAACCACCGAAACGTCATTGGACCTTGATGCAGTCCAAACAATGGAATTGTACTCGAGGTTGTTAGTTCTTCTTTATTAACGGCACTATTTTAGCCTGCGTTAGGCACTACCATCCTTACACCAGCTAGCAGTGATCGCCCTTAATCTTCCACGCTGAGAATCATCTATAAGGTACGGAGGTTATATAGCCCGCTATTGTAAGATGTGCTCCAAGACTACATAGTCTTAAAAATTTCCTGTAGAGTGGATAGAGGTTCGTCCGGAAAGATCGCTTTCGATTTCATCCTATCAGGCTCTAACGAAAGCGAACTCGTCGAAAAGTTAGCCGTTAGTAAGGGTGTGTATCATCGTGGCGGGAAACGAGGCGGAGATTTCGCGCCCATCACGATCAACTCAGCCTCGGTCACTTTCAAATTTTGCATAGTCAAGTATAGCGGAATCGCGCGCGAAGGGAACGAGTCAACCGATCTGGGGGGAGCAGGATTTGAATGAACCAATCGCAGAATATCAATCGTATAACCCCCCGTTTTCCCTCACTATGATACATACCCGTTACTAAAGAAGAACCCCTACTGACACCAGATATGACAAAGTTCATAGAAAGTCGGCGAAGGCGTGGAGAGCTTTGTTTTCTATGTTTTATGACGTTGAGGAAGTTTCACCAGCAGCGGAGTATTACCGCAAGAAATAAATTCAGAGAGCATTTGCTTTATCACTTGGCAATATCCATGCAACTATCGAATTCTTGAAAATGGTCCCGAATTACGATAACTGAAACGAAATTGGTGGTGTCAATAGATCCATCGCTGGCCCTCTCCTTCATATATGGAGTGGGAAGTTGCACTTGTACCAGCTCAAAGCCCGGACTTGGCTTCAACAAGGTGTAGAACTCCTTGGTTTGTTGGTGTAAATCCAAAAACTAAGACCGAGCCAAAATTGGCTGGGCCACTATTCCAGTTCAAGGGACAGCGACATCTTTCAAGAGAGCATTTACCTCCCTGCAAGGAAAGCAGAGGAAATGTCTCTCTTCGAAACAGAATCGAGTTATATTATTTTTCGAGAAGTTCGTAGTCATTGCACACACATATACAACATATTTGACCTGTGTAATGAGAATAAAGTCTAACTAATCCTAGTCTCCTTTACAGCCATTTTTCCAACGTTTGTGGTCGGCATTTTTCATCTGGCTGGGCCATTTCCTTCGATTAAAAGCGTCGCCGTCTGTGAGCTTCATTAACCGCATGTCTTCCTCTATCCTATCTAGCCATCGGGTTTTCGGTCCTTGTCCTGGTCTGTCCACGGTGGCATTCATATCTGAATGAATTTACGTCACTTCTCAACCTGTTACCGTATCAACGTAGTCGCTCCTCAAGCATGTTCGCCGAGTCTGGCATTACTCCGAACAGAGCGCAAGTCATTTTTCCAACTCTGTCAAGGCGCATAAGCCTCTGGACCCACAAGAAAATTCGCATTTCCACAGCACTGAAGTGTGCTCTTGTTTCGGGGTTGTTGGTGAATATTTTGCTCCATACAGTGCCAAAAGTGGCGCTTCTGTGTGCTATCTACTATACAATTATTGGATCGTCAAGTATGAAATGTCCGATTTTGGATGAGAAGATTCCGAGTTTTGTTTCTAAAGCAAGATGCAGTATAAGATATCCGAATACGCTCCTATACTATCCCCACAGCCTTGCCACCCTAACTGCAGCTTGATTGCGCCAGCAGCTTGGAAACGTGGAAAGCTAGTAGCAATCAAGTGGCGGAGAGCGTTTTCGACATCATGTGGGAAATTGAACATTTTCACCAGCAAAAACTGAGCTAATTCCTGAAAGGAGTTGTGTTCAAATAGAGCAAGGTTTGCCCAGTACAGTGAGTGGCAGGTTGCTCCTTACCCCTGCTCCTCTGGCTTAAGCAGCGTTTATTTGTGAAAAATGGTCAAAAATTGGCACCCATTTTTGAGGTTCAAACTGGGAAACCTTCGTTTACCGAACCACTCTTAATGGTCATTTTGCCTTGAGTACCTCAACATTAATGAATTATAAAGGTCACACCTTGCTGCTTACGCTGACCTAGTTTCACTCCCATCTGCCTCGGCTACGGCTTCCAGCTTCGATATCCAGGTCCATCATAAGGCTCAGGCTCACTTTGGAGCTTCATATCACCTGATCGGAACTTCCCAAGCAAACATTGTTCAGTGCATTTACTAGCCAAATGTCCCTTAACAATACCCTGATGTTCCCAGCTTTCTCAGCTCTAATGACTGGAAAATGGAACCTATGTTCCAAAACGACACTATTTTTCGTCTTTGAGTAGTTCTACAAAAAATGCTTTGAAACAGAAATTCGAAAACTGATCAAAAACCCAGGAATTGATTTTGAAAGGAAGAGGATGTACCTTCATAATGAAAATAAAGGCGAGAAGAGATCTAGTAAATCTTCGAAGATAGAGGCTGTCAAACTGACCGCTCATAAAATCGGACATTTCATACTTGACGACCTAATATATCAGGTTGCTGCGGAATTAAATGCCAAAACGAACATCCATGTCAAAGTCTTATAACATGACTCAAACACAGCATTCTTCATTAGTTTGACGCTCATTTAATTCGCTGAATCTTCCCTAATGATGTGGAGAAAATGGTGTGCCTCTTCAATTAAAAATGAAATCGCAAAAATCTAGAAACTTTCGGAAGTAAATTTTGGCACTCTAGATCAGCAAGCTGCGCTCACAGGCTTTCATCCGGGATTCGGAAAAAGTGATATTCGGTAAGGGTAGGGTCTGGGGAATGAGGAAAATGAATGGGAACCTCGATGTCTCACTGCACCAGTTTTTGCCGGTGAGTTTCTAAGTGAGGGGGTAAGCGCTACCGCAGAGCAGAGAAACTTTTCATTCTGTTCACCACTGCCAACTACATCTACAACAGATTTTCGTGCCTCAACTCGAAATTATAATACTAGGACCCTACTGTCAACGGTTGGAGAAGGATGCACTCAATCACATCCTCACAGCACCACCGAAATCCTGGCACAAGCTCCCTAGAGAGAACATCTGGTCTAGAAATTTAGAAGTGAGAAAATTTCTTTATTTACGCCCATTTGCATTTCTTTTCATTGAACAGGAACTGAGGTTCATTTACAGTAGGATTGGAAATGCGACGTTTTGGGACGAAAAATTAAGTTAGAGAAGATGTCACATCGAGTCATCAGTCACATCACGAGGTGTTCACATCCACACCTTTCTTACCCTGTTTGGGATCCATGGCTGTCATCAGCTCGAGATCGTCCAACAACATCCCGCGACCACGACCATGGTTACACTTGAGTTTGAAATCGTAGGAAGAAAACTCCGCGAGCGCATAGCTCACTGTCCATTGGAAAGGCGATTCTTGAATGAACCAAATACAAGATTATCGGACATCTCCGATTCAGAGTAATCGAATTTGAAGTGATTAACCGGGACCACTAAAGAATCGCGTCGGCTCATCATTTGTTTGCGACTTCACAAAAATGTATTGAAATGAGGTATCCAAAATATTCAAGCTGCTTTTGAAAGGCGTGGGGAAGCCCTTCTAAAAGGTTCCATAGGTTGGCATGGAATTGCTCGGATTCCACAGGAGAAAAAAGTTTATTTGTGCCACACCAGAACGGCAATTAATTTCGCATCAACCTGATATTATTGTGTCCATATTGTGTCACACAATGAATGAGTGCATTTTACATTGTTTTATTTTGGAATTTATGCTAAAGAGCATTCTTCTAGCATAACGTTAGCTCAAAGCTCAATTCATTTCTAATTTATAGGAAAGTAAGTTTCCCGCTAACATTGAATAAGAGCATTTGATACTTCGAGCTGAATGTATGTACATACATACAGTGTCATCTTTTCACAAAGTGACTTCCGCTGGACTTTGCTCAAACATTCAGGACGTGGTGTGCACCGGAAACCGAAACAGATATTTTACCGGACTGGGTACAAATGGGAAGTCAGCCCATTCGCGTAGGTGTTTCAGGTCTATCTGAATCACTCGAATGTGATAGCTTGAGATACTGCAATCAAGCCTGGTAGCTTACTACTTCCTTACGTCGAAGAATATATTTCAAAGAAATGAATGGACGTCACTCGTTTACGTATACAGTGGACGGCAACGGTGGTGGCCCATCTGTGGCCTCGAGAAAGACTCGGCGCGACCATGCCGCGCGCCCCGGGATCGGTGTCGTCACCTGCGGAATGCTATTTCTAGAGTCTTTTCTCCCCGATTTGCTCGAAACTCCTTAGAATCGAGTATAAAAGCTGTAAGAAACTGCATCACAGCAGCAGAATGCATAGGTTACGGCGCGCTGCGCGGTTGCGCGATGTCCTTCCCAAGGCTGCAGGTAGGCCAACGCCATTGACGTCCACTGTATGCTTCTGCTTTTTCACATCATCTACATCAATATACTTAACTACTGCAGCTTTCTCTCTCCTTCAGCCAGTCATAGTTCTCCGAATCTCAGGTTCTTCTTTTGCATCATTTAATGTATCTAACTGGTCACCTGCTTTTTTTTCACTGGAACACTTTGTGTATACTCGAATCAATAAAAAATATACAGTAGCGGCCAAAAAATATAATCAGCACCGCATAACAATAGAATCTTTTCCTTTGGCCCATCTCTGGATTGAGCTATTCAAACGGGACACGGAAATTCATTGAAGCTTCATGTGGGCGTTCTTATCATGGCCAGAGACTTAACTCTGCTTTCATTATTGAGCCAAACTTCCAAAATCCTCGACTTCCACGGATCAGCGTTATAGTTTTTGATTGAACATCAGAATAGCTGCTAGTAGCAGATGTCGCGGAAATAGTCTCCTTCGCATACGGACATCTTTGAAGTCCAACTGGAGAAAGCTTAAAGGCAGCACTCACGGAAATTTTCACTTCTGAAATGAGTCACTTACCATATAGCCGGTCGCAGGACAATCGCAACAGTAAGTTGAACACCTTGAATGGCTGCCTACCTGCGAAGATACTGCCGTGGACACATCTGCTGCTCTGGACATTAGGGTTCCGTCGCGCCACCCAACGCCGTGACAGGGTGTGCGCATGTGGTTCAGCGGGGGCGTGTCTATGAAATTCGTACCTTTTGCAGGGTTCCGTGGTGGGACCCATCACGGAACACTCGTCCGCGCTGTGGACACACATGAAATGCCGCCATCATTTTCCGTGTTTTTCGCGCGTTTCACGCAACTTCATCGTTGTCAATGAGTTCATCGTCTCTAAAAACCCCGATATACCGCAGAATCTTCAACCCAAAAATTTCCGTGAGTGCTGCCTTTAAGGAAACAGAGTAGATATTCAGTTAATTCTTATAATCTAGTTGATAACTCGGAAAATGTTCCAGAAAATTAGACTGCTCGAGAAGAAGTCCTTTAAAGAGTCCCACATTCCTTATTGTATTTCCTTCCTGGCTGTAAAGCTCCGCTTTTTCAAGCACTACGTGAAGTATGTCAGGTTGTGAGTGGACGTACATAGCTGCAGGGTCAGTTCCGGAATTGCGTCATTCGTCTTGGGGCCCAGGTGTCCAAATTTGTGAAATAATCGAGACTGGTGAAATAATCTTTTTTCTGGACAACCAGTTTTCAGCTGTTTATATTGGCTCAACATTTCAGCCTGTTGTTCATCTGTACTCAGTTGGGATCTGATGCGTTCATAATCGTTAGGAGTTTCGACAGCTCTGTTTGATTTACTGGGTTTTCCTGCATTTTTTTGGAATTTTATTGAAATCTTTGGGAATCAGAGCGAGTGTTGGATAGAGAGTACTTTCTAGCAGCTGGAAGAGCCTAGCAAAAATGCAGTAAGTAACGCACACTGTTCATGTTAATAAATTGATCCTGATAAAACGAGTAAGCAGAAGTTAATTTCTAAATGAATGGCTTAGCTTTCAAATCCGCAAAGCAGTAAAAGTTTTCTGTAGAATGCTAATTTCGCTAATGGTCACCGCTTTAATATGTCACATGCCTCCTGGAAATTAATGACTTTTCCGAAAGTAGATTCTAAAACGGATGTAAAAATGGGGAATAACCTCGTCATACTGCAGCAGCGATCTAACCATAAAGGAAATTGCTGTCAGCAGCGTTATTCATAGATATCGATCAACTCCACCTTTCGCTGCAGAGAACATCAGCTTTTCTGCATATAGTGCTGTTTTCGTATTAATGCTTCACTTCCATTGGGTAGTTCCAAAACCCGAAAAAAAATGATGGAGTGTCGAGAATAACCATGCAAAAACTTGTGAAAGGAGTGTGGACGAGTTTTCGCGAGAAATGACTTCCTTCTACTCCAGTATTCATAACTTTTCTCAAAAGTCCATGAATACATGAAACGGCATGCGCTGATGGCTGCAGAATCACTTTCACTTCCGCTGTTCGTGGTGCTTAGCAGCATCGTAGGTGCCTTTTATTTACCTTCTGCGTTGTTTACATATTTATTTATTTGTGTACCTATCTTACAGACTCACTTGTTCAATGAATAGGACAATTACAAAGCCAAATCACGGGCATTTCGAAAAAAGGCACATTATAAGGTTGTCTGTTTTGATTAATTTGTTTAGCTGGTCCAAGTGCGCGAGAACTGGTCCCCGCGTGTCCTCGCTCTTTTTGTCGGCTCTCTCGTTGTTATACCATGCTAATCCCCAATCAATCACCACCCTTTACATACTCCCTTCGTAACACTTCATTTTCCTTCTCAGATGCCTTGGCGAAGATATTTTGTTTGGTGGAATGAATGAACGAGAACTAGTCCCCGGTGCCATTACCTCTCTGTGGTATCTCCTTCGTTTAGCATAAGGTGAAACAGTGCCAATTATTTTCATCTTTTCATTCTCTTGGTGTTGAAATCTTGAACTTGCCCGCTACTCGATAACAAAAAGTATATCGGGGACTAGTTCTCTTTAGAATTTTTCTTTGAAAAGTAGCAACCGCATACGTACTTGTAAGCACTGGACTCATTGTCGAGTTGTCCAAGGACTGTCACAAATTTGCAGATAGTTGCGATTCTAGTCTGGGAAGCGGTGAACACCAGCGATTAAAATTTCGCGAGATCTGGTCCCCAGCATCCTCTCCTCACCCCTTGGCATTCATATGAAGTAGAGCGCCCCTAGTGGGGAGACAAGAAAGTAATCCTTTCTTCCAGTGAAATTGTGACAGAAAAACTAGTTTTCGCAGCAGGCGTCTCACAACCTTCCAAGAAGTTAGGTGGAACCTATCACAGCTTAAGAAATAACCGGTCTCTTCAATGGAATCTAGAGTTCTTGCGAGGTTTGAACCATTTTTGGACCAGTCTTCTGCCCGGCTCATGCTAGGGAGTTGTCATGGAAAATGCCAATAAAACTCAAAAAGCTGAAGGCTACCTGTCTAAGGTTTTTTTTTTTGTTTTCATCATTCCATGCATAATCGTACACTCATGCCTAGCATTGGATGAGTTGGTGATTCGCCGAGAGGTCTGGCTACCTAGGATATCTGGGGATTAGTTCTCGCCCTGAAAAACTGGACTCTTGTCAACGGGAAACATAAGGATAGAATTTTGTCTTTGAGGCTTCTATGGCGGTATACTCTCTATTTTACGCTCCCACCCTCGAATCCTCATAAAATTGCCCTTTCTGCATTAATTACCCTCGATGGGGAATGGGAACCTTTATCCTCGGGCAATTGCATTGCACTTATCTAGGTCAGTGGTCTAGCTGTTAAATATTGGTCATGTATACAAAGCGGAACTGCCAGTGCATAATTGTCCTTTAATCCAATAACAAAACATCTACGCATGGGCACGTGGCGTCCATGTTATCTATATAATTTTGAAGTCCAACGTCATTGTTAGGAATATATTAAGCGAATCCGGTTCCGCATTCATGCACGTGCATATGTATATCTCGTGGAGTTTTTTTTTTTCAAGAAAATGCTCGTCTAGATAATCAGTTCGTTTTGATTTTGATCAGATTTGCTCCAAAGAAATTTATCCGGTGATATCCACGAAATTCCACCCACACCTTAGAGATCTCTGCCTTCCCTCTCTGAGCACGCCTCTTCTATCACATATTTAGCATGTTGCCCCTGCAATTTGTAGATCTTTTGCCTGTTCAGACGAGATTTTCCGTCCGTTGCTACTGGTCAAACTTTATCCAGTCTTGGATAAGCGTTATTTTTCTGCCATGATCTTGAGTATATGAACAATGTGAAATCCCACACCATGTGGAAGGGTTCTAAGACAACGAAAATTGAGGTGCGCATCAGTTTGAAACAGTTGGATGAATTTTTCCACCGAGTGAATTTTACCTACCCCTGGATAAATTTTGCCGACTTTTTTCCATAAGATTAAGGCTGAATTAATGGTCACTTGGTGGTTAGGTTTGGCCTATAGACAGCACTATTATGCTCACTTTTTGAATCCACTACATAATATATTACTACTGATATTTGTGACATTTACTCTCACCTTCTTGAAATTAAATTCTTTGACTCGATGCATTTTCGTCTGGGCACTTTACTGTAAGAATACATATCGATCGAAAATTACCCTCAGAACCCTTAAAACCCTAGTTTAGGCGGTGCAGGCGACTTTGGCAATATTTTCCTCGCGGCCTTTGCTGAAAGCGCAAATGTACTTGTCAGGAATTCCCGTGAATGAATGAGGCAGGACTACAGTAGATGCCAGTGTCATTCTAGATGCTTAATTCTCTCTGCTTACGTAATCTTCTCTGCAATCCAACCCATCTGTCTTTTTTGGGTAGCTGAACCGGACAACTTTCGAGGAGGTGTGTTAGAAGAATAACAGTTGGAAATAGTAGAGGTAGATCAGGCTCGGTGAATTTTTTTTTTGCTAGGACGAGGACCAACTGCACAACAAGAAGGAAATTTTGCACAACTGCATGATTCCAACAGCAAAGACATTCGAGCAGAAGTAGTCTCGATGGGCGAGGCCTGTTCCGCCTATCACCATCGCCACGCCCATTCAGCAGAAGTTCAACAGTGTTGAAAATGTTATACAGTGCTGCCAAGTGGAGTGGCAGTACCGAGCAGTTGCCGCGCACCCAAAAACGGCAAAATTTTTTTTCGCACTGCTGTCATTATGATGCCGGACTTACGTAGATCGATTTTGTCTTGATCGAATGATAACCTTGAAATGGCAGCACTGTCGCCCCACAATTACAGCACTATTGCCCCACAATTGCAGCAGTATCTGCCAAGACCCAATACGATTGGTGATATTATATGAATACTATAAGACCGCTATTTTATTGGTAATGATAAAGAACTGTTAAATTTGCAGCTCTTCTCGAAAAGCCATAAAACTAGTGCTGCTCAATGTTGAGCCTAGAACTGTGCGAATATCTGAGAAAGTGTCATCCTTCTGATGTTTTGATTCCTTTCCGTGAATAGCAATTAACTCCACTGATGGTATTTTATTAGATTAATTACCGTGACATTTTTCTCGTGTGCAATTACAGGAATGTGCCTCGTTTTGCCAATAAGCTCATTGTGGTCGAAATTCTCTAATTTTATGCCCATTATCGATAGGCAGCACTGAATAAATGCTGTGATTGCTGGAACACACGAACTCGATGTCCATGGAAAGTCAGTTTTCGAGCTGAGTTAACTCTGCGGCTCCTGGTTTCGTGTGCTATTCCGCTAGAATTTTCCTCAACAAAGACTTCCGGAAGCAAAACTGAACACTGATTGCGCTTCACATAGCGCAACGTTCAGCTGGGTATTGTTCCCAATTGTTGGAGCTACTGGTCATTTACTTGTTTGTTTAGCATTACCAGTGGGACGGAAAAGTGCGGTGACCCCATTTTATAGTGAGGTGAGCTCATATCACATGTGGGATTGTTAAGAGTTAATAACCAGCTTGATTTGAAACTGCCAGACTACCGCTCGTTGTTTCCGTTTTTATCCAGCAAAAATTTTCAATGGCGGACTTTTGACCTTTGATCCTTGCACAACTTTTTATTACCTTATTTTCTAATAATTTTTGACTCCCCCCCTCCAAATTCGACTTCGAGGGTCTCCTTTTTCATCAACTTGACCATTCCAATCTCTTCTAACTATTTCTAACAACATCTCCTTTTGAGAAACTTTGCCGTCTCCTCTGAAAATTCATAATGAGGTGTTACCTTTTGCACTACGAAGTGCCACCCTCCAAACATTCGCGGAGTTCCGTAAACGATGGAGTCATCTAGCAAATCTAAGCAGTAAACACGTGGTGTTTCCTTGAATGTTCGAATTCATGCTATTTTTGAATCGGCACTCGAAATTTGAAACGCTTCATCAGCAACGGCTTGTGCCTTTCAGCAGTAAACAATAGCATGATACTGGTTTAGAATTTCCAAAGGAGATATTTCCAAAGTAAAAACAGGGTAATTTCCTTTGTCGTCGCTTTTTATGGTAATTCAGCTGTACCTCTTGGTATAGGGGAGGGGTTCAGTCCGGCCAGCGGTTTTTCTGGAAGAAAGCTCCCCTTTCATCCATGAACTACAGACATGTGTTCGGCATAGTGAAGAACGCTAGCAGACATTTCCTCTCTGTCATGGTATTTGAACTCTCCAAGAGAGAGGGTTCGAAAGGGGGCATTGTATTTGTTTAGTTATTTATATATTTATTTATTTATTTGTAAATACACCAATGGTGTTCCTTATACAAGAAAAAGGACTGACTTCGTGACAAGCGAACTCCGAGGAGTTCCGGGAGAGGTTGCTTACTTTTCCTTTTCTCCGTCTAAGGGAAGGAACGAAACGAAGCCTTCCCTTAATTTTTTCCTTTTTTGATTTTTGTTTGCTTTTTATTCTTTCATTAAGTTTGTTTGTTTATCCATTGAGTAAGACCAGGGAAGAAAGAAAAAAATGAAAATTACTTTGATAAGACACACAGAAGAAGTGAAACAACAACATTTTTAAACTGAAACTTGTATGGGTTGCTCATCAAACTACCACGATTCGGCTTTTTTTGATAATTATGTATACTAGTTGTGGATATGTAAAACATCCGTCTATACCAAATATGTATGTATTGGTCGACGTCTCCAGAAGATTCCTCTGATGTTAAAATCTCAACATCTCGATTCTGAGCTTACAGTGAAACATTGCTTTCAAGCTTCGATTTGCTGTGACGGGCGATCACTCTGACGCAGAAGAAAATTAAGTGAGACACCCTCTGGTGGTTTTAAAAGTGCACAACATGGTCGAGCTACTGCTGGAATTCATCCGTAATTTCATAGAGTGCTTAGTTTGTTGTTCTGCAGAATCACAAGAGAAATCTACAAACCGAGATATAAATACTTTTTGATACTTATATCTATACCAGCTCGAGAATCTTGCACTAATTTGACGATGGCGACTCAAGCCAGAAATTTCTTGAAGCCAGAGATTGCTTGATGGCATTGCTCAAGGACCGCAAAGCTAAGACATCTACAAAATATCTTAGACAGAAACGAAACGACTACGAAAGTTGAAAATTCAAATAAAACAAAAACCGGAGAAACTTAGGAAATCTATAAAACGTGTTTTGCATCGATATGGATGGATTTTGCATGCGTTTGAGAAAATCGTAGGTTTTTCGTGGGTTTTGCATAGGACTTGCATCGGATTCGGAGGTGTGTGGATTCTGCATGGGTTTTGCATGGATTTGAGCATTGCTGAGAATGTTTGATTAGAAAAACCGTGTTTTGCATGGGATTAAACCGCGATTTGCATAGGTATGCATGGGATTTGCATCGATATGTGAAAAAACCGGTCATTTAAATTTTTCATTCATTATTTTCATTGTTTCTTCACATTCAAGAGTGATTTATGTCTGAGAAAAATTTCCTCATTGCTATTTCCATAATTATGCCAAAAATTTGTAGGCTTCTCTAAAATATAAAAATATTGCATGTTAACATAGGGAACATTCATCAGCTTAATGTACGATGCACTTCAGTCGGACATTGAGGAGAAGTTGGCTCCATCAAAAATGAGCAAAGGGAAAGTGCTAGGTGCACAAACCGATAAAGGTGCAAGGTACGCGCCGATGTTACTCGTGCCAGAGCAATATTTTTGTTCATGACGCAGGTGGGCGCTAGCCACCGCAGCCACCCCATGAACAAAGAGGTGGGGTCGTCCCAGGATGCGAATTGATCATAACAGCCCAAAACCCATGCAAAACCCACGTCCACTCATGCAGAACTCATGCATATCCTATGCAAAACACGGTTTAAACCAGGTTTTGTGTGGGATCTGAACAGGTTCTGCACGAGTGTGCATGTTTCAATCGTGGGATTTGAATCTTTCAATCCGATGCGAAATACGGTTTTGTCCCATGCAAAACACGCTTCCTAGATTCCCTGAGAAAGCGGAATTCTGATAAAGAAATTGGTAAGATTAATTAAATAAAATTATGAATTAGTGGTGTTAATTATGTCCAACATTTATATTATAAAATAAATGTTTCGACCCTTCTTTGTCCAAGCATCCACTCTGAACTTTCTGCACTTCTATCCCTTCCCTCTCATTTTTTTAGTTAACCACTAATATTCGGTTTGTCTCATAATCAGAACTTTTTCCCCAAGTGTTCATAGAGGTAACATTCTTCGATTTACCTCAAAATTTCAACATTCTGGCATTTCCACTTGGAATCCTGGCTCTAATGGGACGATTTCTGGGTTTGCTTTCGTAAATGCGTAGTTGAATGACGCATTTCATGGAACAATCTCGGCGTTTTCATTCCGAGTGCTTTAGAGCCATGGAAATTTCTCCGCACAGTGGCTCAGTTTCCTCAAAATTACGTGTTTGCGTGAAATTTAACATAACATCTGCCCGTTCGACAAGCATTGTAAAGTTCTTTTTCAGTTTCCGCAAGAAAATTGGGAAAATGTCTGTTTTCCACTTCGTTTCGGGGCTCTGCTCATCATATGTAGTGATCTTTTTCCAGAGAAAGGGATCAGTTCTGTGTTTCAGGGGTGGTAAAGTGCTTTATATTGGGAAAATCCGTTAATCAATGAGAAAGTTTGCCGAAATTCTCCTTAGGAATGAGCGTGGTGAATAAACGAGAAAATCTCCCCATCTCTTCCACTTGTGTCAAGAAAATTACGAAGGTTAGGGAAAAAATGGCGAATTTGGGGAATTTCTGTGAGAAGCCGATCAATTGATCTCAAATAGGGGAATCTTCTCAAATCCTTCTTCCATCGTCCAACAACTTACCCTTAGTCGGTGAATAAATAAATAATTAGCTTAAAATGAGTGAATATTCAGGCTTCCATTTTCCTTATTCCAGCTCGTTCCACCTTTTGTACTCGATTTTTCATCTCTTTTCTGCTATTTTCCCATTCTTTGTCGTTTTCCAGCCATTTCAACAAGCTCATCCCATCATACTGTGGTTTTTGTGCATCGATGATGTATTCGAAGCTGACCATGAGGAAATTCGGACGAGTTTTTGCAGCGAAATCTATTAAGCGTCAATGAGATTCAAGCATATAATGGCAGATTGGCTTTATTTTACACTTGTTGCCATCCAGTTTCCAGGTTTTTGCTCGTTTCCGGCACAATGTAACAGATGGAATGGACTTTGTGTAACTTTTCGTGACGAGAATTTGCGGAATTTTTTCCCGGGATATTTTGAGCCGAAATACGCTACTGATGGAATGTTCCAAATTAACAAATTTCCGGGGCCCTGATACGCTACTTAGATTACCCAGGGTAAACGCATTTCGTGATGGATGCGGCCCGGGTGGAATCCTCTTTTTAATAAATTTACTGAGTCCTGTTGCACAATTGGAACAACCCAGGATAAACGTGTTGATGCTGTTGTCAACCAAGGGTAAATTTATGTGGTGCTAACACGACTACCCTGGGTAAACTCAAATGACGCTTACGGGACCTGGTGAAAATTGCTTGAAAGTTGAACAACATTGACCTTTCCTCACTTATTCCGACACATCATTGATAATTCCCAGTGTAAGCGCATTGGCGCCCTTGTTAACGAAGGGTAAACTTGTGTGGTGTCTTCACGGTTACCCTGGGTAGATTTAACGACGCTTATGGGACCTGATGAAAATTGCTTGAATGTTGAACAAGTTCGAGATCACCTTACTTGTTTGGACAACTCGTCCACGTTGTGAAAACTCGCCCAGCCTTATACTATCCTTTTGCACTCGTATTTTACTTGCTTTCTCAGTTCGTATGCTCATCTGCAGCTGAGCAGCAGCATCTCTTTGATGGCATTCATTCTCGATGAACCCAAGCCACGCCCCCTGCGTGGTCTGTGCTCTCCCCGACGCCCTCGCTTCCTCCCGCCCGCTCGTCGTGTACCTCGTAGCGCCTCGGTGGGCGTGTCCACACGTTCATTCATCTCACCAACATACAACTCAGTTCAGATGATCTGCTAGCCAGCCGACCAGCCAGCCAGCCAGCCAACAAGTGATTCACCAATCATCGACGTACTGATCAGCAAGTGTCCAC
Organism: Ancylostoma caninum; assembly: GCA_037903475.1. Classification (NCBI taxonomy): domain Eukaryota; kingdom Metazoa; phylum Nematoda; class Chromadorea; order Rhabditida; family Ancylostomatidae; genus Ancylostoma; species Ancylostoma caninum. The sequence goes on from JBAJFG010000428.1 coordinate 318,225, forward strand.
AACAACCAATCAGAAGGGCGAGATGTCGTGTCGTCTATCAATGACCAATGAGAGCCTCACACCTACCGTATTCGATTCTGTCGCCTGTGCTGATTGTTTCTTATTCATCTATATGGTCGCGTTACCGTATGCGAAAAAATATTATACCAGTCGATGTCCGGCTGGATTATTGATCTGTACTGATCCAAGTGACGAGGACTGTAACTGCCAAAATCCTCGTGTTGTATATAATCTACCTGATTTCACCATCAATAGGTGGGTTGCCGTTTTTTTTGCTTTTTTTCTTGTCATCTCATTCATCATTACATCGTTTCATCCACTTGGTCTTGGTTAATCCTGTTGTTGGTCGAACTGCCCAACGATGAGCATTGTTTACTCATAGGAGGCCGGAAAATAGCCATGAATATGGTGCAAACTAGCACTAAATTGTACAACTTGGATAACTAAACCTTCTGAAATCTGCTTGGTTCCTGATGTCGTAAAAGTCTTAGCTTGCCTGGAAAATCCTCGCCTGCTGAAACGAAGCATTTTATAAATTATATAATTTTGAACCTTGTTGCCTATGTTCCATTACGAGATTTAGCTCGCATGAGTATAAATATTTACCCTTGGGTAAGTGAACCGCAGGCTTCCTAGAACGATTTTCTGCACTTTCATCGATTTCAGAAGTGTTTATACTTTAGAAGTGTGCCACATGTACCAGCTTAGTCGAATTTAAAGTAAAATTTTATTCCTAAGTTCTCTAAGAAAACCAACTGCGTGCATGACGCAGGTTGGGTAACTGAACCAGCCTTCTTGATCTCCTTGATTGTCCACAAAGGTTCTTATTTCTATGCTGTTGCCTTATTCAGCTGCAATCCTCTTATTTTCCATGACATGAGGACTTGGGTAACTAAACCGAGCAGTCAACAAGCGAATAATCCCAGACTCCAGCCCATACTACGTTGAGGACTTGAACCATAGTTGTCGGCAGACTAATTTTGAAGTCCCTGCGCGCGTGCAGACTTGGGTAACTGAACCGGAGAATAGTGATATGAATAATTTGTAATTTCCTGCTGTTCTCTTCCTTCTGTCCAAGCAGCTCTCCGCTTGGAAAGCCATTCGTCACTTCTTCTGGTTGCACTACCTGGATCCTTGGGTTTTTCGTGTTTGGAGGCGTATGTTTGCTACTATTTTTTCTTCCGAAAATAAAAAAGAGAAAAAAATCGTAAATAAATAAATAAATCCTTTCCGTGGAGAGTAGTAACTACTCCACAGTTTCTTTGCTGATTATTTAGCATAATTCTACCTTGTCAATCACATAACATGATATAATTGGAGTCATATCTCGGAATAGAACCTTAGAATAATGAATCACAAGCTCTACTAGGAATTTCCTTTAGCATTCCATCTCAATTACCACGTCTGTTGTTGAAATCGTTGCTGACGCGACGCACGTTGTGATAATTACACGCTTTTGCCGTTGTTTTGACTGATTTTTGTCTGTCCAATTAAATGTAATTTTGTATGAGCTTTCGCTTGGGTAACTAAACCATTGACCATGTTTTCAACGTCTTACTGCTTTGTTTACCTTTTTCAATAGTTTACCGCCTTAACCATTCCGGGACCTTTAGCGGTTTTCTCACATATTTAATGGTCCTCAATTATTGGAAAGGGTTTCAAGACCGCTAACAACGTAAAGTGCCAGGAAATCCTCAGGGATTTCTCGGAGTTTTCGCAATTTTAGTTGTTTTTGTAAATACGCTCAATGTCTGGGCATGTCCACAATGTAATTAGAGTCGTCTGGTGGAGAATCTGCTATTCATTCATTCATTCATTCATTCATTCATTCATTCATTCATTCATTCATTCATTCATTCATTCATTCATTCATTCATTCATTCATTCATTCATTCATTCACTCATTCATTCATTCATTCCTTCACTCATTCATTCATTCCACTCATTCATTCATTCATTCATTCATTCATTCATTCATTCATTCATTCACTCATTCATTCATTCATTCATTCACTCATTCATTCATTCATTCATTCATTCATTCATTCATTCATTCATTCATTCATTCATTCATTCCACTCATTCATTTATCCATTCCGTTCATTCATTCATCCTACACCTTCATCCATTCCGTTCATTCTTTCATTCGGTTCATTCATTCATTCATTCATTCATTCATTCATTCATTCATTCATTCATTCATTCATTCATTCATCCCATTCATTCATTCATTCATCCCATTCATTCATTCATTCATTCATTCATTCATTCATTCATCCCATTCATTCATTCATTCATTCATTCATTCATTCATCTTCACTACTTTTTCTTCTCGTTTTCTTTTTCTTTTCACCTTTCATTCTTGTAATAGCCCTCATATTCTGCTCTGGCATAGCTTCCCCAATACTTATAGGCTACGATTCCTGAGAAGTTGGAAAATTTTTGAAATTCGAGGAATTCGCGTTGATGCCATCTGTTTCTGCTCTGCTAGAAGAAATTTACAACCTCAGAAAATTGCCTTCGCAGTCATAAAATTGGTAAAATTTTCGTCTTATCCCTTTTCGAGATGCTTAAACGCTTTATCGAGGGCTCTAAAGCTTCACAAACTTGGCATCTGCCTTATAGTCCATATATGGTAGCAACGCTTCACTCGATCAACAAAGCTTTATAAGGAATTCCAATCTTCCATGTTGTTTTTGTGGGAAAACCTTTTTTTTGAAAATTTTCGTGCACAGTTCCTTTGTGCTGGAATCTGGGGGATTTCGCTCTGTTTCTTCGGACACACGGCTAGAATCTTTGAAATTTTCGCCTTTTATGAACAAATTTCGTCAATTTCCGCAGAAAACGGGAAATCTTCTGGAAGCAGCATGCCTGCACTCAAAGCTACAAGTTTTTTCAACCTCGATAGAACTTCCTGCAACCATTTCTCGGAGTTTCATCATCTCGCGGAAGCATTTTTTTCTGGAAATTTCTCCATATCGAGTTGTGTTGTTTTTTGTGTGCTGCAATTTTCCACACTTCCGAAAAATTCCTGAAGCAAGTTCTGCAGCGGAAATACTTAATGTCATGCTGAAGAATGTTCAGGAAATTCAGCACATTCAGGAAGCTTCCTCGATTTTCTAGGAAAGTTTAATTTTTTATGATGGAGATCCTCGCTTTAGCGCCTTTATCCTTGCATTCCTTTGAATTTATTGAATTTTACGTGGATTTTTTAAGTTTCGCGTTCTGAAAGTGCATTTTTTCATGCATCCCTCAACAAGTCCTTCTTTCTCTTGGCCAGAAAGGCAGCTTAGGACCCGAAATCGCTGATGATTTAAGGTTTCTGTCTGCACCTTGATGAATCGACTCAAAGGAGCTTCTCGAACATCTGCCTTTTCCTGCTGACGTTAACAGGGTCGTGTACGATGCTTTGCTGGTAGTTGGGTAACTGAACCAAGGTCCTGTCCACATAGGCTAAACAGTACTTGAACAAAGAGGGTGATTAGAGGAAGAAATCTGGTGTTTTTTTTTTTTGCAAGGTTTAGACAGATTTGTCCTTTTTTTCAAATTCTACTGCGCCGAAGTTCACCCGTATGATACACGGAGCAGAAGAACAACAGGGTATATCTGGAAATGTTATGGGTCTTTTCCTATTTCGGTATGTTTTCCCTCTATGGGTGAGTTTTTCAGGCAGCGAATATTTACCTGTCCTCATATTCCCAAAGCTTTCTCAAAAAAATGGACATGAAGAGCTCACGACTCTCAGAGTCTCTGGTTTCGCAGTACGCAATGGCACAACTTTTTAATACCATCTCCATGAGCTTTGAAAATCCACGTCCTTCATGTTTAAAGCTAGAAATTATAAGCATTAGACAAGCAATTGTTGTTTGTCAGAAAGAATACTTGGATTTCCTCAATTTTCCTCCTGCCAGTTGTTGTGTTCAAAGCGTGGGCTGTTGTTTATTCAGCTGCTTCGCTCATGTTAAAGGGCAGGAGTCGTTTCTTTTATACAGAGGAGCTTTTGTTTCCATATCAGGACGGAGCTTTTCCATAAGGAAGAAGTTGTATTGTTGAAAACGTTGCTCCGAAAACTGTCCACGTGGGTGCGGGGGACGTTGTGCTGGGTAAGGGGTGTGGCCGAGCACTGTGATTTGTCAGGATGATAAATAGCTGCATCATAGAGCCTTGCATTCCGATATAGCGCTACTTACCGTGGTAATTCCAAGCTAGGGGTAAACTTCTTCCCAGGATGTTGTGATGGTTCCGCAAACATCCCAAAATCTCCTCGATCGATAGATTTCTGCTCTTTTTGTTGCTAACATTAGCTTAAAGCCGGAATAATGCATTGTCTGAGAAAATTCCCACAGAAATTTCCAGAAGTTTCTCAGGATTGTTCTCTTGACGGCTTTCTCGACGTTCTAGAAATGGAAGCGCTGGAAACTAGAGCCTCAAACAACGGATGGTTTTTTCCTTGAAAGAAACGCTACATATAGCTATGTATTTGTTGTTCTGTGAGAAAAATGAAATCTAATCCATCAACCGAGAGCATGCTTCCGAGAGAATGCACAAAGTACCCGTGAACTCACGAAAAATTGTGGGCTTGTTTATCTCATAGTAGCTAGATTAAATGCTTGGCCTTTTGAAGAAAGATTGCTTAAGATTTCTCAGAACATCCTGTATAATTCATGATTTAGTGAGGTACTTTAACGCAAAGAAAACTAAATTTGCTCCCCTCCACTACATTTCCCTTTCAGGACCTCATTTCTTGCTTGTTTTTCACACAAAGGTGTGTACGAATTCTAACCAAGTCACCCATAGAGAAGCACATTCTCACGCTCTTTGATTTCTGAGCCGCTGTCAAAGGAGGAGAGGAGAATCCAATTACGTCTGGCGTTTTGTCCTCAGTTTCAATGGAATCATGTGCGCATGGGGTGATGCATCTTTGATGGAGAGGCCTAAGTCTTAAGTGAGGCCTAAGGCCTCGGCTAGGACTCCCTTAGGTTTTTAATGAGATCACATTGATGCACTTATGAAAGCGGATGATCTTCTCGGTTTCTAGGACAGGTCGCGCTCCATTGTCAAAAAGTGCTCTAGTCGAAAAGGATCAATGGTCTGCGGAGAAATTTCCTGAAAAACTAACACTCATCGTGAACCAGTTGTAACCCTGCTTTCAGTCTTTGCCTACAGAAAAGACGAGGAAATTTCTATTTCCAAGGAAGTTTCAGAGAAAAATCCCGGAAGTCATTGTTTATTTTCATCAACTATGTAGTAATTTGCGATAGAGCAAGTAATAGCGATGGAGCGCTCCGTTAGACAGTGGTGGCCTGGAGGACACGGAGGGGGGGAGGTGGGTGGAACGAGAAATTGAGACAAAATTTGTGCGAATGTAGTCTCTTGGAGCTGAAAAATAGCAACAATTCCCTTCTCCAAAAAAAAAGCAAGGGAACAAAACTACCCCTTGACCCGATCATTCGCTTTGGAGCAATTGTTGGCAATAGAGCGCACAATAAACCCTCGATTAATTCTTCCGCGAAGCTGCCTTTCTTTAATGGTATTAATTTCCTTAGCAAGCTCCATACAAAGTTGCACATCACCACGACTGTTTTGTGCAGCCTTGCTATGGAGCACATTTTGACCATGGAGCACATTATTCGTCACTCTTCATGACTTTTGTTCTTTCATTAACGAGTGATTTCTTTAAGAACTGCTTCGTAAAACAGCACAAACAATCACATAAGTCATTCCCTACCTAACAATACAAAAATCCTGAGCTTTTTTGGACAAGTAGTATTTTGCGGAAAAGCCTTATGTTGCGTGCTTTGCTTAGAAACGTGCGTGTTCATAGTCAAAGTTACATCGGTGATAAGCTAAATGTGATCACCAGCTGTGGCGTCTTTGTCATTCACGCCGACTGAGAGCGGCGTCTTTGACATCCTTGACGGATCATTGAGAAAAAGTTTTTGGAATGTTCTTTGTTGTGAGGCATGTAACTCAGTGCTCTGATGACTGAGGGTTAAATGGCAATCTGGGATAGAATTTCTTGGATTACCCATTTGAGCTGTGACATTTGATCTAATTTATGGCGAATTCAGGAAATTGGGAGATGAAGTTATCTGCTGGGCCAACGAAAAAGAGTAGACCTCATTCGAAAGGTTTTTGTAGCGTTCTTGGTTTCTCCTCCATGGAAAGATGCTATTTGCAGCTGTAAAAGACCTCATAATTGTCCCTAGGGTCTTTTCACACAGATCGTTCTTGAATTTCTTTGTCCTTAGGCTTGTTCAACACAGCTTGACCCCTAGGATCTCTCCTACTAATTTGCCCTTTTTCTGTACGCGCACATCCGTGTAGTGCTCGGGTGCAATGAAAGTTCCCTGCCGGATTTGTCTGCTCCAAGGCCAATTTCTGGCCCATGGCTAACCGCGAAGACAACGAGTGTTATTTAAACCTTTTTGACAAACCTAGAAAAAAATATGGGCAGCAAGAAAAGCATAACTAATTTTTCCTGAAAAGGTCATTTCTTATTCCAGGAAACCATAACTTCTGGAACACGCCGGGCTGAGTATAAACCCGGTCAAATCTTCTCAGTGACTTATTTTTTCGCGGACTTTGGGCCCGATCATCCGTGGGTGGGAAAGCCGTGTCTCGCCGCCGCGGCGATTAGTTCGCTGCGGTCCTGATGGCCCATCCAGGAAATCGAGTTTATCTGTCGGATACCGGGAAAAATTGTCCTAAACTCGGTTTCGCCAGCTTCTCCAACAATTCATTGCCGTGATGACGAGTCCGCGAATATTTCTTCCATTTCCCAGGCGTAAGAATGACGTGGCGGCAGAGGACGTGATGGAGGTCCGCGGTTTCACGGCCGCGGCGCCGACGGAACAAGGCAATTTTTCCTCACTAACCTCGCATCTTGTCATATTACAACGTAACAGATAGGGTGCTAGTCGTCGACATTGCGTGTTCGTCGCTGGATAAATATGAGGTTTGAGGATGATAAATGGACCATGAGGTAGAACAGATGAGCAGCTATAAATAGAAATTTATGGGCCTGGAGGTGAAAAGTCGTGGAGGCGAAAAGGCAGTGGGAGCAAGGTTCAGAAGTGTTCCGGGAGAGGGAGCGGGTTCTAAAGTACCTGGGAAGCTCTGGGCCCCTCCTGCTTGCTGAAGCTTTGGGTTACTTATGATATTTTTGCTAAAGAAGGTGTTAGACAGTTAGCTGCGTTTATACTTGGTGTCCGCTTCGGGGAAAAACGACATTTTCTGCAGAAGAGTTATCTTTATGTTTGGTTTCTTAAATGTATATTGAATTCGACATTCAAAATACATTATGGTTAAAAACCTAAGAAACCTCTGGTCATTCAAAAAATCTCTTAAATGTCGAAAGAATTGAAAATGTTAGATACATTTTATATTAAATATATTGAAAATGTCAGGCACATTTTATATTAAATTTAACAGAAATCTAACATTTTCAATTCTTTAGACATTTAAGAGATTTTTTCTGGATGACCAGGGGTTTCTTAGGTTTCTTTTTCCTTCTTTTTTTTATTTTTTGCTCGAATATACCTCTGCCTACATGCTTGAACTTTGATTTCCCAAGAAGTGACCAATTTCTTCTGGAGAATTTTCATACGTTGGGCCGTTAGACGTGGTAATTTTCCCGTTTGGAAACGTTTTTCCTCACGTTCTCTTCCCGAAACCGCGTAGAAGTACAGGTCCCTCTCAGCACACACACTCATCTTTTCACTTTTTCTTCTTCGCCAGCGATAGAAGTACATACTTACGAGCCTCGCGGCTAAAGTACAAAGCGAGGGTACTACATCCAATCCCGTAACACGTCACTACTCCTGAGATCCACTGATTTGTCAAACGCGCGGCGTCTCAGGAGTATATGCGTGGGGTTGTTGCTTCTCCGGCCAGCCCATTATTCTTCTATCAAATCCTGTTTTTGTCCGTAGAAATAGATCAATCACTGGGTGGTGCATACTTGCTTGGGCTGTCAAAGCGTTGTATATTGCCCTTGTGAGGGTTACTAGGATAAATAGCCAATTCTGGAAGGGAAAGGTAAGAGTTGGAGGCTTCTGGAGGCGGACTTTTCGGGTAATTCCCTTGGGTGGAGTTATTTTCATCAGTAAAAATTGCTAATGGTGGTATTTACTACTAGACGAGGTATTCGAAGTACTGGTCCAAGGCAAGTTTTTTTTCTAAATCTTGGAAACAGTTTTCCTTGAATTTTTATTCCCTTTACCCAACTATGGTTAGAATTATCCGAGAGTTGGGTGGTGTCCAAATGTCCTCAAAAGAGAGCAGCGCTAGTTTTCTTCTTTACCCAGGATTTCCCCCGCCAAATCTCGTCCCACGTGGCCGAGTTTTCCAGTCTCGTTGAACACGACAAATCCGGGCACTCGTTCGGGGACACACGCAATTACCAATTCAACTAACAACTACGCTCGGACCTCTTCATGCCGGCACTCAGAGGACAAGCGCTGCCTGCGGAGTGAGAATGAACGGACCGGCACAAGTTCGGAACTACATAGAACTACATAGGCGGGGGAGGGGGGCTGGGAGAATGACGAATTTCTAGGGAAAACGACCCTAAAGTTGAAAATACCACGCCTACGAAGGATAACTGTTAGGATTTGAATAAGTTTTTTTTTGAAGAAGACAAAGTAAAGGTAGAGAAAAGACGGAAAAAATAAGGGAAAAAATAATCGGAAATTTGTTTTATACCCAAAAATATACGTACATTCTCTATAGACATATTACAGTCGTGTTCAGATAAATTTTGCTAGAATATCGCGTAACTCATGAATTTTCCCAGCGAACAGTAAATCTCGTTCAAACTTCTGATAAATTCCGAACAAGCTTTACTTATTTTCCCAGCATATTCCTTTTATTTCCATCCAGAAATTATGTGGAAACCATCGACGTAGAATCGCCAGTTCCGCTGTTGAGCAGTTACCTTTATAGATGATCTAAGGATTCGTATACAAGCTAATGGAGACCAGCTGTGGTAAAGCAAAAGTCCTGTACTTCTTGGGAAAGGCCTCTTTTCCTGAATGGACAATTCACATGGATATTTTCCCTTTTACAGTTACTTAATTTCCATATGCCTTCCCAGTTTCTTACTTTCCCCCGCGTTCAGCTTTGTGAGTCCTGGATTTTTGAGGTTTTAAGACCCTATGGGGAGTCTTTAAGAAGACGTTTGAAAAGCTGCATACCAAGTTTTATTTTTCCAGCATTTTGAGAAAACAGAAGGCTAAAAGGTGAAAGCTCAAAATGTGATAGAGCATATGGAGCAAATTTTGGCTTACAACTCAAGGTTAAGCTAAAAACAACCATTCTGAAGCCATCTCTTAGTTTGCTCATGTTAAATCCCTGACCCAATCGCTGTTTTTCGAATGGCGTTGGGATTTTTTTTTCCACTTAGAGTGGAGAGAACCACCGTATGTTTCTCTTTCTTTTTGATTCTCCTACGCACTCCCATTGCCCCGGTGTTTACACTCCATCTTGCTTATGAATGTCTAAGCGAGGTGTTAGGAGATGTGCTCTCCTGAGGACTGTAGCTACGGAATCAGCTGATCATCCTGCTCTTCTCCAGTATAGCCAGGTGTTTGATCAGTTCCCATGAAGTAAACACCCGCATTATCCTTGAGTATTCCTTGAAGAATATAATATGAATGAATCCTTGAAGGTTTTTGTCTGCTCAGCTTGAAACTAGGTGATGTCTTCATAGAAGGGGCCTTCCAGGCTGAAACTAGGTGATGTCTTCATGAAACTAGGTGATGTCTTCAGCTTGAAACTAGGTGATGTCTTCATAGAAGGGGCCTTCCCTTGAAGGTTACACGAATTGTTAGATAGGAACGTATTCATTATTGTATATTTGTTTTCTATCTGTTTTTGCTTCCAGAAGGGTAATAGGAGGAATCTTAGGTGGGGAGGGGGAGGATAGAAGACGAAAGTAAACGAAAATTGAATGGAATACAGATTTTCCAGGGTTTATTGTTCAGTGGCAGTTGTCCGAATTCTGCCGTTTTGTTTTCGTGAAAAAAACCACCTTATCTTTAAGGAGCTGAACTGATGTCGATATGATATCGAATTGGGTTTTTTTTTTCTGCACCTTTGAAGGAGTTGAAATAAATTTGATAAATTAGTGAACAGAAAAAATTTATCAATTCTATGGAAGGGTCTCCAGGAGTCCTCACCATACCTTGTTTTGACAAAATACTATTTAAAAAGAAGTTTATGGTAGAAATACTCCAATTGTGATAGTTTGAGGTGCTCTGTAAATCATTCTCAACGGAAATTTTCAGATTATTACGAATTTTTCTGCCATATTAGACATATTAGATTTCATTTTTCAATTTTTTTCATGATTTTTTTCGAGAGATTTCTCTTCTATCAGTGCTCTCGACGCATTTCTTCGGAATGTTCGTTGCGGGCTTCAGTGGATCAACTTTGTTTACGTGTCCACCAAGTAATTTACGTAATCACTCTGCTTTCGTTCACCCTTATTTACACTTATACGACTCTCTTAAGCGCACTATTGCCCTGGATGTTCTAGAAAAGCTCTCCCAAGCGCACTGCTGAGAAGCTGGATGTTCTAGAAAAGTGGGAATAACAAGAATAGTGGGACCACGGAGAAGATTTGTCCGTGTTTGCAGTGCATTAGATGGATCACCCATAAAACCCCTTCAAGATGAGGAATTTTTATTTTTGAGACCAAAAAAATCAATTATCCAAGAATTTCCCGTTCCATGTTTCCTCAGAATATAGTTACAGGGTCCCACAGGGATTTGTGCGTGTCGTCGCTCTTGCTCGTGGTGGTCGATGTTGGTGAGGGAGTGGTTTGGCCCACACTTCCTCAAAGTGGGCGGGGTTTACGTCGCACCGCTCGTGATTTGGAAGTAAAGCTGCTCCTGTGTGTAGAATCTTCATTACTTCGATGAATATTTCATGGAAATTAAGTGGAGAAACTCAAATTGCTATTCAACGGTCATGCTTCAGTTCTTTTTTGTGTTTGAGCAACTTTAGCACAAGGAAATGAACTTGGGATGGAGATCTTCTGGATAATTTCTGCTCTGGTCCTGCATACATCGCTGAGATTACTCAGGGTAAACCTGATAACGCTCAGAAATTCAGTCCTGTGATTTAGAGGTTTACCCTGGGTAATGTCAGTGATGCATGCCTACCCTGCACAGGTTTTTGCCTTTCTTTTCCTACTATCGATTCGAATACATATGATAAAATACGGTTAAAATAGAGATGAAAGAGATGTTGCAAAACTATAACCACCTCCGTAAAAATCCCAGTTTCCGCGAGTTTTTGTAGCTTCTGGTTTTCTGTAGAGATTCTAGAAATTTCCCGGAAGTTCTTGAAGATTCTATACTGCTCTAACACCAATTTTAAGTGTTTTCGTCACATTAATTGGAAACTCTAATTAATTCACAGGTTCCCACAGTAATTATGGAGGAGACATAACCTATCCATGATCGTCTGGATGTCCCTGTGAACAACAACAACAACTCCGGCGCGGGAACCTCCTGTTTGGACCAAGAGCTTCCGGTGCCACAGCGTCACATGACCGATTTTTGAGCGTTTCTCGGGTTGCTGCTTAAGAAGTGCAACTACGTGGTCGTGTTTCTGGAGTGACGGCTATGTCAAGCCGGCACTCCAAGAAATGGTCATGCGTCTAGAAGGCAAAATGCGCATTTCTATGATTTTGAGGATTTTGTGAAAATACTGTGGCGCTACTAGCGCTAATAGTGGCCTCTAAAGGGTAAGGCTGGTGGTAAATTCCCGATCCGACTGGTTTTTACGATGGAGTTCTGGGCGCTCAGCAGATCATCCACGCTAATTATCCTGGCTTTTTCGCCCTCTCATCAAGATGTTGACCACGCGATCCTCATCGCCTGGCCCGACGAAATACACAACTTTACTGACTTTGTGGGTAATTTTCCCGAAGGGAAGTAATTAGTGGAGCGTCGCGGGTGGATAACAAGATAACGAGCAAGCCTTGCAGTGTTGAGGGTAATCCAGCCACCCATGTACAGGCTTAGCAGGGTCAGGGAAGTTGAGGGATACCAGGAAAAGGACAACAATAGGTTTTAATATGGTGTCTATCCCGAAAACTACGACGTGTATCACACCACTGAAACCCAAGTCTATGTTTCGTCGGTGTAGAAAATATAGGTATTGATTAGTCACCGATCAGTATGCATTCCACCGATACCACTGCAGGGTCTTCTCCGGCTCCAGACAAATTCAGATAAAATAGGAGGATGCATAGGGTTCTACCATAATCATCATCCAGCTCCCACCGTACGCTACCGTAATGCCTATCGCAGTCTTGTGGAACTTATTGTATCTATCTTTACCCACCAGAAAATCGATCCGTTACCGTCGTAATTCTCGCAGTTAATGACTTTAAGCCTCTTAGCTTAGAGTATTGGAATGAAGTAATAGGTAACGCATTAGATTTTGTGACGTTCCCATCGATCAATACGTATCTTTTTCATTGTGAACCATAAGGGAAACCTTTACTACCGATACGGACGGAGATGGCATTGTTTTATGATTAGCATGTGTGCTCCCTGATCCCCAAAATTTTCTACCGTAATCTCTATGCAGCTACCTACCGTAACTTATCATAACTACACTCGATCAAATCCTATGTATATGCCAGTGACGAACTCAAGGATGATGGAGAGTAGGGGCAGCGTAACCAGAAGAACTGAGGTCGTCTTCAGTTTGGGTATGGGGAATTTCAAGAGTAAAGTTATTAACAGAAATTAAATTCTGGATGTAATCTTCTAGGAATAATTATCTGAAAAATAAGGATCTAAAGCCAAGCCCTTAGAAAAATTATGAAAAATTCCTCTGCTCTTGCCAGTGGTGCAATACTGATGAGAGAAAGCGACATGTGGCGACTCCGAGCGAATTTCAGCGAGATCTCGCGACAAATTCGCAGCATGAGAACATTCATTTTCCCCTATATATTTTCATCATTCTAGATATAGTGCGTTCCACCACCGACAATAGTTGGGAAGACAGCAGAGAAATAGAGAAAGCGGGAACGTGTGCAGCAGTTGGAGAGGAATGAGAGAAAAGCAGGCTGTCCGCACAGTTACTCAACTATCGTCGCGGTAGGAACAGACTATACATGAGCAATTAGCGTCAAGCCACAGATTTTTCGAGCAAACCTTTCTATCTGAACTTTCCTTACCCTTCCTCCCCTCCCTCTCATCTACGTATCTCCACTTCTCTTCTTTTATCTTCCTCCCATCCTACTTCTGTAAATGGGTAAAAAACATGACAAAATCTCTCATGAGTGATTTTTGGGGCCATATGCTTGCTATTTGTGACTGCTGTCCTTCATGTTTTCCATACCTTCACAGCATGCCATTACCCGCAGATGTGACGTTATTGGCGGCAGTGTATATTGTGCAATTGCACAGTTGAATGTTCGCAGTATTTATGCAGGCATATGTCATCAACGGCAGTCAAGGAAATAATTTCAGGATTTCCCGTAAGATAGGGTATTTGTTCAGGAATTAAATGCCATTTCTCAGGGTAACGACACTGAATCATGGGATTTCCGGCTGATCTAGGATAGCTCGTAAATCAGGGAAATTCCAGTTATGCAGTCAGCGTACTGTAGCTACCGTAACTAGAAATTCTGCAAGCATTCTCGTGAAAATAAATAACTGCCGCGATTGAATGTGCCCCCTTTTGTCACGAGTACCTAGCTTTACCTCAGAAAATTCCACCAACTACAGTGAGAAATTTCCAAAACTCATTCTTGGATTTTTCCTTTTATTCTCATTTTTTATCCTTACTCAGATCATTTTCCTGTCCTCACTAGTCAAAGGGACCACGAACTTTTCAGTCCGTCCGTAAAACCAAGATTTTTCTGTGTAGATGTACTATAACGCTTCCTTGTACCGCGACAACTCGTCCACTAGAGCATGCGTTCTCAGCGAAAGTGCAGTCATTATGTTGAGGTTAACGAGCGAGAGAGTAAATTATTCAACTTCAGAAGGAAGAAAAGGACTTCCTGGTTTTGGTCTCTGAGTTGCTGTAGAAGCAGAGAGAGTTCTAAAGAAATTGATGTGCAAATATCTATACATTTATTTATTTATTTACTTTTTTATTTACTCCATTGCTTCTTATTTGTTGATAAAGTCGTCCTCTGAGCCATGAAGAACGAATGAATGAATGAATGAATTGTTTACTCCTTAAAGTCCCACCTCAAACGTAAACAAACAGCATTTTTTAGCCTTAGGTAAAGAACAATTTTTTGTTAGACCCTAAACAAATAATGATGAAGCTGACACGAAAATAGAAAAATAAAAATGAAGCTGACCCGCGGATATATTTTTCCAAGTACTGTAGGAAAATTGAATCACTCGCTGTTTGACGTTCTGACATCTTACTGTAATCAGCGGTTGTAGGGTAATCAACTTACCTTACCCGCCTTACCGTAAGCTGATTCTCGGGCAACCTTAAGGGAATCAGCTGAAGTCAACTATAAAGAGGTTTTACTATTCCTCCTAGTAACTTCCGCCTAATTCCTTCCCTCGTTACCGCAGTGTTCATACTGCAAATTGGATGCAAGTTTCATAACAGAACCATTTTAGTTCCAGAAATGGCCTCCTGATTTCAGTACATTCTCGTCCGCTAATAGCGTACTAATCTTAGCCGCCTTTCACACGCAGCCTTGGACACACGTTTTGCTGAAATGGGCTCTCTAGTAATTACTTTCGTACTACTCGTTACTCTAGTGGCTTTATGGGACCAATGTGTGGCTAGTTGCCGAGTGAACGACTATATTACTATTTCTGGAACACGTGCGCCTAATAACATCCATCGTAACTTGTAATATCGTAGGGTGAAACACAAAAATTACCATGTTCAGAAGTGAATTCCGAGAAGATTCGCTGGCGCTGCTTGAGCTGAGCGCAAATATGGTTTTTCTTTTCTATGGAGGAAGCACCTCCTCATGCAGCACTCCATTAAATGGCGCTAGGTTTTTCTTGATATCCGCCGATGATGATTTAAACGCCTCTTGGCCGGGATCGCCGAGGGAATCACTAGGCGGATTGCTTCAAAATAAATTCCAGGAAAATTGCGTGAAAATTCAGGAAAAAGAAAAATTTCTGCACATTTTCCTAGAAATGCTAGTCTCGGGAAACGAGATCTCAGTCGAAAAATTAGAGCATTTAGCAAAGCCTCTATTCGCTGACATGAGTTGAGGCGAACTTTTCATAAAGAAAATTTTTGTAAATACGTACGTATTTGCCTAGTGTAACTGGTCCGTTCTGAATTCTCAGGAAAGTAGGTTCCTTTCCAAGTTTCACACATTTCCCATGAAACAAAGCCTTGCAAATTTGCCAAAACGACTCGTCGCTCCTTCTTTGACATGTTTAGGACCCGGATGCATCATTGAGATTACCCATTTAAGCGAAATAAAGTAAAGTAAAATAGCAGAATTAGCCCTTCATCTGGTAGTCGTGGACATGTTCAGCCATATATGACGTTGCCAAGGCCAGCTGCTACGTATGGGTATGAGATTACCCATTCTTCCAATGGTGCATTCGGGCACAGGTACATGCAAAGCTTTTTCAGTGGTGGTAAGTCTTCCGTTCTGGATTGGGATGGGGACCTAGGAATCCCATGAAATATTCCGGAAGGGTTCATTTAACAAAGCTGAAGATGAAACTTCAGAAAATGTTCAAATTATTATTTCAGAAATAATAGGGTAACGAATACTCCAACCAGCGTTGGTGTATAAGACTGCTGGGGTGTTTTTGTATTCCACCAAAAGTGAATTTTTTAATACAAAAAAATGAAATAGATTTCAATTCCGTAATTCACTGGATCTCAAGCTATTAACTAGTGCATAGGTGGTTTACATCTTCTGTGAAAACCTCGTATGTTGAAGAGACTTTTGAATTGCAGCGAGTCTTCATCCTATAAAAGAAAAAAGAAAGTTGGAATCTTACCTCCTAGTTTCCCTACATCCCAACCTCGTTCCACAGTTGTTGGAGTATTTCTTGTATGCTTCATCCTTTCTCCCCATTCTTATTCCTTCTGCATCCCGATATCCGAGTTAATCCCCAGCATTTAGGTTTTCACACCCTTTCGGCACAATTTTACCCAAAGTTCTGCACTTACGAACCTTCTATGTTCACAACCATGGCTATTTAAAGAACAGTTCAACGAACAGACAGCCAGACCTTTCCCGGCGGCACCTAAAGTGCAGTATTCTGCATAAACAGCCGCGACAAATTGGGTTTACGAATCCAGAGTCGCCCGATATCCTGAAAATGTCAGGTTGTCCTAAAATCTTATAGCGAATTTCTATGAATTCTGGCCCAAGTAGCTGTGTAAGGTTCTGTCCTGAATTAAGTAGGTACTCTTGGCAGATAGCCAAGTTCTGAAGGTCTTTGAGCACTAGCCAGGAGCTGGGAGGAATTGAACGCGTGTGAGGGGAGTTTCAAAGACTGTGACCTGCAAAAATAATGTATAAAATCAATAAATAATGATTTTAAAGGCATCAAATAACAATAAATATTAATTGAAGAAGCTTCACTTCCCATGCAAATCATTTTGCATTTACTTCACACCAATTCGAGCTCTGATGCTATCCAGCTGCGCAATAGCAACGTAACATATAGTTATTGATTGTTTTCTCTAATAGGCGTTGGAACCGAAGCGAAATAAAACTGTAAGCAAGCCATGAAGGACATAGTTCATTTTCCTGTTTACAATATTGCGACAGCTGTGGGAAACTTTCGTCGTTGGCCTAGGGCGCAGAGAAACAGAGCGCCCTATGCGTCTCTGCCGCATGGGCGGGGCAGGATGCAGTTTGCATTGCTTTGTATTGACAAGAGACTTTGATTTTTTCGGCTAAATGGCCCAAGGCAATTACGAATAGCCGCACATAAATTTCTTGAAGTTTTCTTCCATTTCCATGTCTAAATGTCAATAATGGAAATCTGGATAATTTTGAAAATGAGTGCTAGGGAAACACGGGAAAAAGCGCCGTTCAAAATCATCTTCTCTGAAATATGAAGTGAATAACTGGAAATTCGTTTGAAAAACAAGTTAGTAAAAATTTAAAACAAAAACGTTGAAAAACCAAGTTGCTAATTCTAGTTATATGTAGCTACTTTATCCCAGCTGACATTTTTTTGTATTCTTCACGCCTTTTGAATCTTTTTTCCGTCTTTTTTCTTTCTTTTTTTTGGCCTTTGCTAACAATGTGACATCCGGGAAACAGATCCCGGTCTAAGAATCCCTCCGATGTTTGATCCAAGAACGTGCTATATTTTTTCCTGCGCAACGCCTTAGTTATCTAGCCGGACAACTCTGAAAACATCGTTAATTTTGCGCCAGAACTCTGCTGGGTATCACTAACTGGAATGGGAAAGCGGACATGTGGCAAAAATCAATAAGCATATTTTCCGTTGTTGGGATCATTCTTACCTAGCCTTATAGTATTCAAGGGGGTATTTCAAGTTTCTTGAGCTGGAACAGCTGATACGTTTCGCACAAACATGGCAACAATGGTAGTTGTACCTTTGGCAGTGGTTCCGGATTTCCTGGGACACTGGAAGAAATCCACGAAAATCCTTCAGTATGTGGATTTTATTCAAAATTGGAGAAAAATTGCCATTTTCTGAATCAACCTGGTTATTTTTCAAAAATATGCTACCTTGGTCCATTTACGTACTCCACATTGCTCCGAAACCGGAAGTGAGAACAGCTGATAGATCCACGCAAGATCAAAGATCACTTCCTAACTTGGATCTTCGTCCTCTAGAGCTTGCTCCCACAATTATCGCTAAGACCCAGACGCACTCGGAAGCTCGCTGTCTCCTGACCACCTACTAAGTATCGCACTACTCAGTAAATTTGTGTAATAGCTGTTTACGCAATTTTACGGACATGTGATCCAACGAGTACACCTTCTTGACGACACTTCTCCCAAGCGGAAAGTACCTTCGAGGAATTCGTCGTTTTCCAGGTTTTTCAGCGGACGACTTCTGCCGTCTTCCCTGTTTCCGCTGAAAATACGCAAAAGTGCACTTTTTTACGGCTACCGTAACCTGGTGCTTTGCTACATGCCAGAATTTCATCGTTTGTGCCCCGTATCGTGTAATAAGACCGTGTAATATGTTTAGACGTCCTTTAAATGGCACCATTTCCACGACTGAGGAGACATTGCAAACATATGTTTGCAAAGAAAGCAAACACACAATGGCGCTGTTCAGCAAAAATCCAAGAATTCTCTCATCGTAAGGGAAACGTAGAATCGATCGATATGTATAAAATTTATGGTGATTCCATTTTTCCAAGAATGATGAGAGTTCATGAAGAAAAACTATCAAAATCATAGTTTCATATCTGAGAGGTTGCCATCTGTTCATACCTTAGAAATGGAAACTAAAATCGATCAATAGCCATCAAATTTACGGGCTAAATTAACTGGCGATTGATTTGATTCCAGGTGAATTTGAGCGCAACTGTAGGCTGAAAATTTCAGGAAAAGTGGTCTCGCACGGAATTCAAAAGTTTGTTTAAGGATGTTCTTCTGTGTTCTTAGCTCCTTCTCTTCCTTACCGGAGTTATTTGAAAGTAAGTGGAAATGCACTTACTACTTACACAGATTAAATTTATTCCAAACAAAAACTGGTCGTTCACCTTCTTTGTGGATATTTTCCTGGTTTTCTAAGCTTACTTCGCAACGCTCCACCCGCGTAATGTACAGAGCAACTGCCTGTGGTTCAGTTACCCAATGGCTATATGGTTGACCGCTAGATCGGGGGGAGGGGGGGGGGGATGGAAGAGACAATTTCTGTTTTTGTTTTTCTGGACAGTAATAGTACCCACCAGTGCCGCATGGATTACGATGGACACCCTTCCCCCCCCCCCCCCGTGCCCAACAAAAAAAAGGAAAAAAAGAAAAAAGGACTGTTCTGCGCATGCGTGCGTACATTTTCGTATGTTGACCTGCGTCTCTCCAGAACGCGTAATCTATAATCTATCCACTGACTGTCCATCGTCCCATGATGAGGTATCTTTCAAAGTTCAGCTACTTCTTCTCTTGAAATTACGTCTTCAATTCGATTACTCTTCTTCCCCTTACTCTTCGAACTTAATACTAATGATCACTCTGGCATCACAGGAAGACGCCCATCCGGCCTGCCGCGCCGCTCCTCCTATGCGACGCGGCAGACCTGGCGAAGGTGTGGTTGTGGGCGTTGCTGGTCTTGATGTTTTGCTTAGGTTTTCAAAATGAGAACAGAACAAAAACATGAAGAAAAACTGTGGAAAACATAAGAAAGACATCAATACCACCAGTGTCCGGCTGATCTGCCGCTGCGCGTAGATGATGCGGCGCGGCAGACCAGACGGGCGGTATTCTGTGATGCAAAAGGGACTGATCGGCACTGTAAAACATTGGGTAAAAGCTTGAATTTTGCCTCACTTAGCTGGATTTGAGCGAAAAATTTGTCCTTTTATGGTGAACAATTTGATATATAGTCGCCATTTTCAGCTAGTTTTTTAACCATTTTTCACTGTTAATGACCCTGTGGAAGGAGGGAATCCCTGTCTAAACTAATTGCTTAAATCTTTTTTCTCGATTCTCTCCAATTGCCTATGTCAAGTGCATTGGGGTGAAAACCTCGAATTTACTCTCTTTGGGCCCAAGTTTTTTTTTATCCAACATCATTTCTTGTCCTACCGTAGAATACCAAAGGAAGTGTTGTTCAGAATTGCAATAACATCGTCATTTTATTGAATATAGCCGGATATTGGCTGAAAACGCTCAGAAAACACCTTTTATGATCACTAACGGCGTCCAAAGAAACCAACGGCGACGAAAACACATCTCCACTACGCGAACGGGAAGGAAATACCCGGGGGCCTTGCTGAATAGAGACCGGATGCGGCTATTTGGGATGGAGAGGGTGTGCTGGCAAAACAACACCTTGTGAGTGGGGCTGGTTGTGGGCTAAGGGCCGCGGCGGGATTTTCTTTGGATTTCCCTGGGGTCGAATGAGAGTTTTCAGTGTCTGGATAGCAATGATGACGTCATCTAGCATGTTTCTCTTCAGTTTCCAGCCCAATCAAGGGAAAGTGGCAGTTGTCCGCGCTCAGTGCCCAAAATGGCGGCACTCGGCCCATAGGAGGGCTAAAATCACAGCGCATCTCGGACAATTTCTAATTCCTCGGCGATGTTTTTATTTTGATCGTGTCTGGACGCGATTTCAATCGTGATTGAGTGGAATTAGTGGGGAATTTGTAGCCTTCGGGAATCAAACACGAGGAATTTTTATTGTTTTCTGGAATTCTAGGGGTCCGTGAATTTTTGAGGACGTTCCTTCACACACCGGAAATTACTATCTGTTACCTACGCAGTAAATTACATAGTGGTAAGAATAGGTGAGCGGAATTGCTGAGGGGAATCGGCGATTATTTCCGTGAAACCTCAAAACAACCTGAAGCATCACTTCCGGGACGAAAACATCACAAGAGAAGCTATTGTTACGTTCATAAGGGAGAGCAGCTTCAATCTTGAAGGACTTCCTGGTCGAAATCCTTGAGTACTGGGTGAGAGACTTGGAATATTCAATGTTGGACATTATATTTGACCTTTGGAAGAAGAAGCGCCCACTGATAAATGCCCTAAATAAAAATCCTCTATACGTTCCTCTTTCTCAAAAAAAAAGTATGGAAAAAGCTAACAAGGGAAGTGCAAGAGGCCAGTCTCGCTGATCGGAGTGGAACCTATCTGGATTTAATCTTTGAAAAATTGAAAAATTTGTCATATCACTTGTTGTCAGACAAGAATTTGAACCATATAGGTTTTAATCCGATCTTCAATTATGGCCTCTTGCTCTACCCTGGTAAAATGGCTTGCTCTATGGTGCATAACACGCTCTACCGCCAACGATTGCTTCGGAGACAACGAATTTAGCGTCTGAGGACACTTACCACCCGCATGCGTAGCGTCAGGCGTTTTCCTTTTTTTTTTTAATTTGGGAAGAAACAGCCAAACGTGGTGCAAATGGTGTTATGATGAAATTATTAATGTAATGGAAAGAATTTATGATAAAAGAGCTATGAAATTCATAAAGGAATTCTACCAACTTACTTCTAACTTAACTTCTAATGAACTTAATTAACTTCTTATTCTTATTACCTAATTCATTACTTCTAATAACTCAGTTAGCAGCTTTCTGGTCATCTCTGGTAAAAGAGACCTTTTCTTCCTGAGAAGAGACCAGGAACAACTGCTTTCTGTTCACTGTATCACCGGAGCCTGACGCGCGCGTGTGGTAAATGTCCGATAATCCGAAGTTGATGTCGCTAGAGCAAACATTGGCGGTAGAGCATCTTCAGGATAGTTGTAATGCTAAACTTGTAGGTTGACTGACAAGTCAGACCTAGCGGACCCTCATTATAGATGAATGAGATAGCCTTGCAAATCAAATTTACAATATAGCGCCTCGAGAAGAAATAGTATGAATATTAGAGAACAGACGTGAAAGATTGTCTTCACTTCACCTTTAAAAAATACGACTTCTGTGTTTTGTGTGTTCACTTTCATTGTTTGTGTACATAATTTTCATGGATAATGAGTAGTATTAATATCGT
This sequence comes from Ancylostoma caninum, assembly GCA_037903475.1. Classification (NCBI taxonomy): domain Eukaryota; kingdom Metazoa; phylum Nematoda; class Chromadorea; order Rhabditida; family Ancylostomatidae; genus Ancylostoma; species Ancylostoma caninum. The sequence continues at coordinate 339,870 of JBAJFG010000428.1, forward strand.
GGGGGGGAGGGTAGGGGGGGGGGGTTGGAATGATAACTGATAATCTATTTAGGAAGTCAAATAACAAATAAATAATAATGTAGAAAGATATAATAAATAGACCCAAAATAAGTTGACGAAACGTGGCATTTATTGGAATTCTCCTTAATAGAGTTTCGCAAAACGGCACTAGTCAGTTTACCGAGTAATTTGCTTGAAAAATATTTTCTCTAAAGGAAAAGAAAACAAACAAACAGATTTCCATCGAAATCCAGAATGTAATCCGGGGCTCTCCTGTTTTTGTCCACTACCTATTATAGTGTACATTTAGAATATAATTCTGTGGCTTTTACATCTACGAATCCTTCATTTCCTACTCTCTTGTACACATCCACAGTATTTTCCTAGCGAAAAACATAGCTATTGATCATTATCGATTTTTTCAGATCACAGATCACCCCTTTGGAGCGATTGCGTCTCGAGCCGCCACTGTACGAGCATTTCGCCCAACTCACGCAGCAATGCTGTGAAGCGGCTCGTGACTGCTGTACCACTACACTGAAGCCAAGCAGTCAATCAACTCAAGAAGGTAATTGCGTTTTTACTCGTCTTGAAAGTCCGCAAAATTACGTACATAAGTACGTTGTTTGTGCAAAAGTACGCCACAGTTAGAATAGTGCAAATAAGCAGAGAACAGCTATCGGGCTGGGGTCGTTGCATCATAAGTTGAAAGTCGGGGAATATTCATGTATGTAAATAGTGGATTGAATTGAATTCAGGCGTCCGATAAGTGGATTTGAGTGCATTTGCAGAAAGGGAAAGTACTAGTGGCGCTGCCTGACAAGAGAGTTGTACGGTATGTAGAGGCAAATTTTACGTCAAAGCATTTTCACGGCAAATCTAGAGCAGGGAAATAAATCGATAAATTGATTTTTCAGAGGCGCCTAGCGTGTTGTTCATTTTAATCTTTTTCTGCTGATTTTCTCTCATTAAAATTTCCGAATTCAAGGAGATTTTTATTTTTTTCCGAGTTCCTCCGATTTTGTTTTAATCCTTGATCTCTTATTTTTAGCCTGTCCAGCCACATGGGATGGCTGGCAATGTTTCGACACTGCGACTGCCGGCAGTGTCGTTGAAGGTAGCTGTCCACCGTACATCTACGGAGACATGACGAGACCGGATGCTTCAAGGCGTAGGTTAAATTTGTCCTAGTTTGGACATATTTTGGCCAAGGGGGCGTGGAAGGTTGACTGCACAGGAAGGTTGACTGCATAGACATGACTGCATAGAAACACAAGACGAAGGCAAATCAGGTCTATAAATGGGAAGAGCTAATTTCGATAGAAAAATGGAAGATTTTTATTATGATTTATTATTTTTATTATTTTTATTGTTATTTATTTTCCAGTAGAATTGTGCAGCAAAACTTGCGATTCGGTGATCCAGATGTTGATCTTTAGAGCTTAGGGGTGATAAAAGCCCAAAATTATGAAGAAACGTAGCTATGTTCTCCCAGAGACGTAAATTCTGTCGTTTACCACCATTGCGATACGTTTTTTTTTCTTCAGATTTGAGTAAAGAAATTCCAGAAATGACCAGTTCCCTGTCCATCCTCCTTATTTCCTCTCCAGTTTGGCATTTTTCCAGAAAAATCTACGTATACACCTACCCAAACAATGATGTGTTAGACAACGGAAGTGGCTGCTAGACTTGTTTAGCATATATGTGCACATACCCACGCATTATTGGTCCTCGATGAGCATTGTTTACCAGCAAAGGAGCGAAGTAAACAAAGCCAAAGACAAGCGACGATTATCACTTCACTCGTATTTCCCTCGAGAACGACTAGCATACACCCGGATTGGCAGTGAGATTATAGCTGTTGTTGCCCTAGGGGCAGAAGCTGGGAGATGTCTCAGCTGGGAAAAGAGGGAACTGCTACAAATTCTGGATTTTTAGCAGTTTTCTGGATGAATATTTCTTTTGCGATTTTCCCATGCTCACGATGCGCGCGCATTATTTGCCAGTTACGAATTTCGATACGTTTCTATTGACATTCCCGCGATATATAGGTGACCAGAAGTGTCTGGTTTCACAAAATGTGCGATATTCTCTGGAGGAAGGGCGACAAAGATCATCGCGCCGGCAAATTGAAGAACAATGGGGGTACAGGGGAGAATAGGGACGTTACGAACTTTTTTTTAAACACTTTGTGCCTTCTTGGGATATTCTTATGTCTGACAATCCCCCAAATAAGGATCAATTATAGGGCGAGAACTGGTCCCCGCCAGTTATTTAGTGTCAGACGTCGGGCCGTGAGGCAGAGACGCAGAGGAGCGTCTCAGTTCAGCTCCCAACTTGTTCAAACATGTTTAGGAAGAACTGGGCGAACAGGTCAACAGTGGAAGTAGCATGGAAAACTGCTTCTTGCCAAGAGCTTTAATTTTTTTTGGACTGAGAACGAAATGCTAACGTTGTGCGAGAACTGGTCCCCATTGGTTGGAGTCGAGAGTTGATCTGATACCGGGCAGAAACGCAGAGGACCGGCTCACCACAGCAAATTTGTCTACGCAAAAAATGACAAAAACCGTAAGAAGATGCCATTTATATGCTCTCTGGGGCATAGGTAAATCTATTCGAAATTGACGCTGTATTGCGGTAGGACCGGCACACAGTGTGCCACCAGGCATGAATAAAGCTTTGTCAGTTGAATGCCTACCAAACCACTATTTTCGATAGCTCTATTGACCGACTATTAATAACTGTTGCTGAAATAAAATGGTTAGTTGTGAAGCGAGAATTGGTCCCCGTAGGTTTGCTGGTGCCGGACGTCGAGGGCTGTTTTCCTGCATGGTAGAGACGCAGAGGAAAGATTTGTTATGACGAGTGAACTTGTTAAGACACCTATGTACATCTAACGAAGGAGTTAAAACATATTCGTTTTATTTTGGTGCATGGTTTTTTTTTTTGAAAATGATCTTTGATCGTTGTAGGACCGCCCATACTTCTCGGGCCGGATATATGTAGATTCAATTCCATCGCCCGAAATTCCGGGGTTTAACTTCACAATTATAACCATTATTCTAATTCCCCTCCTCACTATTTCCTGGTCCCACGACGAATGTTGATCATGTTGCGTCTTGTATTGCGCGTCTCGTGGACTTATTCACACGTTTAAATGTGTTTTGAACAAAAACCTACGTGTTCGCACGCGCATTTTCGCTTGTACATTTTTTATAACCTTTGATAACCTGTGAAAACATGTCGCTCCAGTGTCCTTCGATGTTATCCAGGAAAAACTCACAACAATGGGGGAAAGGAAATCCGGGAGTATAAACAGGGGAGGGGTTGGCCTCTCCCATCAATTTGAGGGTGTCATCTTTCCATTTTTCTCTATTCATTCGAGCGCTGAAGACGGTTTCTGATCCGTCACTATTTTTTCCGTTTGGGAGCAAGTTCAAAGATCAAACATCAGACTACAGACAGTTGTAGAGCAAATGTGGCAAGGAAATAGTGAATAATTTTAGTGACTAGACGGGTTCATGGGGTAAATAATTAAATACTTCATGGTAATTGGGTTATGAAGTGGTGAATTATTGAGCACAATTACACACAATAAAGAGAGAGTAAGAAGGGAAAAAGAAAGAAAGTTCTGGAAAGAAAGAGCCTGACGATTATCCATGGGTTTCTCAATGTCATTGAGGTACGGTTAACAAAGCATTTTTTAGCATTTTTTTTCAGAATCTCTTAAAATGTGCAGCGAATCGGGTTGGGTGGTGCGACCAAACACCAACTCTGATTGGACTGACTACACGGGCTGTACCATGGTGCGACAGGTGAGCCGTTCTCTTCCGGGATCACCAGGATTTCATGAATTTTCCACGAAAAAATGAGATAAAGTACACCGCCGACATGCATCACCATTGCAAATTGCCGCATCAAATTTCATTTGTCAGCTCTGGTGCTAAAAATAGCCCAAAGTATTCGAGCGAGTTGTTCGTGGGAATCGCGGCAGTGCCGCGCATGTCAGAGTGCCATTTGCGTTTGCTGAGAATTCCACGGGGCGGTGGCTATTGCAATTACCCAGTCACACATTGCAATTCTATATGTGTAGAGCCGCCCGCAATGTCCAAACGTTGTCAATTACGCGCCGATGTCATTTCGGAGGTTTCTGGAACTGAAAGGCTTCGCCGGGCTTTGGGCGCTAGGGGACGTTCCGAGAAATTCTGAGGAAAATGCAGAGAGGGTGACGAAAATCCCTTTGAAGCAGCCTTAAAGGCATGCCTTTAAACCTTAACTCTAAGCTTTAAAGGCATGCCTTAAAATGCATCACCTCGTTTTCGTGTCTGAGCTTTTACCAGGTTCTGAATCTCCTCGACGCGCTGAATCCAACGGTATACCGTAAATGTTACAAAAAGGTCTTTAAACACTACTTTGAAACGTTTTTCGGGATGAGATTTGTAACAGTTTGTCCAGCCGAGTGAACGCGTGAAGCCATTGATCTCATCGATCGGACACGTCTAGACGTGTTGGCCAACACTGCAGACGTGGCGGGCAGCCAGCACATTCACGGACCGCTCCGCCCAGGTGGTCCGTGTCCGTGAACTGCACTTTCGGACCCTCCGAAAACGGGGTTTTCATCATTTTTATGAGCTTTGACGTAAATCTTTGGAATTAGCGTGACGAGGAGGTCTAGAGTCTGCTGGTATTTTCAGCTCACGAAACGGGGTGACACACTGCCTTTAATTATTTGGAAAACGGGTCACGGATCTTCTGTATCTTCATGGATTTACCGTTACATTACTCCACTCCTGTCATTTTGACAGGAATCGACCCCTTACAGATCGTTCCCGCTTTTATAATCTTCTAAGTAATTATTTCTTCTAGGTCAATGTTTTGATTCCAGACTAATGAAGAATAGCTCAGAGCTAGCAAGTTCAAGCAGTAATTAATGGTTTGAAACTGAAAAAAAAACTAAAAATCAAATCAAATTCAAGGGATGATCGGTTACAGTTTATGTTATTGTCCTCAGGTCAAATATTTCACATGGAGCGCGTTATGAAACCCCGGAGGACCGGAAAGTCATTGCTCGCAGGCCAAATATTTTAAGTACAGCATGCTATGAGCAGGCACGAAAATGGGAATTAATCGTTTTGGGTCAGGCTTCTGAGCTGGAGCATGCTATCGACAATAAAAGGATGGCGTCTTTCCATGGCTCACGAATTTTTGAAGTGGTTCAGTTACCCATGCTGTGCTTCCCGAAGCTGTTCTTTCAATACCGGTTCCATTTTCCGTAGAGTTTTATTTATATATCTAGAGAATCTCACTTTACACATGCATTGATTAGCTGATGGAGTCTGTACTTAAACAGCTAGGATCCTAGCAAGATTTTATTTTTTTTTCCATTTAATTTGATCCTATCACTCTGAATTCGCGTGTTCCCAAAGGTTTCTAGACATATTTGTGTTCATAAAATTTCTTCACTGCAGAGAGATTCCTAATTTATTGCAGAAACTTCCCAACAAATGTAAAAAAAGGCAAGGAGCAAGATGAAGCACTGTAGGAGAGCCGAAAATAAAACTGCGTGAACTCCTTAGTAGGATCCTACCGCCAACAAAAGTTTAGGGCTCTGTCCAGTTATTTGATGTGCCATTGGTGGTTGTATCTGTTTTAATTGTAAAACTTAAAGTACTTTGACCACTTTTTCTTTATTTGCTGCATTTGCACCTGAAACCTCTTTTAAGCTAATCCATTAGTTTTCAGGAAGCTCAAGTGAAGTTTCTCGCTGGAATCATTGCCTTTTCGATCAGTGTTGTGTGCCTAATCCCTGCGATATTTATCCTATACTTCTTCCGGTACGTTTTCCGTGTGGCAACGGCTGTTCTTCTGTGATATTCCTGGGAAAATGAGAAAATTTGGCGGATTTTTGAGTCTTTAATTCGAAAAAGTTATTGTTCGTTGTTTTCGGAACTTTCTGGAATTGCATTCGAACTAAAAATGAGTTTTTCACGTCAAAATAAGGAGTGATCCGGGAAAAAAAACTCGCTCAGAATTTACGAAAACAAAGAAATTCTTACTCCCATGAACTCACCTTACCACCTGAGCTCACCTCACTTTGCAGGCGGATTCGCAGTCAGCCGATGTTCATCGTGCACCGTCATCTGCTCATTTCATTCGTGCTTTCGGGTCTACTCTACCTGTTCACCTGCTTCTTCTACATCGTCGACGGCGCACCCGGTGATGGACTGATCTTCGCCAATCACGTGAGTGCACCTCCTACGCTCGTGCCGTCCGCGGACGACACATCGCGGGCTTCCGCGAACTGCAGCCGATCGTACGCATATTTATGCATGGGTTCGTAGTGTTCTCCATGGTCCTCGGTGTGATTTTGCGTTGCTGCAGCAGCTTGCGTCCGGCATTATTCACGAGATTCTCTATTGTGCTACGGCGGCACGTGCGTGCGCCAACAATGGCGAATCGCCACCGCTGGCGCCACGTGGGCAGCGCTTCCGGCTGCTGGGGATCGCCATGGCACAGAATGTCTGTAAATAATTAAAAAGGGAATAAATGTCCCAAAGGAAAATGGTCAAAAAATGCTTAAACATAAACTTGAATAGTCATCTTTCATGTCTTCTTCTGGTGGAAAATTAGCATGGAAATTTCTGGAAACACACATATTTTGGGCACATTTTATGTACCTCCGACAGGTTTTTTTTTGTTCACCAAGAGTTTCTCAATATGTCTTTAATTAACTCAACTATAATGGCGCTTCTACGTTTCAGACTAGTGGATTCTTTTGGGCAATGGTGTTGTCCTAAGCTGCGTTTATACTACGTTGCGGCACAACCGTCGCGTGCTCTAAACTTTTAGGAAGCTGTCGGTCTCCTGTGGAAAGATGCTTGTGCAGCAATCACGTAGCGCTAATTGGCGGTTTTGCTCGCGACACGACGTCGCGGGTCCTAGTCGTGTGCTGTTTATACTTCTCCCCCTCAAAAATCGCCCGCGGGCCGCGCTCGCGTTTCATATGTTGGCGAGCGCGATGTGAAGTTTCTGGTGTGTTGGAATTTGCGCTTCGCCTGGATGCGTCAGATGAAAATGGATAATGGAAATATAAGAGGAAATATGGGTAACCCACATCGTTGAGTATGGATTACCCATCCCTCTAATTACTAATGGGTTGGAGCTGGGTATAGATAGTGTCACTTGCAGGTGAACAAGGCCTGAGCCTGGATGTATAATTAACTTTACCTGGGTAAACGTGTTGGTTCGTGTGTTAACTATGGGTAAACTTGAAGGGTATATGCGGTTCCGGGATGCATCGCTGAGATCACTCAGGGTAAAAGTGTTGATGCCTGTGTACGCGATGGGTAAATCTGAGAGGTGTTAGGCGGGGGTAATATCGATGGTGCATGGCACCCCTGGGTAGACAGTTGAGATTATCCAAGCTGTCCAATTTGTCTCCCATGTCAACAGTGGGTGAACTGAAAAGGAGGGGATAAGACGTTTATCCCTGGTAAGCCCCAGGTAAGAGGTAAATTTGGATACGTTGACGCTTTTACCAGGGGTAATCTCAATGAAACGTCCTAGTCCTTGTTGCCTTCCTTCTCCGGCTGTTTTATCCCTCAAGCTACCCAACTTTGCCATCCATCGCATCGCGGGCTGTCGCTGCGACGTTGTCGCACCGCAAGGAAGTATAAACACTGCTCTATCGTAACCTTTTGCGTCGATCAAACTATGCATATGGTACAGTTGATGTAAATAATTGAATTTCACGACAAATTCTCAAAGCATTGGCAGGTGAGAAATTCTAAGGGTGGTGATTTCAGATCTCCTGTCGCATTCTGTTCCTCGTGCAGCTACGATTCCTTCGACTCGCCACATTCAGTTGGATGCTCGCCGAAGGGGTCTATCTGTTCCGTCTGCTGCAGAGCGACAGCCCTGAGGGTGAAAGTCTCACCATCTACAAAGTACTTTGCTGGGGTGAGTGTCGAGCTCAGCTGACAGTTGTGAGCTCACCTCATAGCTTTACAGGTGTACCAGCCGTCATTGCCGTCATCTATGGTGTCCTTCGGGAAACACTCGATAACAGTGGTTGCTGGGTATCACCGTCAGAGAATCGCTACATCGAAGCTACTATTATTATACCATGTATATTAGCTCTTTCTGTGAGTTTTTTGCTTGGATTTGTTGTGATTCATCCAGAAATTTTTTTCAAAAAATTTCAAAAAAGAAGAAAAAAAGAGAAAAACTTTTCAATCCTCCGATAACCCTTCTGTGATCCTTTCTTCATATAACTTCTTTGCGAAGGGTTGCTTTGTGACTCTCCACGATCTATATAATGAATAAATAAATAAATAGATAAATAAATAAATAAAATGAGCAGTTCTTCTGGATTCAGGTAAATGTCGTGCTAATGTCATGGATTTTATATATTCTGGTGAAAAAACTCCGAGATGATCCGCATTTGGAACGAATGCAATATAAGTGAGTTTTTAACCATGCATGAGCTCTATTCATAGAGTTCGAGGTGTGAAGAATGAGGTTACCCAGAGCAACAGGGCTTTGATCTTTGGTTTTTCGTCAATGAACTTATCTGTTCTTTCTTGAAGGTTTGCCAAGAATGAGGGGGCTTTGGGCTTGGGAATATGTAACTGCACACCCTAAGCACCATGGCTTTCATCTTGATATATGGATTGTAGAATTAATTGATTAATTTGTTTATTTATTTACTTGACACACCGCGAAGGTGTGCACATCAGAGAACAAAAAAGCGCTTAAAAAAGTAACGGAGGATCCCCATTGGGGCTTCTATCACAGGGAACTTATTGTTCATTGTAGGAACAGAAAGTGAAGCAAAATAAGCATGATAAATAAGAAAACAAAAGGCAAAAAGAGAAAAGAGAGAAAAATGAAACTGAATCGCTAGAAAATTCTAGGACTCATCATAAAAGGAGATCTATTTACTATTCTTGCTATAATAACCTTTATGTTTTTGGCTCATATGAGACCGCAGTACTCCATTGTTTATGCCGTTTTGAGAAAAAAAGTAATAGTTCGTTGAATTAGTAGCTATTCAACTGTTCCTGTTAAAAAATTAGAAGAAATAGTCGTTGAAGTTGAGCGAGAACTGGTCCCCAGACAACAATATGCCGCCACCACCTCAGGATCTTCATCTTTAATCGACATCTATGCATTGCGACACTTCATATCATATTACTTCTAATGATGGCCCTTGATGCTCATTTTTAAACCGTAACTAAAACTGTGAGTTTGTGCCCTGACCTGCAACAAGCTCCGCCCACTGCGGTCCCAACCAACCCGACCAATGAAAACAGGCATGAGAGGAGAGCACCTTTGTGCAAGTAACTCAACTACTTTTCAGTGAGGCATAAAATCTCGACAATTTTTTTACAAAAACTCAGAATATTTTTTGTTCAGGGGCATTAATGATTCAAAATGAATTAAATTTTCCGGAATCCTGCTTTCTGTTCAAACTTTGTTTTATTTTCTCTTTACTATATTTTTGTATAAAGTTTTGCATGGGGCATGCAAACATTTGACTGGTATCCTGAGAAAATTTATCAGAAATTTTTGACCAAAGGTTACTCCTGTTTCTTGTTTCGTTTCTGTCATGGATTTTCGCGGAAGTGCAATATTGGGACGAGTGAGCGGTGGTGGTCTCTACTCTTGCCACTAAATTCGATTTGAAATTACCGCCACATGATAGACAGCGCGCGAACGGGAAATGGCCAGCTTCCTTCATGAAATGAAAGCTGCCTCGATCCAAACCAAATATTTTGCCGAGCGATCTTTTCCTCACAGGACCCCATCATACATCAATGTTTTAAAATGCTAAACAAGAGTCATTCCGAGAAAAAGAGGCGTTTGAAAGTGTGCTTATGCTAAGTTGCAGTTTAATACTGGGAATCGTCTCGAATTTCCGCGGCTTCGGATTTCATAGTTGACAGCTGATATTTTGCCTCTTTTGAGTTTTGGCCTACGAATCCCGGGGATTTTCTCCAAACAAACTCGCAAGAGAGCGAGAAAAAAGACGAGCGGCAAAAAAGTGAGTCTACAAATACGAGTGGGTTAAAAAAATCCGGAAAAAAGCGTACGAGGAACACGTTAGAAAAAAACTGAGCCCCGCGAGACTTTTTGTGATTGTTTGTCCCGCAGAGTCCAATAGGAGTATTTGTTGAGGTTTCTGGGGGAGTTTTTACGCTCCCCGCACATTTCAGAAGGGAGGTTCAACTAAGCAATATGTGGTATACCTACTTTTTTATGACTTGGTTGACGTACCCATTCCTGCCCGAAAAGTGGTCCACTTCAGCGGTGGGGGATAGGTCACAATTTTTCCAGAAAAGCCTGCGACAAGATTTTTTTTCAAATTTTTATCGATATCAACTTCTTTCGAAGGATTATAGTCCTGATTGGCAACCTCTATTGAAGAAAGCAGCGAAATTTTACCTTAATGGGCATCCACGAACCACCGGGAAGGCAATAACCTACAGACAAACCCGGGGTTCACATTTTCTCAGGCAAAATTTTCTTCGTGTATTCAACCATGTATCTGTATCTATGCTTATTTGTACATTTTACCTGAGACTCATACCTGGCCCTGCATTCATCGTTGGGGTTACCCAGGATAAAGGTTTCAATACCCAACAAATACACCTATCGTTGAAATGCACAGCAACATTTTTACCCTGGGTGATCTCAGTGATGCATTCAAGTCCTGGAGAGATTTGGAGAGAGCAGTTTTTGTCCGGAAAACTCGTCCCTTCCGAACTAATGGGAATCTCAGAGCCCTACCCGAAAATATTACGAGCCCTTCACTGAGTGATCCTCCGGAACTTTATTTATTCAGGAAAGCCGTACGAGCAGCGGTGATGCTCATCCCGGTGTTCGGTTTGCAATTTCTCTTTACGATTTATCGCCTTGAGGACCTCACCCATCAGGTGATCAACCTAATTATGGACGGCTTACAGGTATGTGCACACCGTGCTTTTCGCACCAGGATCAAAACCTCACCCTGAAGTTTCAGGGATGCGCTGTGTCCATTATCTTCTGTTACACAAATAAATCCGTGTGGGTTAGCGCACGCAAGTGGTGGAAAGGCGTCTGCGATTCGCGTTCCGTCAAAGCGGACATCCGAGCCAGAATGAGCATACAACACGACACGAAGCTACCGCTCGTTGAAACGTGCTGATTGATTATCATTTATTGATTTTATTGATTTTATTTGGTAAAAATTTAATATTTCATTGTATAGATAGTATTCACGAAGACGGGAATAAATTTTTGAACATATCATACTGTTTTCCCCATAGAAAACAGTCAGTGATGAGTTGTTTTCAGAAAAAAGCGACGAAGTTTTGGGTCACTGTCAACGAGATGTTCATAGGATATGTGAATTCGTCGCTCCGCCCACTTTCAAGACATCAATACGAGCTTCTATCATTATGATTATATTTAATAAAGCTAAATATCTCTGGAATTGGTCTACATATAAGAACAACTAAGAGGAGCGGCAGTCCAACGAAAAATTATAAAGGTTCTTATGTTTAACCAGAACTGTTCGTGGCTCAGTGGTCGAGACCCGCAGTACGCGTTGCAGCAAATGCAACGTGGCGCTCTGCCCGTCTGCGCATCCACACATTTCACGGATATCGCATTTTCTATGCACGCTAGTATGTATTACTCGTTCTGACCTCATAGGATGATACCATGGCAGAGTGGCTTAATCACTTGCTTGTGGTCGTGGTGTGCTTGGGTTCGTTACTGCGAGGAACAGGAATTATGCAAACTTATCGAATCATCGGAGCTCACGCCTTGTCAGCATCCGGAATTGCCACCTTGCAGGTAGCGCTGCCGTCATGGCTGCAACTTTGATGCCAATGGATTACTGCCGGCCCAGGATACATCAGCGGTAGGTACCCGCGCTCCTGTGCGTCAGTCAGCACCAGTTTGAACAGTTCAGACGGTATTAACTGAGGCCATGAAATGAAGTGGAAGTCTCATAGTAGCCAGGAGTGTTTGCTTACGAGTAGCGTGCTATTCTTAGTTGCCGTATTGTTGCTTTTGCTCCGATTTCTCATTTAGTTTACGCCACCTTTCCCCTATGCCTTCAGATTGATTTTGGTTCTCGCTAGTCCTTTGGCAACATTTTCGTTCCATTTTCACTTTAAGTCACAAGCTTAGAATGAATCTCGTCGATCTGCGCACAATGCCTCACCGTGCGGCCTGCACTCACTTCTTCTAAATTTAAAAACGTGAGGACGTTAGAGGGCTAATGGTACTGGTGTCATGTTCCACACTAAAGAAGTAAAGTTTGCTGCACTGTCACCATCATGTAAAAAGCAGGTGACCTGATTTGTGCAGACTGCGATTACCAGATTGTACTAGATCTTTGTGGCTAGTTGCTGGGGTTCTTTCCGTTGTTTACAACAAACACAACACATCAAGGACTTCTGAATTCAACTATGTGTGAAACTAGCTTAAGAACATCCTGCTGGAATGGGCTTTGAGAGAAGGACGAGACAAATAGCCTGTCCCAGAAGCTGCACCTTTTCAGGACCTAGTTAGCATCACAACAGTCCATGTCAGTACTGGTCCTAACCAGTAGCTCCAGCCAGCAGTCCAGCGAACCGGGAAGCTGCAGCCGCCTCACCACCACCTGCCCCATCTTCCTCGTCCATCAACAGAAGACTTTCCAAAAAATGAACACATAACATTGATTCTGAGACTTGCTGCATAGGTGAAACCATACCAATCAACAGTAAATATTTATTTATGCAGGAAGGAAATACAACATTCGCGACGCTGTCACATACTTAATCTTCGTTCTTTCTTGGGTTATAAGGAAAGCAAAAATCTGTGTACGAAAAAAAAACTATGGACGTTGTACGAGGTATTCAACGCACCGAATGTGCGAATAGAAAGAATAAGGAGGTCTCGAATATGAATCCATTCTTGGACAGTGCGAATCACGTCGATTTCTGCTCACGAAGCGCCAAGATAGTGAATACCGGGCAGAACCTGGAATGTTGTAGGATAAGAAACTTTTGGATAACACCTGCACTGATGAGCCTCAATCACGTACGATTCGTGTGTCGTTAACTAAAAACTGACTGATTTATAAAAATGCTAATCATATTCGCCTCCGATGTTTAAACGCCTTTCGCTATGGAAAGAATGTCATTTCTCACAATTCCGGGTATATTCAAAGCGGAAAATGTAATGCGTACATTGCGTTGTCGAATAATATTGTGCCAATTTTTTCATTTGTTTGCCTTGTGAACATTTCCCATAGTTTGATCAACCGTGAGTGCATACATACACAGCCGTTCGGAAACTTTTTTTCTTGGTTCATAAGAAAATACTGACATCACTTCCATGGACAACTCTGATTTGCCTAAATTTTAGACATTGGAAGTGAGAAATTTAACCGACGGAAAGGCCATTGAAGACGCCTGCCTCATTCTGGCCTCTGTTGTAATCACATTAAAGCTGGCAGGACCGCTCAATAAAGTACAGGTTACCACAGATGTCCGTGTCTCAAAGGCAGGAGCCCACCTCATTCCGTTGCTGGAGTTAAAGACATATCCTTGGCCTTCTTGTCATGTTGATCCTGGTAATATACACCAACAGCCTCAAAAGTGACAAAAGCTCCATTTTGAAGCGGTCGAAATGGCTACATTTTTGGAGCCTGGAGGCGGATCGCTCCAAAAATCCGATTGCTGTGCTGGCTGACTGCCACGGCTGCCGCGGTGGCCAACGAGTCTTGGCTTGTTCAATCGATAAGATCAATGGCTTCACACGTCAACTCGGGTTAGCAATCTGTTACAGACTCCGTCCAGGAAGATGGGTTTAAAGACTATTTCGAGACAATTTACTTATACCGCTGGATTCAGCGTGTGGAGGAGATGTAGAATCTGCCATTATCTCAACCACGAATGTGAGGTGGACCTCTGCCTTTAAGTGATGCGGGCACCGTTCAGCTGCATGGATAAGACGTTATCTGCTGTAGGCAATTAATCGAGTCGCAACTCTTCCATATCCTGTCCCCCAGCTCTTTCCTATCCATAGAACGTTTAGTGAAAGTGACGGTGCGAATATATTCGAGAACAGTCTCGAATATATTTAATTGATCTTTGAGGTTTTGCGCAATTCTGCTCAGCAAGAAAATAGTACACTAATTCCCTTTCTTTTACGAGAACGACAAAGTGCAGAGAAGGTCTATTTCTAATAAGTACAAAATTGTTCTCTGGTTGCCAAGGAAATGTCAGCAGGAAGACAAGTCTGAGACAGAATGCAGCAACCAGAAAATTTCCGATAACTAAAGCTGCACAGGTATTTCGCGAGTCCATTGTCAAGCAAAATCTCTACAGAACTCTAAAGCCAGAGAGTCCGGACGTTATAAGCAGGGTTCAGCGTCACCAGTTCTGTTGCTTGGAAAATTTGATCCCCCCCCCCCAAGAAACTGAAGTTGCATAAAAAACTATGCAGGCACTGTGTTAATAAACGTAAAATAAAAACATTGGAGGAATATGTAGTGCGACCGTTCCGTAAACGTCTAGCCAAACATAAGCGAAAGCTACGAAATCCTAGCTACTATAGTCTGCTTCGTACGATAGTTGAGTATTCGTGCACAGCGTCTGGTTTTCTCTGCACCGTCCCCAATCTCTATGCACTTTCCCTTTTTCTCTTCACCATCTCCAATCTCTACGCGCTCTCCTTTTCTCTGGCGTTTCCCCAACTATCTTCCCCTGTGAAACAGACTATATCCAAATAGCAGTTTCTCTCATCATCGCACCCTTCACCCTATATCATAACATAGGGAGATAGCTGCGGTGATTGCGACAGTGTCACATCTGTCACCAAAGTAACTCTCATTCTTGTGCGCAGTACGCAGTCATTCTGTTGCTTGGGTGCTACTGTCAATACATCTGTTGAAGTACAACTTGATTGTTGGCCTGGTCGGTATATTCGAATTATTACTGCAAAAGTGATAATAGACGGAGTGCAATTGTAAACGTTACAGGCCTGACAAAGGTATTATTGTATCAAAGCTATCAAAGCTAGCCAATAAAGTGAATACAGAGGAGTGCAGATCTAAGCGAAACAACAAACATTTGACAAGAGGCTCCGGGATAACACAATTTTATAGTAGGTGCAGGCATTGATACACCAATGAAAAAACCTTGAGAGTTTCAGTTCTGATTGGAACTGCGCGGTTTCTATCAGGAAATGTCTAGGTACTCACTTTCTGGAGTACACGCCGTATAGTGGAGATTTTCCTCTCTTCTTCTGAAGAACCAGACGGCTGGGCCAACGAAAGCTCGTCCACAAGAATATCGCCGACGATATCAACTCTCTCACCCTCGCCAGTATTATTAGCAACAACGACCTCTGGCAGTACAGAAGTATTGTTAGAAAGGTATCTAGCAGTCGTTCGAGAGTCCATCGCGAATGTGACCAGTAGAAGGATAAAATATGGAAGACCCATAAGCGAGTATAAGGTGTGAATATTAGGAAGCAAGAATGGAAAAATTGTATACGTATATCTCCAAGCAACAGAACTGATTACTAGATTATTCTCACGACATACAATCAAATTCTCCCAATTGGTGGCTACCTCAGACTTCACTCAGCCAACCGAAAGTGCATGTACATATACGTAGAAGCAATGAGGAAAATTTGAACAGTCAAAGGCCATGCTAAGCCGAATATTGCGTATGATGAATAAAAACCATATGCTGAAATGAAAATGAGTGTACAGTGCCAAAAAAAAAAACGTTTTTTGTTTGATGAATTGAAATGTTAACTGTACTCAGAAAAAACACAGACTGCAATGCATTGTTTTTTCTCACAATTTCACGATCTGGTTCCGTGAGCGTTTCTCTGCACACGACCATTGTCGGGATTTCCACGTATTCGGCATCGAAAAAGCCAAGATTCCTTGCAGATTATGCCGGGTCTTTCGAGAGCACAAAGGAGAAGCCAGAGACTAAAGCTAACATAGCAGTCCTGCTCATCTGGCTTGTTGTCAAGTAATTGCCATGTTTCCAACTTTTTTTATTTCTTATTCGCAGGAGTGAAATTTCAAAAAAAAACGACAGGGATGGTGTAAAAAGGAGTCGCTGTTTTTCATGTCCTCAGAGCTGGGATTCACGAAACGATGACCGAGCAATAAATACGTAGTTTGTAAGAAAGATTCCAATAAGAACAAAATAAAACATAGTGAAAAGAATTAGAACATCATTGCAAAAGTTGAAAAATGTGATTCGTTTCGCCTCTCTCTTCGAATGAGTCACAATCTCCTGTCCCCCCCCCCCCCCCGAGGCTCTTTAGTAAAGAGGTGGGGGGACTAGAAAAAGAGAAGGAAGAAGAAGAAACAAAGAAAGGGGATAGAAATAAGGAGATCAGTAATGAGGAGATGAAGTAAAAGGAGAAAACGAAAGAAAGAAGGATGTAAAAGATTATAATCTGATCTGGGAAACGAAGGAGTATTATTTAGCTTGATTGGATACCGTTCAGACTACGTAAAGCAAGGAAAACGAAAAAGTAGGTTCATTAGACTGAACCTAGATTCATCATTGTGTTTCGGTTTTAGGAACTATTCTGTATAGGACTAGATGAGCAAAGGATCACCAGGTGAAGTTGTCTCAGAATGGCCAGATTTGTCTCAAGGAAGACCATCTGGGACCACACATTATATTGATATACATGTGAATAAGAGATCCTACTGGGTGCTTTCGCTTGCAAGGTTCCAAAGAGTCAGGTTAATCAAGCTCATGTAGCGGTCAATGTGGGCGAGCAGCCATGCTTGGATTTAGATACATACTAACAAGGTGTGAACGAGGTGCGATACAAGTCTCGCGAATTGGTTTTCGTATGAATGGTCCCCCTACTCTGGTGCTCAATAACGTCCTAAAAGTTTAATAGCACTATAGCCACCCAAAGAGTCTGCAAATTTTCACTGTTAACTCAGGCTTCTTCAGTAAACGTCTGTCCCTTGTATGAACAAATGTCAGTAATAGCGATAAAAGGAGCGTTGTCGCTACCATAGCACTCGTTCAACACCTTTCTTTACCTCGTTTCCACAACAAACTTTTTTGTACAACAGATTTATGAGCACCTTGCTCACAGTTCTGTTCCAGCATGCGGCTCATATTGCTTATTCTGCTCTTGGCTGCCTGCGTCAGCGCAGGCTTCTTCGGAGATTTGGGTGATAAAGTGAAGAAAATCTTTGGCGGTGAAGAAAGCGTGAAAGATAAACTCACCTCTGGACTTAAGAAGGTATGCTCTTCCTTGAATCTTTTCCCTAGCTAGAAAAAGAATACGTGGCTTTAGATTTTTACCTCACCAAGTTTCATGAAAATCCGAGAAAAGTTGTCGAAGCTCAAGAACAAGATCAAGAAGACTCTAGAGCTTAGCCCAAAGATGCTCCAGTCTCTCAAAGAAAGACTTGCGGTGAGGTATTACCACAGAGTTGTTGCCACACTGAATATTCAAGGTTGATTACAGAAACTGAGACCTATCACACATGTGCAAGTGAACGAGATGGGAGATTCCATTGATGAGGTTAACGAGAAGAGCGAAGTCAGCGATTTCTTGTATCAGGGTGACATCGTCATGACTGAGTACGTTCTATATTGATAAGGGATAAAAGATAAAGTGGTCGGGGTTAATCAAGCCATTCGGGAGCCAAACGACAGCTGTGTGATCCCTCCAGTGGGCTGGCTTTATGTAGTGACTCTTGTGTTGAACTGTGGAGCGATGTGAAGTAGGCTATGGAGCGATAAATTAACGAGTCACATTTGATCTTATTCCTCAAATAGGGAGATCTCGTCAATGCTTTATCGTATAGCTGCTTGAGTCTCAAGACGAACGCATTTACTAGCAATGGACCCACACATTTTCATTCCAAGAACGAAGACTAACTGAAAACTCACTCTTGCCTTTCAGAGATCTGGCCGAAGAGATTGAAGAAGACGTAAATGAGGAAGTCGGAGAGGGCAACAGAACGAAGCGCCAAGCATACAGAGACAGAAGATATCCGGCTACTCTTTGGGCTGACGGTGTCAATTACTACTTTGATTATAACGCGAGTGAGTAGCGGAGAGTAGGTTTACCGCCAGGATCGTATCATATAAATGAATTTTCAGGTCCACAGGTAAAGAGCGTCTTCAGGAAGGGTGTCAAGGAATGGGAGAAATACACTTGCATAAACTTCAAAGAAGACAGCACAGGTATAGTGTTTTTTTAAGCTGTTGGAGCGAAGTTTGCGGAGAGAGGCCCTGCATAGAAAAATTTGGGTTCTTACACCGGAAAGAGCGAAAACATCAGTATTCGTAACCTAAGTGTGAGCAAAATCAGTAGGAAACAGTTAAACGCCTGCTAGCAGTACCAAACCATCGTGCAGCAGTTCACCAGTGCTAAATTCTGCTCCTTCCAGCCAATGATAGACTTCGAATTTTTGCTGAAAAAGGATGTTGGTCGTACGTGGGCAGACGCGGTGGTAAACAGGACCTCTCACTTGGCAGAGGCTGCGAATCTGTAGCGACAGCTGCGCACGAACTTGGTCATGCACTGGGATTCTTCCATACGATGTCAAGGCATGATCGCGACAGCTTCATTACCGTTAACACTCAAAACATCAAGGTTAGCAAATTCTTCAAGATATGGTACCTGGATAGAAGTTCCACCTGCAGGCTGACTGGCTCGACCAATTCACCAAGCAAACTCCACAAACCAATGAGAATTATGGTATTACCTACGATTACGGTAGCATTATGCACTATGGTGGCAGAAGGTGAGTGCGGAGCGTGCTTTGATTGTTGAGCACTAATCAGGGAAATTCATAATTTATCCATTTAGTGCATCGTACAACCGCAAGGACTACACCATGGTTCCATTTGACACCAAATACCAGGAGACTCTCGGCTCACCGTTTGTCTCGTTCTACGAGCTTCTCATGCTAAACAAGCACTACAATTGCTTAGGTTTGTGAGATTTAGTGCCAGTGAGACCTTATTACACTGAGCATCCCGTAGGAGAAAAAACCTGGTGAAAGCCTTTGGAAAGTTCAGTCAAGCATAGCCATAAATTTTTTAGATAGATGCGAAAAAGACCCAATGCGGGCCAAGTGCGAAATGGGCGGCTTTCCCAACCCTCGTAATTGCACCCAGTGTGTCTGCCCAGGAGGTTACGGTGGAGCAACATGCAACAAGCGGGTAAGAAACCTTGCACTTTGGATTTCACGAGGCCTCCATGACACCTTTCTGACTGCAGCCCGATGGATGTGGTAAGGTTCTGACGGCAACGAAAGAATACCAGGACTTAAGAAGCACGATAGGTTATCCAAATATGCAAGAACAAGAAGATTTTGAAATTTGCAACTACTGGATTGAGGTGCGTCTCAATTTACAGTGATATATTCCTTGAAAATGATGAATTAGGGTAAATTTTAGTCACCACCTAACACTCAAATCGAAGTAAGAATCGATAGAATTAGTGGATCCTGGACCGTGGATGGATGCCGATACTTTGGTGTCGAAATAAAGACACAAAAGGATCAGAAGGCTACCGGTTACAGGTTAGTTTTGTAGTGAATATGCAAAAAAGTACGCAATTCAAGTGATCATTAATATTTTAGGTTCTGCGCCAAGGAGGACGCAGATGTCACTTTACTTTCACAGACAAACCGTGTTCCAATCATCACATTCAGCAGAGAAGCACAGACAGACATCGTGATTCAGTACCGTTATGGTAGGGATTTATCAGCGAAAGCTTTTTTTTTCAAAAATCAGGTACTTTTGGGTACAGGGCTTGAATTGGGGCTGTGCCATGTACCCTGCGCCCATAGTGGTTCTCTTTCTGAATGTGTTGATGATAGCTGGTATGTATGTGCTCTGAGCTTTCTGCCCGCGGTGGATCCGCGGTTGCCCACGATAGATCCGCAGATGCTCGCGGTGGCGAACCTACTCCCGATCTCGGGGCGTACTGCGGATCAACGCGGACAAAAAGTTCAGAGTACATGTTGCTTCAAAAACTCGGGAATCGTTATTTTAGCTCGAGGATACGGGACCTTTTCATTGCTACACCAATAGCCTATTCCTAAAAAAAAAGAGTATTGGCACCCAACATGGTAACCGTGTTTTTATACCACACCTCAAGACGAAGAATTCCAGTGACTGATGGGAAACACGGACCAAAGCCGCCAACGACCACGACGCCTCGTCCAAAATTACCACCAGGTTACCGCTGCGAGGATAACCTGACGTGAGTACAATGAGATCTACATAGGTTATTGAAGGCCTCAAAGCTTATTTATTTAGCTGCACCAAATTCATCTGCACATCTACAGCGTTGACGTTGGATATGAAGATGAAAATGTGCCCGAAAATGTGTGGATACTGCTGATATAGCAATAAATTATTTCAACTTCAATTTTTCGACAAAAACTCAATTCAATTCAAAGAAGTTAGAAAAAACAAAATGTTTGTGGAATATTTGCAGTGTACACAACATAGTGGGACCATTCAAAGCAGTGAGAAAGAATTGTGCTATTGAATGATCAAAATCAAAATGAAACAAAATCAAAATAGAATCAAAAAAAATCAAAACAAAACCTATCGATGACACATTTTTTGGAAGAGAAAAAAGCTTCAAAACATTAAGAAAGCCAGAATTTGTGTGGGCCCGCTATTCCGACACACTGCGTACCGGAAAGAGCATCTGCTCCTCGAATGGGGAATGGAGAAGGAACATCGAATGAGGAAAAGAGTACCACTTTAACTAAGCTGCTGATTTTATTTTACTTTTGTAGAGGTTTGGTTCATCGAAACGGTCATTTATATTTTCTAAACTTTTCTTAAAACCAAAGTCTGGACTTAATTCTGGAATCTCTTCGTAGAGATAAGTGATGAAATATTCGCACAGTCATCTGCATGATTGCTAAATTTAATGTTGACTTATTTTTCCCTGCTCCTCACATAATTGAGTTATTTCTACTACTTTTTAATAACACTACTCTGGCAAGGTAGCCATAGAAGTAGTAGGAATACGCTGACTTCGTTATTCTCAGTACGAACTGTTCGATGGTGGCAACACCTGGAGACCTATCACATTCCCAGGGCGAGGTTGGTGTGCATCGACGCTGGAGCTGGCACGATGCCAGCAATGCCTATGTCTATGCTGCTGCCATCGAGGTATCTCGTACGGGAACGCCCCCCATTGTCGCCTAGTGCTTGCCGTCCCGTGCGAATTGCTGAACCTCCGCTCTCACGTGGTCTTTCGACTGAGAATTTGATCTATTGGAATGGATCAGATCGCGCGCGATGTTTAGTCCCGGAAAAACACACTGTACGCTCGCCCGTATAAGACTGTTACAAAAAGTAAAAATCATGTACTAACTGAAAATTTGTAGATTTCGCACACATTCCCTAATCATCATAATTCTTAAGTGTTATTTATTTTTCAAAGCTCAAGGGTTGGTAGCACTGTGCCGTACTCAAAACGACTATAAACTTCTATTGCATAGATTCGCAGACTTTTAATACAGGTTTAGTGCTGTCAAGGATATTCCTCGCCTGCGGAGCTCTGGTTCAGATTCGTCTTCCGACATTTTTGGCACTTCATTGGCATCCAGAAAACAAATACGTACGTACTTGCTTGAATTACGGTTATTTCGCAGTATTTTCCTTTTGTGGAAGAATGAAACAATATCATACAAAAGAATTAAACTCACATGATATAGGATGCCTGATTGGGAGAAATTCCAAAGTTGTACTAAATTCTAATATTCTCATTGGCTTATTAATTAATTAAATTTATGGCTATTTCCCAATTTTTTTTCTCGAAAAGATTTGAAAATTCAAATAGCAGTAATATTTCCAGTATTTCTGACAGCTGGAGAATATTCAACGGTCTTTTCCTAGCGAAATTTCAGCATCCAATTGTTTGTAGTACGCGGTTTTGTTCCCAATGGCAAGCGAACAATATTATGGTCCCATTTCAACATAAGATGTAACGTTGCACAACACTTCCTTCCACTATTCGCCCTATTCTTTGTCATGAATGGGCAGTTTTTCTGCGTTGAGCGGAAAGTCCTTAAAAAAGCAGGTGCGGAATGCTGTAATCATCCTGCTTGTGACTCATTTGATTACTTTTAAAGATTTATCCATCCTAATACATCTAAAAGAGATATCATCACGTTAACTTCCTGATAATTGAGCCTTTTTAACACCCTTTCCAATGCTTGGACATGTCTCGACAACATGAGATATCGTGCTCTAATGCTAATTCATGTCCCATTGTTACGTCAGCGGATCTCTGACGCAGACGTCAATAATTGATGAAAATGCTTGCTGTCACATCAGATTTTCATCCTTTTTAGTGGTTATTTTTGAATTTGTCAACGATATTTTGCTATTTTCATGTTGAATCTCCATATTAGACAATGAGGGTGTAGTATTTCGCCCTCCAGCGTTCCACTATGTCATCGGCGCAAAGAGCACAAGTTTTTATATCAGCGAGCGCAATAAATTGATAAGAGGATCCATCATTGTTTACGCAGCATCATTATATCTTCCTGTACGACTTCTCTACCTATGTATTAGATCTGTACCATCGCCATTTTCAAAGGAATACTCAAGGAATCAAACCTTTACAGACCGTGATGGCGGTTTCTGGGAGCAGACGCCAAAATATGACGATCGATGGCGTCTGGGAAGATCTGTACAATGGTCTTCAGGCTGTATATCTGCGAGAAGTGATGAAATCTCAGCGATATATGGAGTTGTACACGTAAGTGAATTCGATTGATGTTGTTGATCTACTGCCCTGGGAAGCCACTTTGCGTTGGAAAATTTCCCCGTTTTTTTTTTCTTATAGTCTTTAATTGTTTTCGAAGGAGAATCTTTCGTCATCAGAGGTCTTTTGATCTCCTTTTAGTTTAGAAAGCGAGTTTTACCTGGTATACAAGTATTGGTGTTGTGGTATGTAGGCTTCATCCATGGAAAACGGTGCCTCACAACAGGATAGAGTAAATAAATACAAATGGTGAAGAAAGTAATGAATGGGAGTTGAACAGTGTACGAATACTTATACATTCCAAGTAAATTTCAATTTTTGAGTTAGAAGTCGATCAACCGCTTTCATTTTTATCTTTATCATTTACATTTATTTCCTTTGTCATTGAAGAAAGCCCGAAAGAGGCACGATTATCCCTACGGGATCTTGTTTTCAGTGGAAATGCTACTCAATTTGAGATGATCGGCTGAACTTGCTGTTTAGTTACAAACACCTTTTTGATGTGGTGTTGAGATCGATTCAACTGAAATTCGAAAGAAAATCGACGCCTGCTGCCCAAAAACTCATTATTTCAAAGAAACAGTGAGATTCAAACAATTCACGAGGATATTATTTGACAGAATTATTCCTAAACACCTACCAATGCTATCACTACCAATTGAAGGTAGAATATATTACTGAGAAGGTAAAACATGGTGATCTCATCAAAAGCATGCAGCGAGAAGGTAGTTAGACTTAATTTAGTGAAAGAAGTGTGCGAAATTCATGGGACCAAAGTGGAGAAGGACCAAATCTGTGACTGCGCTTGTAAAACTTCACCAACGCACGTAAACGTCAGGAAATGTTATATCGGCTGCAGGGAAATGGCGATTTTACCGTTTATTCCCAGTCTAAATTTTTGGGCTCTCTTGGATTTCCGGGGTTTTCATCCGTCTTCACGTTAAATGCATTTTTCATGCTCTATTAATTGCATCATCTTAGTTTGGTTTGTCAACCTGAGTAAGAGGAATCTGTGGCGTTTATTTGTTTATTTGTCCGATTATTATCATTTGAAGAATTGAGGTGTTCTTCTTCTGAATAAAAGCAAATGTGGATTTCCACGCGGTAGTTTAGTACCCGTTGTCGTCATCGCTAGCGACGGCGATTCCTATAGCTATCGATTTTCGCCGGAGCATCGCTAGTGTCGCTGCTGCACCGGTTATGCATAATGGATACGTGTCTAAATCACTGTCCCCTGGATAACGGCGATGTGCTGTGCAGCATAGCGGCAACCAGAAAGGAGGCACAGAGCTATTACAAGTCAAAACTAAATGTATTTAAGTAGTGCAAGCTTCTTATAACGAGATGGGTATCCTCTTTTCCAAGTAAAGTAGCATTCTACGGATGTTTTTCTTCCTTTTTTTTTTCTTGAAAATTGAACGAATACTGACTATTCATTGTCATGTTGTTGATTTTGGTGATATGAAGTTAATTTTCCAGAAGTGTGTACGACTTCTGCACGGCTGTCTCAGTGAATCCATCGACGCCAGCGGCAGGTGTTGTTGGTCGACCGAGCAGATCAAATGCACGTTCGTCTCACAAGAACTACAGCGGTGAAGATGGTGCAGTGACAGGGACAGATTTCGTGGGCGTTGAAATGTACGCCAAACTGACCGCTTTCATAGAGTCGTACGTCAGAGATCGGCTGGAAGTGAGCTTTGCTGATATCGTTTCCTGGACCAAAACTCAAGACCAACGATGCTTTAGGGAGCACGGGATTTGCTTGGCGAAGATCTGCTACGTTACTACACAACGCAGTGGTCGGAGTTCCGATTCTCATCCAAGGTAACAGTCATTTACTTCTGGAGGATTGTTAATGTTCCATTGTTGAACTACTTACCCAGAAAATGAATCATACGTCAGGTCGTCGATGGCATTTTTTCCTATCTTAACAGACACTGGATCAAACGGGAGTTGGATGAAGGAAATGGAAACATTTATATGATATATACGGTGAGTTGTAGAGTCTCTCCTTGGTTACAACTTTCTTTGGTATATTTTTATTGAATCGATGTAGCGTTTTTATTGGCTTTGCCACTGGCGTCTGCTTTACTATTGATTACTAGCTGCCAACAATGCTTGCTTCTGAGAAATGGAGGAGGTAGGAGGGGTTTGTGTCTGTTTTGCTCTGCCTTTGAAAAACAATTCTTATGCACCTGAGCACAGTGCGAAAATATCCACATTTGCTGGATTCTGTCAAGTTTTTTTTTCTTCCTCAGGATACTTTAACATAGAGCTTATCAGCGAACCCCTTCAACCGTTAGTGCATTGATGCGCTTTAGCTCAGAATAACACTTGCAAACCCACTTCTCCACACTTTTGTTTGCAAATACGAGATTGTCCGCACTGTTGTTTACATATCCAATTTTGACGAACACTGTCCACTAGCTAAAGTGGCTCTCCTAGGTTTTGTAGACGCGTTGTCTAAGCGACTTTTGTTATGTAAATTTTTTGCTGAGACTTGTTCTCAATTCCATTGAATGGCAGTGGCATTGTGTGACATTGAGAAGGAAAGACCTAAATGCGTCCATATTAGGGGGAGTGCAGCTAGGAAGCATCATTTCCCGCTTCTTTTCCTTTCCCTTGACCCCGTTTTCCTTGATTTACCGAATGTGAATCTGGATATTTCGTAAGAATTTAACCTTTGCTTTGTATCGACGGCATAATTATTCTGTAGCTTTAACTACAGGGTGACAACAAAGTCTTCAGCCAATCATTTTATTGCAATTATTTCTTGCGCTTTGTCAGGAAACCCATGACTTTGTATCTGCGTTGACACCCCAACTGTCTCGAACACACATGCAAAAATTCATATCCCATAGCCCTATTTGAACCTTGAATGGTCTGCAAACATGAAACCAGGTAGAGATGGAAATGGCCGCAAGTAGGGTCTCGGTGACATCTTTTCCAAGAACTTCTTATAATTGGCTCTTCAAATCACCAGTTTCCTGCCCAATATTGAAGAGGGTATAAGCTGTCGGTCCTAGGGAGATCCGTATGTAAACTTGTTTGATTGACCGAAAATGATCAATAGACTGTCACCACCACTTTTTCCTACCAGAATGCACAAAACAAAGGGCAAAAGTGGACAGAGCGAAACCCGGAGAGGTATATTATTTCTTAAGCTTAGGCACATCTGACAGAAATAAGGTGGGCTTTTGACAAGAGTTTCCCATCAAGTTTCAAAAGAAAAAACAACGAAAAGTTGGTTCAGACTCTTCAGTCCCTGATTTCACCAAACCACCTTATTTGCTTAATAATTACCATGCTCCTTGAAACGGAGACCTCTGGATTTCTGAACTGTAGTCCTTAAAGCACAGAAGTTGAGCTACCTTTCACTCAAACACCAGCTTCCCTAGCTTAGATCTAACACGAAAACAAGGTCATAAATTCTCGACCACCTTGCGGCCCTCGTGCGTTGCACTAGCCAACGGTTTTGTCAACTCTACGAAGAAGCCAGAAGAGATATCCGCAATCCAAGGGTGGATTCATAGAGTGCATGAATTCTACATAGCCCAGGTAAATTTCTAGACTGCTAGCCCATCTGGTCCCAGTCTTACAATTTATTATATTTGGCCAAAGACTTTGTTGTCACCCTGTATTCTTGGACTTTCTTCAAGTTTTACGCATGGTCGTGCGCGGTATCCCTTCTGCGGCCGGGAACTCAACCTTAACGAGTGATCCTTTATTGACAAGTAAGAGCACTATCTTTGTCGGTCGCTATGGAGTGGGTAATTTATATATTATAATTATATTATATTACAATACATGCAAGTTCACACCCAGTCACACTCATCGATTTTTGGTCCGTCTCTGGCACCGCATCGCATCCGCGAAGAAGCAAATCCGCTATGCGGTTTCGTTATGTTGAACCACCTCTTTCTTTTCCACCGCACGTTCTTTGCGCTGATTGTGTTGATCCTTACTGATATAAGAGGACCACCTGAGCCCGCAAGATTTGACATGGTGCACATCATAACCTTTCCGAGACAACCATTTTGGTATCAAGCTGCGCTGAAGCTAAGAAGCATTGAAAGTGAAGGTCTAATTCGGGATAACCGCGATCATCGCGAAAAATCAGGTTTTAGTTGGCCAGACACTTTTGTAACTTAGTTTTCACACTCTTTTTCCTAATTTTCGTTGGGTACTGTTTAGTTGCGTAGAGACAGACACCATAAGAAGATTATGCATAGCATGGCTTCTAATTTCATTCCTTTAGCTTGCACTGGTGATATGGAAGAGAATTTTATTCATGGAAAGCAAAGAACGGGTCACAGACGCAGTACTCGATCTGATTAGACGTGAACGAAATGGAGAGACGATTTCGCGCAACCTAATCCGTGATGTTACTGACTGTTACGGTATGTTATGCATAGTTATTTATTTATATTCTACTGCCATTTGTTTTTTTTTCCTGTTTTCTGGTTTTGTGCTAAAATTGTGCTGAATTTCAGTGGAGCTTGGCATAGAGGAGGATGAAAATCCGGACCAAGTGCGCTCGGCTCAACCGAATCCGAATGCGAAGCTCAAAGTGTACATGGTAAGTACGATGCACGTTCCAGTTCTTACTGTCAGGACTTCTTCTCCTTTCGTCGCGTAACTTGTATTTTTTAGGACCATTTTGAAGCGAAGTTCCTTAGAGAGACGGAGAATTATTATGCCAACGAAGCACAGGCATTCCTAGCAAATAATCCGTTAACAGAATACATGAAGAAGGTCAGTATAAAGTTGTATTGTTCCCTTTGCCCGTGGTTATAGCAGTGCCCTCCATCCACCAAAAATGATTTTTTTTGTTTCCTTTATTTTGTTCTCTCTTCCTCCATTTTTGTGTACCTTTTGTTGCTTATTTCAACTCCCTGAAGTTCTTCTGGTTCAGGTTGAGAGAAGACTTGAGGATGAACGTGCTCGGTGTGATATATACCTCCACATGGCCACACAGGAACCTCTTTCCAAGACTTGCGAGAAGGTCTGCTACTAATTATCCTTAATCCTTAGCACACTCCTCCTTTCTCTCTGTTTATATTTAAGATGTTTGTTATCTCATAATTTTACATCTCTAGCTGTTAGAACCACAAGTGTGCAGCCAGTACTTTTCTCTGTTCCAGGTATTAATCGAGGCTCAGCTTGAACTATTCCAAAGCGAATTTGGCGCCCTGCTCGAGGCGAACAAGGACGACGACCTTGCCAGAATGTATAAGGTCAGTGTAGATGCAGCATAGATGTTACTCTTCTATGTAGTTTTCAGAGAAAAAAAACGAATCCAACTAAAGTTGGCTTTCTCATCCCTTCAGTTGAAGGCAGTAACTTCTTGCAAAATGTTTTCGAGATTTTTACACTAGAGAAATCTTTAGCAAGCGCTGATAAGAATAGTACACATTATTCGTGCAAAATTGCAGGGAAACCTGTTTTTGAGACCCTTCTTTTGAGTGGTGTTCGGAATGCCCATTGAGACACCTGCCACAGGGCTGCGCATCTGATGATAGGGATCTTTGACACTTATTGCATCCCATGGCAAATGCGTTGATAGGCACCCTAACTTCTCTGCAAAAGAGCGAGCTCAGAAACGCGTTTTCCTGCAGTTTCATGAGGAATCACGTTTACTATCGTGGTAACTATTTTCTGGAGAGCTTTTTAGTACAAAAGTCTCGAAGACTGTTCTGGATTTAGACATCACTGCTAAAATTTGATCATTTGCAAAAATCTCCCTTATGTCGAGGTCTGCTCTGGAGGAAGTCTATTCTTGACAGTTTGCTCACATTTGCTCTGCTCTTTGTACAGCTTTTTGTTGAAATCCTTGCATTATTGACTTTCATAGCTTTCAAAACTCTCCATGGAGGTTTCTCAGCATTTTGCTTGCCTGGTGTCGTGCTTTGTTCACCATCCTTGCTTTTTTTTTGTTCTATAACATACCTCTCCATTTGTCTTGAAAGTTTTCTTCATTTAATTTGGAAAGCATTTTTTCTATACGTATTAGTCATTCCATTGGAATGTTCGATATGGCGAAAGATTTAACGAAAGAAAAACATGTACTTGTTGACGGCGAATGCGGTTCAAGTATTGATCGTTTGAACGACGGTATGATGCATGTTTGCTTACGGTTAGTGTGTTCAGTGACGTACCTGAGGCGTTCTTGTTTTGTCGACAGGGTAGACGAACGCATTTCATCGTTATGAATCATGCTTTCGTGAGAATAATGACAAGTTTGTCAGGGAGCCGTTGGCTTTATTAGTTCGCATGTAAAGGTTGTTTTCTGAATTCAAAAAAATAGGGTTCAAAAGCGCAGTTGATTTGTGAAAGTGCAACCTTAATGCCTGTTTTCTGAAATTGAAAGAAAAAAGAAAAGAGAAAAAAAAGAAAGCTAAACTCATTCTTGGGTTCTTTTTTAGCAGCTTTTTTATTAAATGAGATCTTGTAATGATGTGATTGAAGGTGTTGTATTCTGATAGAGGTCCACCCACTTTAAGGAATATGAAGCTTATTTCCCTGACCTTAACCGGCTCAGTCTAGGAAACATCACGAAAACAGGGCGCATGTCCGAGTAGGTGCTGTTTTTTGGTTTTGGGCGATGTGTTCAATGAAAGCTACTGCAGTTTTGCGTGAAACGCTGCTGATATTCATCTGCTAACATATTTTTTCATTTCGTTTATGGTCTGTTATCTCAGAGAGGGCCGATAAAGTGACTTTGCCTGCAATTACGACCACACCAGTCCCATCCGTGTGAGGACGCCTCAAGATGCGTCGGGAAGGAGGTTCTAGTAAATGGCAGTAGGAAAGCATTAAAATGGAAGGAATCAAATCACATTCGTACCCGACACCGTGATGAGGTCGTAATTGCAGACGAATCCATCGGATCTCTCTGAGCTAACAAAGTGTAAGTAGGACCGAGTGCATCGTTGAGATTTAAGACCGCGTGCATCATTGAGATTACCTAGGGTAAACATGTTAACATTACACAAATTTAGCCAATGTTGACACGAACGCCAACACTCTTACCCTGGATAATCTCAATGATCCATTCTGGCCGTGATCTTGGTCTGCAGCTTCGGAAGAAGGTTGAATTCTCGACCAAAAGAATGAACTTTTCACTCTGCAACCTTTACCAAATATATGGACGAAGTTTTTCGTATCGTCCTCTCTTAGATTTTTTCACCTTATTCGTTCCTTGCTTCATTTATCAGGGAAGGATCTACTTATCATTCGAAAAAGTCACTGTTCACCAAAACTGACATTTCAGCGTTCCATACGAAATTTTGCAGTTATGCGAACGAGTAGAAGATGGCTTGAACAACTTGAGGTCAGCGCTTGAGAGTCACATAACGAAGGAAGGTCTTGCTGCCATTGCTAAAGTTGCGGATACTGCTTTTACGGTATGATGAGCATTGAAATCTGCACTGTTTCGTGATCTCTCAGATATATTATCAAAGTTTAGGATGCAAAATTGTATGTAACTACGATTCTCGCTGTACATAATCGTTACTCGTCACTGGTTGGTAGTGCTTTCCAGAATGAATCGGGATTCATACAGGCGCTAGACAAGGTTTGCGGCCATCTTATTCTCGTTGCTTTTGGCACCTGCTGTTTTTTCTTCTCCTTCTATTAACCGATTTCTGTTAAGGCAGCTACTACTTTTATAAATAAAAATGCCGTGACTCGACGTTCTCAGCAACAGATGAGCAAATCACCGGAGTTGTTAGCCAAGTAGGTCCATGGGCTTTGATCCTTTTTTTTGTCATTTTGGACATGTTTACTGGTTAAAGGACTCACAATTTTTTCCTTGCTTTTGTTGTGCACGCTCAAATCTGCCTGTTTCTATAGATACTGTGACCAGTTGCTGCGGAAGAGCAGCAAAATGCCGGAGGAAAGTGAACTTGAGGACATGCTCACACAAGTTGTAAGTTTACGGCTGGGCCAAGCCTAAGTTTCTCGAAGTTTCCTCGACTTAGCGTCACAGGATAATTTTTCCTGATTTTAGCAGTGCTTTTTCTTCGTTTAGATGGTTGTTTTCAAATATATCGAGGACAAGGATGTGTTTTCCAAGTTCTACACAAAGATGTTCAGCAAGCGGTATTTTTTCTATATTTTCGTCTTTTTTTGCTATGTTCAATTCCCTACAAGATTGATTTCACTCATGTAAAGCGTTTCGCTGGAAGTAGTGTTCATTTAATTAATGGATCATCTATTGCTGAGCTCCGATCATCTCTTTTTGTAAAACAGCTCTATGCTAAACCCCAGGACAATCCCACAAACAGAGAGAGCCGATTTGCGGATTTTCAGGCTTATTTCTGAGACGTCAGCGTCAGAAGAAGCGGAAGTGAGCTTGATCAACAAATTGAAACAGATGTGTGGATTCGAGTACACCAATCGGTTGTCCAAGATGATTAACGACACCCAGATTAGCAAGGTATCTTCCCCATTTGCGTTAATTTTTTTTTTCAATTTGCCAACCTCATTTAAAAGTGTCCTCATTGTTTGAATTTCTCGCGAATTTTCAAATAAATGGATAGTTCCTGTTAGTTTTCGTGGTTTTTGCCAGCTTCATTTGGAAAAAGACTTTTTTTGTTCTTTTTCTTTGTTGAAACAGCTACGGATTTAAAATAGCCAAGTATTCAACTCAGAATATTTTTTTTATCTAGACCGCTTATTTGACCACATGATTAAATTAAATGAAATTTCTGATCAATGAGGTGGAAATGTTTCCTTTCCTTTTAATAGCACTTCCTCCAATATGATATTTGGTTCAGGATTCGTGCGCAGAGTTCCGTGACTACTTATCGAACAGAAACGTAGACCTGGGTATCGACTTCAACATGCTAATTTTGAGGTGAAACCTGTTTTCGTTTCTTCGTTTTTCACTCACTCATGTTTTTTTTTCTAATTTTTAAAAAATTCCTTACCTTTTTACTCGTTTTACCCGTACTTTCAGTTCTGGGTCGTGGCCAGCACTGCCAACATTGAAAATGCACTTGCCGCAAAAGCTCAACTTGGCCATTGAACACTTCACATCGTTTTACAACTCCAAACACAGTGGCAGGAAGCTAACCTGGGTATATTCTGTACCACTCTCTATATTCTGCATTTAGCTGCCTCTTTGCAGGTGCTTTCACAATCTCGTGGTGAAATGTATGCGTACGGCTTTGGTAAGAAGTATGTGTTCACGGTAAGATGTCTTCTGTGATTTCTTTATTTTTTTAGACTGTCGTCTGTGATTTGAGGTTTTTAACTTCGTACTGGAAAGCTATGGTAATTTTTATCGTGTTTCTTCAGACCACCACCACTCAAATGGCTGTACTCTTATTGTTCAACGATTCGGTTGAGTACACCGTTGCTTCGTTGGTGACATCTCTAGGAATGGACAAAAAGACGCTGTCTCAAGTCTTGGCTTCGCTTGTTAAGGTTGCTTTCGCATACTTCTCACACTTAATTTCTTTGGAACGCAGTTACCAGTTTGCGTTCTATTCTCCCTTTCTGTGCTCCTTTTTTGGAACTCCGCCCCATCGTATTCGTTCTTCTAACTGAATCTGGTACTTACTCTATGTAATTTTTCTGTTTTTTTTCAGTCATAACAATACACTGTTTCAGAATGACGTGCTTAAGAGCTCCGAAGGCTTGGATATTTCAAGCGAGGCAAAAGATGACGTCGTTTTGACTCTAAATCATGGTTACTTCAATAAGAAAGTCAAGGTGAGTTTGCTTTCTTGATGTTTGTGGTTCAACAGGAACGCCTTTTCACTTTGGAGGGGAAAATAACTTTCCTGTGACATATCTTAATCCTCTGTATGTTCATTTTTTTCTTCGGTTTTTTTCGACGGAACATAATTTTTTTTTACTGCGCTTGATTTTCTTTAGGTCGACCTGTCCAAAATGGTGTTGAGGTCCGATCCGAAGCAAGAGACTGAACACGTGCAGAAGAACGTCGATGAGGACAGGAAGAGTGTAATTAATGTGAGTTTGTAGATTCATATAGTTTCAACCGAACTTCTGCAGCGTAACATAATTTTGAGCAAGATTTTCCCGGAGAAGAATTATTTAATTGGAAGTGGTAGGTGGCCGATACTTATGTGGAAAAGAGGTTCCATGTATCTCTCTTGCGCTCTCTCTCTCTCTCTCTCTCTCTCTCTCCCTATTTCACTCTTTGAAGTAAACAACTCCTTTTATTGGATATTGTTTATACTCTTTCATCACACCGGCATATTGAATATCTAGCCTTATGTTCGAAGAGTTCGGCTGATTTCTTTACATGTCCGTCGAACAGCTTTGTCCAATCGCCAACGAGGTCTTTTCCACAGCAGTTTTATCCTTCCAACCCCTGATATTGTTGTCATGTTGATAGTGATGATGTGGAGAGAATCAGTCGATTGCTTTGGCCTACGATCCGCGTTTGCCAAATACGTATTGGACCGGGTCCTTGCACAATGGTTGTAGTAGGGTGGGGTGAAGGCAGCCGCTGGAGAGGACCTACCGCCCCCGGTGCACGCACAGTGCAGAACTGAAACAAACAAAACCATCACACAAAACCACCATAAACCATCGTTATCATGAAGAAATGCAAAGTCGTACGAGTGACCTCAATTTTCTTTCTTCAGGCATGTATAGTGAGAATTATGAAGACGAGGAAGAGGATTTCCCACTCACAGTTGATGACCGAGGTGAGTGTGCATTAGGTTATTCTTTGATTTGTTCATTTATACGGTAGAGGATGATCCATAAATGCAAAAAAAAAATCAATTAAGTAGATATGGAGTCTCTCCATTCGCACTGACCCCGGCAATGCCGCTAAATAGACGTCGGGGATAGCACATCCTTTGAGATTTTACCATTTTTGTCAAGTTTCCTTCCTCCACTGTCTTAGGCACGTCCATTTTGTTCGAAGGGGATGGAGGGCGATGTTATGGTGCATTTAGGCATATTTCTTCATTATTCCCTCATCTTTGAAAAGAATACCTCTATGATATTTTTCTCAATTTAAAAATAGATGGATTGGTAGTTTCCGCTGTGAAGAAGTTACTGAATGAAGTGAGGTCTTCAATCAATGATTTTTGACCCCAATTTGCTGTTTCAGGTATTACAACAGCTATCAGCACGTTTCAAGCCGAGTGTTGAAATGGTGAAACGCTGTATTGGTCAGCTGATCGAGAAGGAGTACATGCGACGCGACGACGCAGCCCGAGAAATGTACGAGTACATGGCATAGGTGGTGTATGCTGTGATCTACCTCAAAGCGGTATCGGCCGATCACCGCGGTATACGCCTTTTCCTATGCCCTTGCCTTTTGTTTCATTTGTCATAAGAGATATTTTCGTATCGTATCTTTATTTATCTCAATTTTGCATTGAATTTTTCTCCGTTTGGCTATGTACTTTACGTACTTTTTCTCTCGTCTCGTTGTTAATCGGGCCGGCGTTGTGACCCTGAAGCGCGCGCGAATCCAGTCATCGCCGAATCTCCCAGGTTTATTCCCTCGAAATGTAGTCATCTCATAATTTTCAAACACGTTTAGGCCTTAACAATTGTGCTTATTCAACTTGTTAGTTTATCCTTCAGTTTAGAAGCAGGGTGATTGGAGATATTCGTTCCTGAATCATGCGAACTGAGTTTACGAGAGGTTTGAGTTCATGCTGAACCCAATCTGCCATTTGAGTCTTTGGCTTTATGTTGTCTGGGACTGCAAAATGCCCAACGTTTCAACGCATAATAGCCAGCCCTCTAGATTCGCTCCAATATCCATCCGATTTGATCCGGTATAATTTTTGTATCTGTGTGTATTAGGCTAATTGCATAATTGTTCTTTCATTTTTGGGTATACTGCTGTGTTTTTTCTTCTTCTTACGTTCATTGAGAATACAGAGCAGCGATGTTAAGAATGTCATCTTGATCCCAGGAATGCGGGGATCTAGATTTGGGCGTGGGTCACTTTAGTTCCTAAGTAAAATGAGAGCGAATGCCAAGCTTTATTCCCTCTTCCAAGAATTCCCTGGGTATTCCAGTGGTGTGGATGAAAATACATGAGAATGGTACTGGGCTTTATTCTGATGTAAAATGTCTTTCGAGAAGCATTTATGTGCCAGATAGGTCGACGAATGTATCTGATCCAAAAATGTCCAAAAACTCGTCTGTTACCCGTACATTGTTGTGAGATGCGTTAACCTATAGGCGGGCAGAAGCCACGCCTACTTTTCTGTTATGGCATCTTTTGACCATTTGATCTATCCACGCGGAAGTCCTCATTGTTATCCAGAAATTGGCTCTAGGTTGCAGAAATGCCTCGCTTTTATAAACTGGACTTTTTAATTATTGAAACTTTCTTTCAAAACCCTTTTCTAGTTCCTGACCATTTATGGGATCATTGGGGATGTGTGTGATGTGCAAAAGATAGATATTGATTCCATTGCAAGAAATTCCAACTCGTTTTTGGTTAATTTGAGGAGCCACAACTGAGAAGAGTGGAGCTTTTCTATGTGAATTTCTCACAATATCCTACGGCCTTCAAGTTCTACGTCCACGAATGAGGGATCAATGCCTATCTCTTGCATGTGCGTGTGATCGATGCCATGTCCTAATATCTGTACTGCAAAATACACACATCTGTATTTCTTTTGCTTTCGCGTATTTTTCCTCTCGGTCAAGCCCTTACAATAAACGGCCCGCGGTCGACATCTGTGTGTGTGGCTGCTGAGGTCACCAGACTTCCGAGCGGCGATCGTCCGTCTGCCCGTCTTTTTTCCAGTCACTAATTACGTATTTCCTGGATCGTTGCAAAAATTGATCGTTATTAACGGTGTGATTCTCGAAAGATGATGTTTCTGTATTTTCAATGTGTATCTAAACATCTCGTGCACCTGAGAATTCTATAGCTGTTTGTGACATTTCTGCATGTGATGTGTACAATAGAGCGCGCATCATTCGTTTATTATCCTTCTTCGTATTCTTTCTTCTTTTTATTTGAATGTGTTGATACTCGCGTGAAAATGAATTAGTTGCAATATACCTTGTAGTCGAGTGTTATGGATAGGTAGGGAATTGCCTGTGCGTTTCTGGATTCGTTGGTTGTGAAGAAGATCTTGAACTTTGACCTTATTATAGTGTGTTTCACGGGAAAACATAGTTGTGCAGAAATTAGAGAATGAGAGAACGCGAGAAATAGTGCCGTATTCGGAGAGGCAGACGAGAAATGCATGTCGTTTTTGGAACGGACTGTATAGTGCATCTTAATCTGTTTGCCCCAGATATAACCCATCATGAGTGGGAAACATTGCTTTTGAGATGTTTTTGCTTGTTGATAGACACACAGCAGTGGTGGACACAGGCGAGGGGCAGCGGGAGGGGGGGGGGGGGGTGTACGAAGAAAAACTGGGTTGTCTGCCATTTCGAGGGTCCGAACAGCGGAGATTCTAAAAACAAGTTTGTAAAGAATTAGATTGAATAAGTATGTTAAGAAAAACTGGTTAAAATTATGAACTAAAATGTCCGTGAGAAATTTTCAGCTTTTTAAAAAGAATTTATGGAAAACTTTGAGGCCTACTTTTGCGAGAAAGGCACCATCGGCTAGTCTGAACTTGGTTTTAAGAATAGAAAAAAAAACTGGTTGGTTCTCCGGTTCGTGCTATTCAAATTGAAGACTGAAATTGTGTGAGAAAAAACACACAAAAAAACTCCACTCATTGTCGCTCGTGATAGGCACAGAGGAAGGCCACGCCCCTGATTCTTTGCCTGTGCTCTCGCAATTGACGTAGACTGTCGCGCAATTAAAGAATGTATCTTTTGTGATGGTTTTACGTTAGCGCAATTAGTGATGCTTTCACGTTTCAGATCATGTCTTAGCTTAGGAATTGTTTTTTGCTCGAAAACCTTAATTCTACAACTTTCAAAGCATTGTTTCTTAGGTCACACACGACTTCAGTGGTCGAGGCCCACAGCGTGCTCCACTCAGCTCGCAATTTAGCACTCTGATTGTATCGCGTCCACATATTTCATTGATGTCACCGTTGTTATTTTCACAGAGTCCTCTTGTTTCATGTTCTAACCTGCCCAAAGAGGCGACAGGGTGCGTGCGAGCGGGTCTCGACCATTTGAGATTTCTGTAAATGGACTCATCTGTCGAGATGTGAGAGATTTCTTGATCCTAAGGTTCGCTAACAAACTTTTGAGCATATTTCAACTATCAGTTCTTATTCGCTGCGTGAAAATACGGTTACTTTTATTCTGAATAAGTTTACAAATAGTTCATCATTGAATACTGAGCTTATGAGCTAATATCTGCAGAGTTTGGAGGATTTCGTGGCTATGAGTTTGATATCAGCTACAAATGATCTTTCTGCTCCCGAAATTTGTTCGTTTTTCTCTCATCTTCAAACCTTTTCTGCTAACATTTGGGGCTGGGGACCATTTCTCGTTCACCTTGTCCCTATGGATTCTTCACTGCGAGCGGCGTTGACTAGCTATTTTTAGACGATCTTACTGAAGGCGATGACTAAGCGCATCCTGGTACCCTGTCATTTGTTGCCAGGTGCCATGTAGTCCTTTACGTGCTCTTCTGCAACCCGCGACGAGCCAGTCATAGTTGTACTGGTACACGTATCCTTGCAAATCTGCTCCATCTCTTCCGTTTCTATGACAGTCCACTGCTTTTTTTTTGATGATGTCATGTTCAGCTCTACTAAAAATTGATTTGGAGTAGTGTTATAGGAATGCGGCTAGCACTAGCCACATGGCTGGTGCTGCTGTCACCAGCTCATTCTCTCTTCCCAGGGGCCATCCCAGATGAAGGTGATATTCGCCACATTTACCCAATGGTACAGATTTCTATGGGACTTGACAGCCATGCCCATGTCATTCCGTATCTCCTTGGATGGTTAGAGAATATCGATTATCCGAAGAGTAGGCTTCATCTAATGTTATATCTACTGGCTAAGGAGGACACAACAGCGGATCAGGTGATGTGGTGAGTGCTTTATGAGCAGGAAGCTCTGCAGATTTCCTTAAATATGATGTCTATTGAGGTGGAAGGAGTCGGTGGCGTCACTGTTCGCGTCAGTGACAATTGTCGAACGTGAGGAAAACTGGCTGGAAGCCGGATTGAGGTCAGCTCGTCTACGTCGAGCCAGTCGAGTTCTTCTCATAACTGGAAACACCCTGCCGTTGAGGGGCAAATTGCTGCAGGTAGAGTTTTTCTGGTGTTTATTGCGTTTTCATCAAATATCTTTCTGCATAGTTTAATTTCTGGATTATCCTCGAATACATCATCTGATTGGTGGTCTTCTGATTTTGTATACATTCCACTTCCGTTTTTGCACTATTTTGAATTTTCTCTCCAAAAGCAGCAGTTTTGGACATATTTGGAAGTCGATTATAAGCCCGGATTTATTCTGGTATTCATCTGTTAATTGAATACTCATTCGTCTTCTC
Organism: Ancylostoma caninum; assembly: GCA_037903475.1. Lineage (NCBI taxonomy): Eukaryota > Metazoa > Nematoda > Chromadorea > Rhabditida > Ancylostomatidae > Ancylostoma > Ancylostoma caninum. Next base: position 378,108 of record JBAJFG010000428.1, read on the forward strand.
TATTTTGATTTCTGCGTGTTTTTCAGAGTACTGTTTTTAGAGCTCAGCTCACTTTAACTCAGCTAAAGTTTATCATCTCTCTCCTTCTGTTTTGGTCCACCCACTTCCCAACATCCTCTCTCTTTCTCTCTGTCTCTCCCTATTCCTCCCTTGTCGCCTCTCCACTCCCCTTATTCTCGATTTCGACCTCTCAATACAGCTTTGCCTGTACCTCCTTCAGCACAACCCCGTGAAACTGTTCACCTCGGAAACTTCTTTGTTCTTCCTAACCATTTTTTTCTTTTCTGAATCGATGTTTAAGAGATGTGCTCTTTGCGACCCGATCACTAGTTCCTCGGCATATATGAGACTCTTATAATTTTTGAGGGTGCTGTATAGATTTTGAGGTTTTCCTCCTTTTTCACTCAATATCACTCTGGTTTTTTATTGTTAGCGAAATTCCTGGTAATCACTGTACCTATCCTGCTTTTTTATTTATTTTCATGGCATACCTTCCTTTATCGCCAGAAGACCAGGAACTAGTTCTGAAATTTCCGAAAGATTAATTCTGACGTAGGTGCAGAAAAGCTCACGTGTAACCATGCCAGCTCGTTCAAATTGGGGTTACAGTGGATATTCCGGGGCTCTGCAGGATTTGGTACATTGCGAGAAGGTCATCCTGATTTTTTTCTGCTTACGGAGTATCAGTCCACTTCGAAAACGCTGATAGTTTAGAATTAGGTTGGTGCAGAAATAATGCGCGTTTTCATTCCTTCGATTCCAAACCCCATAATTCATTTCAAAATCGATCTTTTCAAAAGGGCTTAGAAATCTTGTGTTCCGCAAATCCTTGGCAATAAGGTCGATGCTTTCTGATTGCCACACAATTTGAATAGGGCCTTTTAGCGTCGACGGACTTCCTGAAGGCAATTTCAGTATCCCTTTGATCTTCGAAAAAATTCTTCCAGAAGAAGTAGTCCAAATTCTCCCGGAAGTGCTTGTCGGTGAGCGAGAGGTTTGCTGATTATGATGTATGAGGCAGAGCTTCCTAGCCTGATTGCTCCAGCCTGCAGGGACTCTGGAGTGCAAAATATGAATGGACGGTGCCGTGTGAAAGTGTAGAATCCGTTTTATTGTGTAACGCTGGGCTCACACAATGGAGTTTCTTAATTATTTCATTTATATATTGAAAGTGCTTCTCAAATGAGAAAAAGCAAATGGGCTATAATGAGCGATTTTCGCAGCAGGTCACCACAAAATCGCCGTGACCTTGATTTGATGTTGCTTTCGTTTCTGACAGTATCTCGGTGCTTCATCCTCGTGCAACTATTGAAGAGTGCACTTCATTTTGTCGTAGAGGGTCCATACTTCAAAGTTTATTACTGAGCCACCAAGAGTTTGGTCTCAGTTCTTCCACTACAAAAGCGCGAAGCAGACCTCTTAACGAGGACCAAACTGGTACTCGTTCGGTATGCGCGCCATCTATTCGTCGAGCTTTTTTATCCTCCCATTCCTACTAAAGGAACGGATGGTCTGACGGCAAACCCCAGGAAGACCTATGCGACATTTTTTTTTTATTTTCGAAGCAAGGCACACCACGTCAAAAAGTCCGGGGGCAGCTTCGCGGTATGCGTTTGCACACACTTCCTTATCCAAAACTATGATGGTATTTTGAGCGGTTTCTGCTGCGATGCCGCCGAGTTTTAGCTCGCTGAATTCTGACAAAAAAAAATTGTTTTGGCGTCTTTCGTTCCAGAGCTAAAAATTCACCGAAGACGTAAATTCCGTTCAAAATACTTAGGACATTTGGAAAGGCCATAAAATTCGCTATAAAACCATGTCCAACTTCTCATAGCGATGATAAGAAATACCGGAAGTTTTCTGCACCAAAGATGGGCAACGAAAAACGCGCATTATTCTTGCACCAACCTAATATTTGTACTCACGATCTCCCCTTTCCACTCGATACAAAAGGACCTCTCGTTTTTGCCCGTTATTTGCTCCTCTGATTTCCCTCCAACTCTCTTCTTTGATGAAATGATCCACATGTGCTCTTCTCCCGCATAAAACCCAGTTATTTGAGGATCTCAACTCCACAGCAGTTGTCATGAGCGCATTCTGTGACGCAACTACCAAAGATGGTATCACTAATTATGATGAAGTCGAAGACGATTACCGTGATCGAGTCGTAGCTGAAAGAAAGAAAGTAGGTACCAGTTTGGAGTGATTAACCAATCCTCCCTTGTTTATTCTTTTCTTCCCTCTTTTTTTTCTTTTTGCTTTCCTTTCAGTGATGAATTATCCATAACATAGTTGCGTCTGCTCTTTTAATCGCTCTAAAACAAAAACAAAGTGCCTATCTTAGCTAGAAATCGCAAGCTTTTAAAGGTTTAAGCAATCGATCAAACGCTCATTGTCTATGCTTTCGTATTCGTCGTCTTTTTTCCAATATTTTTTTATCTATCCGTTAATCTGAATATAAAATTCCAGGAAGAATCTCAATTCACCATTGATTTGGATCGATGCTCGCCATTTATTTACTTTTCTAGATACATCAAGCAGTTTTACCGATGCTTGTAAATATTGATCTTATGGATGCCTCATATCTCACATTTGATGCGGACAATCTTCCACATTATGAGGGCAGCGCTGATCCAATTGAGGTATTGATTTGGGCTTTTGTTCGATTTACATAAGGATTTATGTCTTCATCCATAAAGTCCGTGTTAGAATCCATTCCAAAAGCCGATGCCAGTGAGTGCTTGTGCGTTTCTCCTTCATTATTCACCTCTCTCCTCAAATTTCAGATATTTTTACGTGTTCTGTCCCTCATTCTCTCTCTCTCTCTCTCTCTCTCTCTCTCTCTCTTCCTCTCTCTCTCCAAATTTCTCTCTCCAATCACCTTCCAAACTGAAGGTGGTTATATATTTATGCAGACTATTTTCCGCATTTTCCTATTTCCTTCTGGACAATCATTGGTGTACTAGTCGAAACTTTTTCTTCACATAAATTTCAAAAAAAAAGGCCCGTAATGGCAATGGCACCATATTTATTTATTTCCATTACGTGTCGTTGCTAAGACGAGCTATCCCGGCGAAATATACCCATTTTTCACCCAGAAATTTTGGATAAATCACTACGATGCACCATCGAGACTACCCAGGGTAGAAGTTTTGACACTCGTGATAAGCGTGATTAAATTTGTGTGGTGTTACCACGTTCTGTCTGGATAATCTCAGTCATTCATGCGGCCCGGAATTTTGGATAAATCAACCTTTCCGGGGCGTTCATCAATCCCGTCCCTGAAATTTCCTGCGTTCTTTCCTGGATTTATTATAATGTGGAAGGATATCTCCCCGTTTCCTGAGATGTTATCGTTATATCCTGAGCGAGCACACTTGCGCCAGCTCATCTAACGCTGTTGAAAACATTTCGCTGACCTCTCACGATTAGTTTTTGTTCGATAAGCCGTGCAGAGGAGTGAGTCATCCGTCTGTCGCTGATTTGCGTACTCGTTTTATCTGCAGCCATCCGCTGCACTCACCACTACTTCCTGCAGCCATATGGTCTCTGACGCATTTGTTCTATCATCTTGCTAACAGTAAATAGTGCTGTTATTACATAACAACCTTGAATAGTGTATCGAAGCGGATGCCGAATTCACTACATATTGACTTATTTTATTGGTTGAGGTTTTTGCTGAGTCCGCGCGACGAATGGGTGTTGACCTATGGATCGACAATTTAAAACACCATGGATTCTATATTGATGAAACCCTCGAAGTGGATGCACGGCGTCGAGCGGTGAGTTCAGGATACCTTACAGGACCTTCTGCTTTGCTCTTTTCTTTAAATCTAGGTTTGATTTGATTTGATTTATTGAGTTAATACATATAGCAGAGTATAGCTGGACAATAGAGGTGATGATATGCAGCCGCTCATTCTTACTACTGTTCCTTACAAAATTTCATGGAAATTTTCTTGAAAATCACCTTAAATCTAGCTTATTTTCCTTTAAAAACTCCTTTAAATCCTCCCTTTCTATCCTACTCCTTTAAGTCCTCCCTTTCTATCCAATTTTTCTCCAATAATTCCTCCATGGCCTTCGCGTCTACCAATTTTTTTTTCCCGAAAATTCCCCTAAATCCTCCACATCCTCCGATTCTTTAAAATTTCTCTAGCTCCTCCCAAAATAACTGTAACCAGGTCTTTTTTCCCGAAAATTAAACTTCCATACCTTTTCCCTGGAAATTTCCTTTGAACTTTCATACCCAGAAAATTTGTCGTTGTTTAGCTTCGATATCTTCTGGCTGACCTTGTTGCGGATGGCCAAAACCTGCCCATATCATCCCAAACCGTTCGACCTTGGGTGCCAGAGCCTCAGCGCTGGGATGTGGACAAGTAGGACATAATTCTACCTGAACATTTTTCAAATCTATTCTAGGAAATCAGGATAAGAAGAAAAATTTTATAGGATCTATTTGATTAATTTAAAGCGACGTCCTGAGAGAAGGGCAAGAATGGAGAAGATCTTTGAGATACTAGGTAGCTTTGGAGTTCTTTTTTTTTCTTTTTGAAATCATTTCTTATTTTCATTTGTTCATTTCCTCTCGTTTTCCATTCCTTCTTTGTTGTTCATACTTTCTCGTTTTTTTTTTTGCATTGATCCCTTAGGGTAGGTTTAAGCGTTTTTTTATGTTCAAAGAAAAAAATTATTTAGGTGTTGATGCCACGTACTGGGAGGCTACCGATGGTCAGGAGCTGCCCGGCGATTTTATTTACGAACTCATGCCGGGATATCTCGACCCCTTCCATAAGAGACCGATGAAGGCTGGGGAGATTGGGTGTTTTCTGAGCCATTACAGGTTGGAAAATATGTAAAATCATTCTCAAAAAATATTTGAAATCGATCTAAATCTTACAGTGTGTCTTCACTTCTGAATGAACCTATTAACATCTGTTTCTAGGATTTGGCAGGATGTGGTTCGTCTCGGGTTGTCGCGAGTGATAGTTTTTGAAGATGATCTTCGTTTCACTGAAGATGGCCTGGAGCGAATCAAGGAAGTCCTGGAAGATCTGGATGGTTCAAAAATGGAGTGGGATTTGATCTATTTGGGAAGAAAAAAGCAGGCTGATCAGGTACAAAATAGGCCTGTTTACCCGCTTATGAGCCTCTAATCCTAGAAACTATTGTGTTGGAACTGCCTGGAATGGTCAAGCTTCATTTCAGGAAGAAACCTGGGTCCCTCAACATCGACATCTAAGCACCGTTGGCTACTCGTACTGGACCCTGGGTTACATCCTGTCGAATGAAGGTGCCCGCCGACTGCTGGATGCAAAACCTTTGGAAGTGCTACTGCCAGTCGACGAGTATCTCCCGATAATGTTCGATAAACATCCCAATAAAGTGAGTTTTTTTTGGCGTCTGTCATTATTTTTCATCAAAAAATTTATGCGGATTCTCGTCTTCTTTCCCCACAAACAACTTATTGAATCCTCTTCTTTTGAGAAGAATTTCATGAAATTTCTTAGTTCTGTTGACATACAGGTGAAGCGCTTTCTAATTTACCGGTGCAGAATTGTTGCTGGGTCAGATTACCATGATATTTGTCAGGACTAGCGGTGTTTGAAATAAAAATTCTTTGTCTTAATCCGGAAAACGCCCGCAGTGCTTTAATTCCATATCCATATTTTTGATTGATTTATTTATTACCGGATGCAAGAGTTGACAAAAAAGAATGAACTGGGGGGAGGGGGCTGGATGTCTTGGTCGTGGATAACATAGCAAGGAAGACTTAGGAGTATTTAATCATATGTAGCTGCACTGCATCGAATAGCACACTTAGGGAATAGAACTTAGAAATTTCGAGAAAATTTTTAAAAAATCGTAGGAACTTAGGATAACTGCATCGAGTGAGCCATTTAGAAAAAAAAGCTCGTTTCTGGGCTCGAAGGGGAGCTTCTGTTGGTTTTTTTATCCTCATAGTTCATCAAAACCCGCTATATTTAGAACCGAATAATGCATTGGATATGTTTGATTCAAAACTCGATTTCGAGTAAGTTAAAATCATGGATTTCTGGAATGCGAGAGAGAAGTATTACTCTCGGGGAATCTCAATTTGCAAAGGGTTTAGACTTCCTCTTTTTTCAACTTTTAATTTTTTGGGCCCAATTTTGAATTCATAGTCAACTTAATTATGTTATTCTATTTTTATTGTGAACTAGTTATGAAGCCCACCCTACTCGATTTTCCGTCTCGCAAGCATGAAGTATGCTGCACTGACACGATGCATCGTTCCGTAATATCCGGATCATCCAGAAATTTTCTACTGTTCTGAGACTTTTCCGGCCAAAACTTTGTTAATTTTTTTGCAAATTCAACGCTTTTTTTGAATTCATTTTTGCGAACAGGCTACGTATGCATTTAATTCAGGGTATTTTTTTCCAAAGACGTACATTTCTCTTTCTCGAAGGCTTCATTTTTGCGAAAATGTTGCTGACCAAGGATGTTGTTAAGGGAGTAGAAGAAGTGAAAATCTGTCCGCAGAGTAATTGAGGAATGGGGTGGATAAGATACTGGGAATTCGATACGCAGCTGAAACAGTTTTTGCTGGGTCGTTCTCTGGCATGCGGTATGGCACAAGCAGGGAATGTCTTTACAAAAACTAATGCAGCTGGATATCGAAATCCTGCATCGTTCAGCGTATTCCACAGATTTTTCGCCTTTCATTCTTCACGAGTTCTGGGATGCCTCCTTAAAAGGGAAATTTTCACGAATGGGGAAACCTTTAAATGTTTCTGAGCTACGTACATATTTGAAAAGTCCCTAGATTTTTCAAAGTTCCTTAATGGTCCGTCTAAGGGTGGGAACGAAACGACATTTTGTTTTTTCATTGTTACTTTTCATTTCTACACTTTTTTAAACATGTGTTTTCTTGTGTTTATCAGTGAACAGTGTGCATACCCATGCATCGTTGAGATTACCCAGGGTAAACGTCTTAACACCACACATATTTTCCCATGTAACACGAGCTTCATCACCGTTTACCCCGGGTTATCTCAGTGATACATCCAGGCTCAAGTACTGGTCTTTTATCTTTTTTTTCTCCTGAATTTTACTCGAAACCGTGAAGACTCTGTGGAACCCATCAATTTCTTGCTTCACTGGTCCATTACCTTTTAGCCTTGTTGAATTGGTGTTCCAGATTTTTGGCTATTTTCCAGGTATGGTCTTCGTTTTTCCCAGTGCGAAACTTGCGAGCGTTCACGCTTTACCCATTGACCGTATTTCCACAACGCTACACTCATGAAGAAGGATACGTCAGCGATACTGAGGATTCTCCGGTGGTGGCCGCCGATGTCATGGATAAGAAGCTGAGCAAGGATGAGCTGTAGAGAGTGAGAACGTCACAAGGTGTTGGTTTTCATAGGCCTCATTTTTTTTTGAACGCAGCTTGTTGTTTTTGATCATTTTTTTTTGTCTTTCTATCTGCTTACAAGCCATTTGGGGGATTATTTAATGTTGCACAAGAGTTTTCTTGCCAAGCTTTAATTTTATTGAAATATTTTTTCTACCCAGTGACGGACGTGCCACCCCTTCTTCTCGCGAGGTGCAATTAGATTTATTCTCAAGTTTCAATTTTCCCATGGATTCATTTCGGTTATCGCTATACTTCACATGGAGTATAGCACCCAACGCCGCCGTTGCCAGCCACATCGATTTTGATACCTATCGATTTTCGGCGCAGCTTCACCGATGTCCTTGCGGCGAGGGCCTCCGATAATCAATACGCATCAAAGTCGATATTTGCTGCGTGGCGGTGGCGGAAGCTTTCAACATTCGGAATGATCGCAGATCATTGCGGTTTTGATGTTCAATATTACAATATTTTTCAAATTTATCAGGGGAAATCGGGGGAAGCATGGGATAGAGTACAGAAAAAGACTTTTAAAAGAGGCACGTTCGTTATTAGGTTAGCTGGCTCCGCTCCGCCTCGGAATTTTCGTTACTAGCCGAACAAAATCAAATCGAGTCAATCATTTCGATGCTTTCATACTTATTCCTTGTTCTAGCACCATCGTAATCCTACAAAAATGGAGTTATTGTAAAAAGCGAGGGTGATTTTTGTGATCAGTATATAAAATAACCTCCATCCTCTCTAGGCAAACTTTCGGTCGAAATTTCTCCCATTTTACTGTCCCATATGTTACAGCTACTTTTTATTTTTGAGTTATTTTCGAAGCTGTCAACGAAACCCGCATTATTTGTTGTGCTTCTCGCAAATTTTTAACTTTCTTATGCCTTTCACGCTAAGCGAATTATTTTTTATGTAATCAATTGGTAGAAAGGAATAATCAGCATAAGTGAGCTTCAAGCGAAAGTATTTTCATGATGTTTTTGATTTTCTTTGTTTACTAATTTATTTGAAGTGTTTATGTATTTCATCTCCTAACTATGCTTTACATTTCTGATCAATCTCATTACCATGTTGCCATATGTACCAATTATCTCGATATTGCTTTAATTTCTTTCATATTTGTGAAGAACCTGCCTTCAATGTGCCTACTGCCTTTTCCCGTATGAACTGGTGCTTTTTAAGAGTTGTTTGTTGTATGTATAGATAAAGTGCATAGTAAAAGCTTATTGATTAAAATATTTGTATTGCTGATGGCTGTGGTAGTTGCCATGGATTCTGGGCTTTTCTATTTTGTATTCTTGCTAGGATTTGCTGGTTTGTTTTTCGATTTTCGTGGATTTTGCTCCTTCTCTTTTTTTGTGAACTTTTCGAAGTGCTAGTCCTTAGTTACGGTTTGGAACCCGCCTAAAATAAGAGTTCATAAGTTTTACTATCTTTTCTAGTTGACTGACTATGTAGGAATTTTCCTAGAGCTTTTCCCGTGAATCCTGGATAACAAGCGATCTACTGCTTTCCGTATTCATAAAGATACAACGGAATTTTCCTGAATTACAGCACCGTGCGGCTGCTGGAAGTCGCTTCCAGAGCCTGCCAAGCAGTCTCCACTGGCGATGGGCTGCATTTGGTCAAGTGCAGATCTGGTAGGCGGCGGATACCGTATCAAAATCATCAAACAAATTGCTGAGGGTGGATTTAGTCAGGTATGGTATAGTTCTTTTGTGTCCCTCCCTTCAAATTGAATTTTTGCTTTTTTTTTCAAAAATAAATTCATTATTTGTTGCATTATATTCTGGTAGATCGTTTCAAATCCCCTTACAAGTACAATTCCATTATTGGCTCTACTCTTTTTGCCTAGTCACGAAAAAAAAAACGATTTAATTATTTATTGTTTCCCGATACGTTGGGTGACCCGTAGTCTCTTTTGGTACCCTTATTTTTCCCCTTTTTTGAAAGATGATTGGCAAAAAACGGTCACAGTAGCGAGATTCGTTGTTGCTACCAGTTCCCTGTTTGACTCCCTGTCGTAGGGTTTTCGTGAACGTTCTTTCCCCTCATAAATTTCTTGCTCCTTTTATAACCTTATAGCTTTAATTGTGCAGTTTCGTTCTTTAGCCCGTAAGGAGCTACAAAGTTTTTCATGGGTTATACGTCTTTCCCTTTAACTAAAAATTTCTTTAGGTTTTGCTTTGCTCGGACATAGACAGCGGTGAACATTTTGCTGTGAAGAAAATCGCAAAGCATTCACGAGAAAGTGAAGAACGAATATCTATTGAGGTTAGTTGGATCGCTATCCTCATCCTAGCCCAGGTGTTTTTTTTCTGAATATTACGTAGTTTAGATTTCAATACACCGGCAGCTACTGGATGTCCGCAATGTTGTTCCACTATTAGCAGCAATAGCCACAGACCACATCACCTACTTGGTGTTTCCGTTCTACAAGCGAGGTTCCGTTGGTGATGATTTGCTACGCAGGCGTCCGAGGAACGACCATCTTGGTCAGGCACAGGTCGACTGCCATTCTGTTATTCTAGTGCGGTTGCATGAAGGTACGAAGTCGTGGAAGAATCCATTTATTTTAGGTGATTCGTATTTTTCATGGGTTGTGCTCGGCTGTGCGTGCATTACACAGGCTCGGATATGTTCACAGGGACTTGAAGGTAATGTTGAAAGTTTCGAAGAAGCTTATAGCCTACTGAATACCCCAACTCCCTTCATCCTCATTCATTCACAGGTTGCAGCGGAACCTTGAATTCATAGTCGCGTATGAACGGTTATAACGACAATCTTTCTGATAGCTGAATGATTTTTTTTTTGCTTTTTAAATCTTTGCTTGTACCTGTGGCTGCTCTCAGTGCCAGCATTTAGGTGGCCAATGTGTTACGGGCAGATGATGGAACACCGCTGCTGACCGATTTTGGATCTGCGACGAGGTAGGAGTCCAGTCCAGAGTTCAGTTTTGACAGGGAGCCAATTATATTCACGTTGTATGAATGTCTTGTCCTTCACAGTTCCCTTGAAATTTAGCTGACAGTCTGTTAGTTCTCCAGAAGTTTCCCCGCTGTCATTAAAAATTCTAGTTTTCTCTGTGAAGCAACGAAAAATTTCTTAATAATTCAAAGCAAAGAATTATTCATAAAATTGATCGAATTTTCAAACTTTCTATAGCGTTATTGTGTATTATACAGCTCCATTTTCCTCATTTTCTGTCTCGTTCCGTCGAGCGAGAAGTGGTCCCCAACTCTTCGGTATCCCTCCCCAACTCTTCGGTATCCCATTGACTCTACTTCACATTAAATGTGGTGTCCTAGTGCTGTTAAAGATAGATCGCCGTCCTTGCTTTCCTAATTTACCACGTTTTTTGGTTGCTGCGCATATTGGCGTGCTGTGCAGCGCGTTGGGGAACAGTTCTCGCATTGCTATATGTTTTATGTTCATCGTGCCACTTATTTGCCTTTGTTTTCTGACTCATGTGATGGTGCGAGAATTGGTCCCCATTGCCAGCTCAAACACTCACGCTTTGCTGGGCATCATATCGAGCATCCTCTTGTCCCAGACAGCGTATCATTCTCTTTCCACCAAAATATGGTGGCTGCGCTAACAGCGAACAGTGCTGAGCTTTGGGGACCATTTCTCGCATGGCGACAATTTATTCGCCATTCGGTAACGTCTCAATGTCAACATCCACAGCATTTATGAATTTCCGGTGCTATGTGGTATATAGTCCGTTTCGAAAATGACGATGATTCCGCCTGCCTCTTCGAATGCGGCACTATTTCTCGCGTTCTCTGTTTCTCTAATATCTTCACAACTATGTTCCTCGGTGAAACACACTATAGCTTAGAATCTTAGGGTTCCTATTCGGATAGACAACGCACGTGATCAACAGCATGCTATCGACGAAGCGGCCGAGTTGTGTTCGATGCCGTACAGAGCTCCTGAGCTGTTTGACTGTCACATCGGTTCAATAATCACGGAAACAGCTGATCTTTGGGTGAGTCCTCAAACAACTTGTATCACAAATTTGCTTGAATATTCTGCTTTCGAGTAGTTCTCCCACGAAATTCGAGGTTCATGCTAAGCTCCTCCCACTTCCCCCCCCCAAATAGGATTTTTCCCTCAAAAAGTTGTATTTCAGTCTCTGGGCTGCTGTCTGTATGCCCTCTGCTATTTCGTTTCACCATTCGATCTCGTCTATGAAAAGGGTAACAGCGTAGCGTTGGCTGCACAAAGTCCTGAGAAGATACAGTACCCTGAAAATGGAATGTGAGTTGTACAGTGCCCTGAGAATGTAATGTAATTTTTTTATTACGTATTTAGGTACGATAGCCGGCTAACTACCGTGATGCAAGGATTACTAGTAGTAAATCCTAGTCAACGAACATCTATAGATGACGTCATCACAGTGATGACGTCACTAGAAAAGGAAACTGTGGAGAATGTCGGGAATAGCATGGTTGTATAGGTTTTTTTTCATGCGTTTTTGTATATTACGGTCGTCCTTCTAAGTATTCACTTACCTGTGCCCAATAGTTTTGCGGTTGAACCGCAGGACTTCGTAATGGGGTGATAAAGGAGTTATCAAAGCTTTCTACAGGTTTTCGCTGCACATCTTTGTAATTCTTACATTTTTCGTCCCGCTGATCGTATGGTTTGACGATGTTATACGGTTATTTTATTCGGATACGTACGCAATTGCGGAATTTCCCGTTTTCCTCGAGTTTTTATCGTTCTTTCTGTGTTACAACAAAATGTGATCAGTATGAGGGTTAAATAGTGTATGTACTGAGAAATTTCCAAAGAAATAAATCTTTTAACACTGGTTTTCGGTCTGTTCTTGATCTACTTATCAGGAAGTGCTGTGTGGGCGTGTCGTATGCTCGTTAGCCAATCGCAGCCAGCATACGACACGCCCACACAGCACTTCCTGATATCCCCCAGGTGAGGAAGCGAAATTTCCGGTCTCGTAAAGTGGAGGCGGAGGTGAAGAATCGCTGCAGAACGGAGGGTGTGAAGCGAAAGATTCAGAGAAGTTCATATGGGGATCCCATGCAAGAGTTTTTGCCTCCCTGGGTAACTTCCAAGAGGCTATAGTTGTTGTGGCCACTAACCATTATATATCTTGGAATTCGTTCTTTATCCATTTTATCGTAGGTTCCTATCTGCCAAAGAGTATTTGCTTGACCAAGCCTGGAAATAAACACCTAATGGCGGTCCCGAACGAATTTGTGACTCAATTATGACAGAGAGCGACATTATTCGTTTGTTTACTCTTGTTTACTGCTAGGCTGTTCGATGTCAATCCTATAATATGAGCAGAAGTCTGGAAATTGAGGATTTGTCAGCATATACGGTCTAAGTCGGATACTTTCATAGGTTCGCAAGTGAAAGAATTAACTTGCATCGTTGGTGGTAAAGGGGCGGACCCACTGCTAAGTGATTGGTGCATTCATACACCTCTTCACATCGTTCATTGTTGACTCGTCTTGAAATTTGTGAAGATGAATAGTACTGCAGACGGAAGCGAGTTTCTGGAGAAAAATGGAAAAAGATGCTTCAATCCACCAGTCATGTGACAGTGACTCCGCCCCTTTCTGCACAACGATTCGGCGACTTCTTGACCAGTTCCGCTTGGAGCAATGCGAATTTCATCGTTTCTTTTGAATTACAGCAGTAATAGCAGTAATATATGACTTATTTTAATGAAGGATGTAACTATTTTAATGAAGGATGTAACTTCCGACAGGGTGGGCCAAAATTAGGGGTACTGCCTGTGCGCTGTGATTTGCTCTAGTATTGACAAGCTTCAAGGTGCTCTCGAGATTTCTTATTTTTTCCTATAGTCCAAATCTTCTACTTTCTGTTCGATTCATTACCTGTCGGTTTAAATGAATATCCAATTATAGACCCATCGTTCTGTCACTATCACTTAGCACTACAACAACGTTAAGAAACGCGAGAGTTGCAGCCCTTCAAAAGTGTGGAAGAACTTCATATCCGCAGAGTGATACGATGTGTCAAAGCCCTGGCAACAGAAGGCATTAGTTCCACCCGCGATAAATGTCGTTTTCCAAAAATTTGTGCCGAAATTGCGAAGAAACAGAGTGTGACTGACGCATGTCGATGAGCCGTTCCCATCAAATCTCTCGTGAAATGAGCACTATTTAGCCATCAATGAGAACTACTGTGAGGAAACAATTAAAGAGGGACTTCTCAAATGAGAACAAGTATTCGTTCATTTATTCATTCAATTATTAGGTTTCTTAAGGAAGACGTGTGAGAGTTGAAAGAACACAGAGACACATTTTACGTGAAAACACATTTTCAAATCATCTATGGCTTGAGTAGTTTTGCAGAGATAATGCGCTTGAACTGTCCCAAAGATGGTGTAGTTTCCTTGGTTAGTTTTACGTCTGCCGCTACAGCTTTAACAGAAAATAATCACATCTAAGCGTAGTTTTACCATAGTTTCTGATCACCACCCCTAGTTCTAGAAGGTACAGTTTTGAACAGATTTGAAAAACAGTCAACGCATGCGGACTTTTGGCAATGGCTTTCATCACCAACTAAATCAGCGTGCGCGAAAACCCTAGTTTACGAATCGTCACCCATGAGCGTTGTGGAAAAGGCTATAATCGGAAGTTGGACCACATTTGGACCGTATCATAATTATAGACGCACCTCCGACAAAAAACATAAATACCACATTCTTCGGCAGAAAGTTCCCGTTTTAGTATTGCAGTTAGTAGAGGCAAGTATTCACTATATTACCACCAAATACCAGATGAATCGAAACCCTTGGGAGCTGACCAGGTAAAGATAACCTTTTTGCATGTTCCAGCCGCCTGAAACTGAAATTTTGCCATTTTGGGGGTGCGTCTATAATTATGATACACACTGTAGTTGTAGTTTGAGTGACGAATACAGTAATCAATTTATTACCCGGCTTAAACCATGCCTAATTTTTAACAGGGTCAACGCATGCAATCTTCTCAAATTTTGCACGGAGATCCATTATCATACTCTTTGCTGCATACCATATGAGCTGATAAATCTTGGTTTTTTTTTGTTCGGATCTCCTCCCTCCCTCCGTACTCCCCTAGAGACAAAGCCGAGGTGATGTGTGAAGATGTCGCTCGTTTGTGAGGTGCTGCCGGCTGCCAGCACAATTAGCGTTGTGCTCGTCGTTTGCTGCCAATTCGCGCATTATTGCTTCGGTGAAGATGTCGCGACGTCGCTTTGCATAACGGAATCAGCGGACATCCACGGCGACGAATGCGAAGTGCATTCCGGAAAAAGAAATCACGTAGCACATGTGTGCAACGTACTTCATGCCGTGAATGCGATTTTTTATGAGGTGAGTATTTGGAACCTTGGAAGTGTTCATGTAGTCCAGCGAGGGTACTACTGATCCAAAACCATTTATAAAGACCATAATGTAACGTCCTACGGGGCTTCCTACACTTTGCTTCAACTTTCTGGTTTCAGAAACTCCTTAATACATGAAAAAATCGCCTCCATGCGAGAAATCTGGGGTGGTAGTAAACCTACTGAAACTGTCAGTTAACGAAGAACGTTAACTGGCAGCTAACTCAGACCCTACGGGGAACTACGGGAGAGTAATGTAAGCTTCATTGACCCGAACATGGTTTTCTAAGTACGATGCTTAAAAACTATGACGGAACGGGGACCATACCTGCAGGTAAACTCACAGTTCGAAATCGCACTATGAGCTAACAGTTACGTTGAACTTGCTGCCAGTATGAAACGACGAGGACGCGGTGAGCGAAAGAGTGGCGCGCGAGACGCAGACGACGATCTCGTCGTTTCGCGAAAAAGTCCTCCAGAGGACTTTTTGCTCATGGTTCGGGTTCATCGTTATAGCCAGTCGAGCGTGCACTGACTCCTTTTTAGTGAAGACACATTTCCGGGTACACCCAGCTGATCGATGTTCCCACTGTCTCGATCACCATGACCTTCCGTCGGAGATCATCAGTGACTCCAATCTCCTGGTGGCTCATTTCGACAGCTGAGCCCTACTCCTTCCTGAATTAAATCCCACATATTTTATGGGCGTAGAACTACATTTTTGAGCTTAATGCATCAAAGTTAGGTTATGCGGGAAGAGATTCACTGGCCGCTTGGGGCATAATGGTCACATAAAGTCCCGTTTGCACTCGAATCCATGGTTCAGAGGTATGTCAGCATACTCGGAGGACAATGGGCATCCCATCTGTGAAGGTTCGAAACCTCTAAGTGTTTGAAGGTTTTGCAAGAGCGTCATCATCCAAAGACCACAGTTGTCAGTTAGCTCCTAGCTAGTTCATGGTTGTAAACCAGAGCTGACAGTTCACCGCGACCTTCTGCTCATCGTTTCATCGCCGTTCCAGGAGGTTTACTACCACCCCTGCAAAAATATTGCTTCTGTTCCTTGGTTTTTCCAAATTTCTTACCTGTTCTGCCAACAAAGTTCCCTTTATGCAGTCCCTGGTATTCTTTATGTTGCTGAATGGGTGACGGTATGAATGGGGCAGCAGCTTCTTTGTGACGTGATCGGCGACATGGCAAACACTCGGATTACCGTTGAAGCATGACGTTCGAAGAGTCGTCGGCAAACAAAACGAGTTGAATTTGAGACACTGTGCGAATATTTCATCTATAATGGATGAACAGGAGATAGGAAACTTCTGGGAAAATCCTGAAAAAGGCTAGTTCCTAGAAACGTAAGAAAAGTTTGGACCCCAAAAAGGGAGGAAATGTACATTTGTGCACGGTCCAGTAAGACACGTGGTATACTGTGAGCAGCTACCAAGAATGTACGGACTTTTCTGTGGGATTTTCGCATAATAAAGCGTGGATTCCACCTTGAGGTGAGCAAAAATGAATTTGAATTCTGTACCGGACTCTTATCTAATCCACCAGGCTGTAAAGGAAAAAAACACAACAAGTAAATAATGGTTTACTTCGATCTTTATCCGCTTAGCTAACGAGCCCAAGTACGTAATCACTTCATAGAGCGGTGTGATGTGTTGTCGAGGAACAATAATTGAAGATGCGACAGATCGCAGATCTTTGAGGACGGATACCAGTAGGATAAAAATATCCTGAAGTGATATCCTGGAAGGTTACTGAAAAACGGCGATCATCTACAAACTAGTATCAAAGACATATTTGTTGTCTTTCTTCTAGGAACAACAATTTATTCAGAGATTGAAGGGTAGGTTTTATTTGCAACCGAAACAGAGAAGATAAGGAAACCGAATCTCTTATTATAGTCCGTTCCAAAAACGACGATAGTTGAGTATACTGCCAGTGACATGCATTTCTCGTCTGCCTCTCCAAACACGGCACTATTTCTCGCGTTCTCTCATTCTCTAATTTCTGCGCAACTACGTTTCCCCGTGGAACACACTATATTTTGTCACGATTTCTTTCTTAATGAAGGCAAGGAATATTTGTGGAGTTTTCATAAAATATAGAGAAGTATAGTCGTGTAGCAATTCATCTGTATGGTTGCTATTTGTAAAAATGGTAGTCCAGAAGAGGCCTGTGTAATTTTCTCATTTTCAGGATTTAAGGAAAATAGATCGGTTGATATCAACTGCTCACAGCTCACTTCATTTGATTTCTACAATATTCACATTAACTAAGCTGTGGTGTTAGTTAGCGAGAACTGGTCCCCGCAGGTTTGGCGAAGTAATCAAAGAAGAGTTTGCACTACTGTGGCTTGCTTTCCTAAGATACAGCGCCTTCTTACTGAGCTCCATGAGGAGCTGGGAGGTCAAATTCTCCAGTTGTCGCCTTTTCAGCTATTTTTTTGTGCAAATTTCATGGAAATAAATGGATTTTGGTTCACTGAAACATTTTTACGACGGTAGAAGTTGTCGGGTCATTAATGTATTCTGAGGTGCTCCACAGACAGTAGAGAATAGAGAAATTGTTGTTCACAGGTTTTGAAATCATATTTGTGACAAATTGAGGTGAAAATTGTCAGGACACATTTGTTTTCTTGCATATCTCATCTGAGAACCCTATAGATGATCAGAAGAAATACCGTAAAACACTAAAAACGTCTTAAGAGTTTCAAAGGGACCAGTTCTCGCGCAAAAATTCCCCCTCTTTCCCGCTACACAGAAAATCCAGTTGCAAGCCCCCTGCGACAGCATTTTTTGCAGCGATGCCCTTGACATGTTGACATATGTGTTTGAGGTCATTGCCCGTTATTTACCCAAGAAGCAGTAGAAATGCAAACATAACTTGGAGAAACGTCGTCACACCAGCAGCTCACCGGCGGCCACCACGCCCACGACTATTTGCCAAGCGCTCGCGACGTCGCGGATTCCGGAACATCTCATGTTTCGTGGATTTTTTTCCGTAAGGTGACAATGGCAGGTGTTCTTCCGCGGATTTTTTTTCCGGTGGAGCGACGTGACAAGTCGTGTCCGGACACTCGCATTTACAAATCACGCCGACTGTTTTTTCACGCACTTTTGCACACTTTGCGAGTGGAGAGCTTAGAAATGCTCTTAAGTAGCGGGTGAATAGCGAGAAATTGCTGTTTAAACAGTCAAGTAGCAGGGGTTGAGAAAAAGTTCAGAGCACAAGTAAATATGCCAGGAATATTCCGGAAGTGGCTTTTGAGATGGCCAACTGGTATAAAATGCTCATTTGATAAAGCAGAATTAGGTGACGAAGGTTGAATTTCGATTGCCTTCCAGAAAATTTCATATTTCAGGACTCACGCTCCAACGAGCGTAGAAAATTAAATCAAACAAAGTAAAATGTTGTGTTTCATATTTTTCATAATTCTGTTTCTTACGAATCCCATCTCCAATCAAAAGGTGGAATTATTTCTCAAGAATTCTCAAAAATTTCTGTAGAAGCCTCTTAGTCATCTAGAAAAGTCCAGCGCACTAGAGAAATGTTCTGGATTTTACTGCCTAAGCGATTCATTTTGTTGAATTGTTGTTGAACTACCTACTTTTTTAATGTACGTGTGTAATTTCAATGCCAATTAGACCAGTTGTTCTTCTAAAGAAACCCACAACCAGTCTTTGTACTTACCTGGTTGTTCTTTGCCCTCAACGTGAACAGGAATGGGAGCGGGAGATCATCCAACGGTTTTTAAACCACATCTGGCCGAGAATGCTCACAGAGAAGGGAACACGGAAGTCAAAGCTGGTAGCTCACCATGTAGTGGAGTGCAGAAATGCTGTGAAGAAGAATACTGATACGTATATTAAAATGCAACATCTTTAAAACACTTGTTGCGTATACTGGCAGTGCTCATTTATTCTACTCCCGCTCAGATTTACTTTCAAACCGTCCCATCCACTGTTTTTTCTGATATAGAGAGTAGTAAAAATCATGGAGGCTCGACCTTGGATACAAAAAGGAGACGCTGTCTGAAACTCTTGCTGCTAAGAACAGTCCTAACCCTGACGGAGACCTACTACTTGGGACGTAACATACGCCTCCTCATTAGGAGAGGGGTAAAAACACTAGTACCCACCACGACTTATAAAGCTTGTCAGGCACCGTCTACGCTAACGTCTACCACCCCTGAGAAGCTTAATAAAGCTTCAAAGAGGTTGTCGAGGTACACACATTCCTATCAGTCTTTGAGAATGAATTCCGAAAAGTTTTCTCCTGCAGGTTAGGTTGATAGTTATCGAGTGATCGGAAAATGGCAGAACAGCAAGATGTTATAAGAAACAAATTCAAATCTTTTAAGCGCTAGTTAACCCATAGGTCATGAACCAGATATTTATCAAAAATACTAAATTTTTTTTTCTTTTTTTACACAGAAGGGAACACAGAAGTCAAAGCTGGTAACTAACCATGTACTGGAGTGCAAAAATGCTGTGAAAGACAATGTTGGTACGTATGTTAAAATGCAACATCTTTAAAACACGTGTTGTGTATACTGGCAGTGCTAGACGTTTTTTTTCTGAACCTTTGAGTAATCACTCTGCTCATTTTTCCAGAACAAGCTTCATCGCTACTCTCTACAAAGGGAACTTCTATGGCAGGTACAGATACTTACTGCATTTTACTAATTGCAGTTCCCCTCTCTTCCAGCAATATATGAATGAAATATTTCAACAAACATTTGATAAGGGGAGAGTACATTTCTGTCTAGATTTGTTCATAAAAATTCATTTAAATAAAAATAGACATATTATTTCAGAGGCAGAATCAGTTAAGATGTAGTATATTACATTTTTTTTTCCCTTCTAAGCCCTTCCACAAAAAAGCCTCTTGGAAGTTTGATCATTACCAAAACTCATGAGTTTCATTTCAAGGAGACGGATGTGGACGTGATCCACGGTGTGGGGTGACATTGCACAACACCCGACCCATGAATTTATGGTTCTTCGACCACGCCGCTCTATTAGAAGCGTAGCAATCATATTCGACAACATAACGGACCTAAGCAGCATATAGTGAGCAGTTAAAAACTCTTCACTGGCTTCGGTTGCTATGTGAGAAGCCTCGATCACAGTCAAAACTGAGAAATAGGCCATATGGGGATTATGAATGCCAGAACAAACTGAATCAACTGCTGAATCCGGCTGAAAATTTGCATGTTCCTGGACCAAAAGATATTTTAATCGAATGAGCCAAATTCTTCAAGAAGAATCAGGTTGGAAGGAGCTATCAAGCAATAAAAACTACTTTGATTGTCATTTATTTATTTATTTATTCACTCAATACATCGCAAGGGCGTGTACATTAAAGAACATCAAGCGCTAAAATGTAATGGAGGATATTCATTGGGCCTTTTTGTCACACTATAGTAATCTTTCATTGTATGAACAGATTGTGAAGGACTGGAAAAATAACTGTGTTGATTATACCCACAAAGTTTCCACAAAAAAGGTCGAAGAAGAACAAATGCTGAAGGTTTCAAGGTATTCATACATGCATGCAGCCTATCAGTAGTTGTTGGGTGTAAATGGTGTTATGGAGAACAAGAATTTTTTCGAGCATTAGTGCATTGCATAGAAACTCTATACCCAGAATTTTCGGATGTTAGGAATTCCCATCTCCTAACAATCCTGAGCTAGACTTACTTCCCCGGAACGCATTGTATTGACAAACGAAAATAAGCTTACTTTCTTGGAATGTGGGTATATGTAAGCTACGCCACAGGGCAAAGTCCAGAGTATATCACAGTCAGATTGCTCAGAGTTTCTAACACTGTCTTTGTGAGCTTAAGGACATAATACACTCTTAAGATCCTCCATCACAGAACAAAGAACGCAAAGGAAAGATGAAGTTTTATGTGACCGAAAAGGCCGAAAAGTATGGGCGTCACATAAAACTTCGTTTTTCCTTTTCTGGTTGGAAATATTTTATTTTTTCCATTATAACAGCTGCGCAACCACGTGAAAAATCAGTTTCACAAGGAATTTAGATGTTGCATTCCCTGGCCTCGGTATAGGCCCTCAACCTTGCCATCACGAAACCCCCTATGCGCCGCAGGTAGTCCTCACCAATTTCTGAACAGTAGTACAGAGTTAGCGCTGTTCATATTCTAGGTTCGTAATATTCTTGTTCTCTAGTGTTTCCTCCATGGAACCTCCAACGGAGAAATCCAACGTGTTCATTTCTCATGTACAGAATGAGCCCTAAATCCTGCTAAGGAATCTGGGGGACGCCTCTTCTAGGAAGGCAAAAGAGTTATGAAGTTCTCTTTCTATTGCTGCAGTGGACTCTCCGAACTGCACGAATGTTACAATGGATTCGCAGTGCGGGCACGCTCGGTTGTCTTAAGAAATCCAACTGAGCTGTAAGTCAAAAGAAAGAAGATTTTATGGCGTTTCTAAAATATGTAAAACAAAGACGTGATAGAAGTCGAAAGTATGAAAATAAGAGCGCCAAATGAGGTGGCCATACTTTTTGGCCACTCTGTAGTTAGCGAGTAAAAAAAGCAGTATTGGGGAATGGCATAGGCGAGCAGTCGAAGTGGGCAGATGAGCCATGCATGGCGGCCCAGAACATCCGTCCTTGTGATGGTTCTTCTGTGCCACACAAATTACTATAAGGACACATTTATCTCGACCTTACTGTTCCGAATAACGTCCTCTTTGGAGTCCAGTGCAGTACAGAAGAAATATCGGATACATTTGAAGTGAGAATGTCCAGGTTTCACGATCTATAAGGATAAAAACTGCCACTATATGTCAAGTAAAATACTGGTTCTGCACCTGCACCCACAGCACGTGTAATAACCATGATTTTTGATTTGGACAATAACCACTGATCACATGACCACACCCAAGAACTAAAAATCGGAAATTCCTTGAAGGATGAATGAATGAATGAATGAATGAATGAATGAATGGGAAAAATGAATGGGATGAATGAATGAATGAATGAATGAATGTATGTATGAATGAATGAGTGAATGAGTGAATGAGTGAAGGAATGAATGAATGAATGAATGAATGAATGAGTGAATGAATGGATGAATGAATGAATGAAAGAATGAATGAATGAATGAATGAAGGAACGAATGAGTGAATGGATGAATGAATAAACGAATGAATGAACGAGTGAATGAATGAATGAATGAATGAATGAATGAATGAATGAACGAATGAGTGAATGGATGAATGAATGAATGAATGAATGAACGAATGAGTGAATGGATGAATGAATAAACGAATGAATGAATGAGTGAATGAATGAATGAATGAATGAATGAATGAATGAATGAATGAACGGATGAATGAATAAACGAATGAATGAATGAGTGAATGAATGAATGAATGAATGAATGAGTGAATGAGTGAATGAATGAATGAGTGAGTGAATGAGTGAATGAGTGAATGAATGAATGAATGAATGAGTGAATGAATGAATGAACGAATGAATGAATGAATGGGATTAATTAATTAATTAATTAATCAATTAATCAATTGATGAAAGAATGAATGAATGAGCGAATGAGGTAGGAAATGAAAGGTTGAAAAGAGGACTACAGCCGCGCCAAGGGAATATATCGAACTTCTTCCTTAGTCATACCATTCACTGGAAATGCTCGATGAGTCAGTTCGTCATTTCAGGTGGAAGAAATGTCGCCGTTGGTGCACTCCCAGTGCAAATCAAGTCTTGTTTACTACTTCGTCTTCTTTTGTCTGCCCCCCCCCCCATTTACCCTCCTATGGAATTTTACGTAAATTTGCACAAAATGCTGCCACATCAGCTGGTGCTTCTGATGCAGACGTCATCGCCATGAAGCGCGACGTCTTCAGGCCTGCTGCCAGCTGCGATGACGTCATCGGTGTAGTGCACTCACGCTGTTTCCGCTGCGATTTGTTTGACACTGACTGCTCTCTGCCTCCTTTCACATGACAATAACCGGCCGATACCACGCCATGTGCGCCCGGGCTGAATGTGTGTGTGTTTGCCGAGCGTCGTCGACCCGTCGACGCCGCCGCTTTTCGCGAACTTCTCACCGTGTTCGGGCTGGGCTCTTGGTGGTCTTACGGATTTTCTGGATGAATTTTTGCCTGCTGTTTATCTATATTCGCCCTCACGTCACGATATATGCGGCTAGGTGGGGAAAATGTGATGGTAGGTCAAAATATTTGGATAGGTAAATTAACGAAAATATTTGTTTTGGAATAAACGTAAGCTGAAGATGTAAATTATTTTTCTGTGCGTGTCCGGAATGGATCCATATAGTACATGCCCATGTCCTTAGCCTCACATTATTCACTCCTGGGCTAGAATTTGTAAACGGCTAACCCGGAAAACTAGCAAAGGGTAACCTAACCGGCTATACAGGAGAGTATGTAAAGCTAGGAGGCGCAGAACATCAAATTTGGTTTGCTGACCTGGTTTCGGTGGGTTCTGGGGTCATGAATCCCAGCGATGTTTGGGCAGCGGGGATCCTGGAAGTTTCCCCAGAAGAAGAATCTTGGAGTTTTCGGGTAGATCCACTTTCGGAGACTTTGAAATTTTGTTATCTTGTATTTCTACGGGAACATCCACTTCCGGAGACTTTGAAATTTTGTTATCTTGTATTTCTACGGGAACATTGCCTGGAAATCTGTGCGGTGAAGAGTCTACCCGTATTTACTAGTAGTTGAGTTCACCCTGGTGATATACGTAGTTTCCAGAAAATTCTCAGCTTCCAAGTTCGTTGGGACTCTGGTAGCCCTAAAAAGGACAGCAGCGAACTCCCTGAGGACCTGCTGGTGCGAGTGAGGTTCTTGGTGTCTGCGATAAATGGCCCGGCAATCAAAGGGTAGAAGCCTTCATAGAGATTCATCTGTCCTGGAAAATTTTCTCATTTCCTAGCCACGAGGTTCTTTGCGAGAAATTTCTGAGGGGTTTTCTTTTGTTTGCGATTTTTTAGTAGTGATATATTATTTTCTACAAACTTTCCCACTACCAAGTTTGTCTGGTCTTCGGAAATCCCAGGAAAGGACTTGAATCCTCAAACTCCACACTGGGCTTGTATTCATTCTGGTCTTTTTTAGAAAATTCCTGTTACTTTAGGAAACTCTGCCAGCTACGTTCTTCTAGGTCTCTTTCCATTTCCTGAGAAATTTCCCATGAAAATTTTCCCATTTTTCTCGGCGTAAAACGTCAGGATTTCAGAGTAATTCTCGTAAGATAGCAGGTTTCTGAACAGAACTGCGAATTAACTGGTTCTCTTAGTGCAATGGCTCAACATTAATGAGTCCGCTTCATCGGTAGTACGATTGTGTGGGCATCATCACCGTCCGTCTTGTCACGAAATGTTGTCGTGATATAGTCATGACATTGGCTATTCGACGCGCCTCAGGAAGTAAGATGGTTATTCTGGAATTATTTTTTTTCTGAAAGTTAGGATAGGGGGGGCAGACACTTCTGGCGTCCATATATGCATCCCGAATGGCGCTTATATCCTAAGCTCACACAAGACGAGCGAACAACTGACACCCACACGCGTCGCGTACTCGAAGCGTACAGGCGACATCTTTGCTTCTACATCTCGCAGGCGAGCTAAAATGCTAGAATGACATAGTAGAGCCATCATTTTGGAAAACTTTGTGTGGGACTGTACTTTTCTTTTCTTTTTTTTTTTTTGGTTCTCCAGGTGGTGTTGTTTTTATTGTGCCTGTTGATTTTTTTCTTTTTTTTCCACCGACTTTCTTTTAATGTTATCAGAAGCTACTTTTCCTGGTCTTTCGGAAGACACAAATATTTCAAAAATATCTATTATTATGACAGGAGGAATCATCTATCGTTTTTCATATTTTTTGTTCATTCCGTGCTCATTTTCCTTTTTTTTTGTCATTCTTACCTAAGCGTCATGGTCATTTTCTCCTTTACTTCTTTCCCACCGTGCATAGATTTGTGCTAATTATACCAACAGGACATCTATCACTCGCGCTGCATGTTCGCACATGGGGGAATAGGGTTGGAAAAGCCTTCGCACAGGAGCAGCATCACCTCTCGATCTGTCAAAGTCCTTCACCAAACGCGCTCCATTTTCAAAATTGTGGCCCGCGGCCAAGGAGCGATTCACAGTTCCTTTCTAGTCCGCCGATCATCATTTGAACACATTTTTTTTCTCTAAAAAAATCCCTGTAGCTCGAAGACCTTTCTTACAAATGTTGTCCAAGGCTTATCGAACATTTTTGCGTGCTCATCTTTTCTAAAGGATTATTTCCGTAACTGCAGACGACACACTAAAAATCACGTCCATCTTGTCAGCTGTAACTATACAGTATCCAAATGCAATATCTGAAGCTAAGGAAAGCTATAGAGGGTGCCCTGTGGAGAAAGGAAGTGCTGGGAAATGACGCTGCCGGCTTATGGACTCCATATCAATCTTCCGGGTCAAGCACCGCCCACTATTGTCCAGCGCGCGTCGATGTCCGTAAATGCAGAAAAAAAAGACAGGGAAATCGTCGTCGTTTTCTCTTCTTCTCTATTTATGACCTAATAAACTAACAACTTCCTTTAGACCATAAATTCTAGCTTTTTGAGGCTTCCTCACATTTCTTTCCTGAAACTCCTTATGGATACGCAAATGCAGAATCCTCCCATCTACCGTATCGCACTGACCTTTTTTGATTTCGTCGTCGTTCTCACGTATACTTCTCCCCATTATACTTCAGAACATCGTTAGCGCATGATTCTCTCACACACACGGCCCGCGGGTTGCCACAGGCGTATGATGAAAAATGGATGCGGGCCATTGTCCACACGACACGGCTCGCTCGCACGTAGCAACCTGTCATGACGAGAATAATCGTGTCCAGGATACCCGAGTAGAATCCACGAGTGATCTTTGATCTCGAGCATGGTCTCTGAGAATTTTGAGACTAAAGAAAATGAAACGAAACTGTGGAAATGTGATGTAAAAATACTTTGTCTGCATTCTTGGTACTCTCTCCGAGATGTGTGCTCTCGACGTGCTTGATTTTTTTGGGTAATTTTTTTTCAAAATGTGGATCTCTATTCTTCTGTTCTATAATATCAGAAGGGAAATTTTATATTTGTGCAAAGAATTTCTACACCAGTTTTATTACACCTACAAGATGTTCATTACATCTACAATGAAGGTGTTGTAGTGAATAAATTAATGCAAATCAATCAGTTTTACAAATTAATGATTATTTATTATTATAAAAAAATATTTTTGCTAATTTCATTTTCCATCTGGATCTCCACAGCCGCGGAGACCCACTTTCCCACGCCCCTCCCCCCTCTCCAGACCACTTTCTGAGTCAGGCACTGCTGAAAAGCGATGCTACCGAGCTCAGAGTATTGGACAAGTGGATAAATTAGCCAATCATAGGAGCGAAGCCCCACCTATTCCATCCGCGCTGCAAAGATTTGGCTGATTGTAGGCCTGGTAATGTTTGTGTTAGGTTTTGTTGATGCAAGTTAAACGGCTCCTTTTTTACAACAGTTCTTCTCCTCACAACCATGAGATTTCCCGGATATTTCGGATATATGCAGTATGAAAAAAAACTTGTATTACTAAAAATACCTCATGATAAAACAATAGAAACATGCTGCTTTATACTGGTTACCTGAAAGTAATGGGATGGAGATATCGAGTTCTTGCACAAGATCGCCCAACCCGGAGCTCTGGACGAAAAAATTGATTGTCTGAAGTAGTTTTTTTTTCTTTCAGGAAATGGATGTGTCAATATCCAGGATATTAGACCCATGGATTATCTCCGAACATTCCCAGGTTTCCCCGGACTAGACCAAAACAATCAGTCTACCATGGGGGTTTCTTTGTTTTTATCAGCCGTACCAAATCCTATCAAGGTCCAAACATCTCCACATCCCACTGCTAGCAAGCCATTCTTGACAATTTGGCAAAAGTCTCCCTGACGTACTCCCTGGGGAGGTTTTAAGTGGGTCTTAGCTGAGCCCACCCAATCCTAATCCTAGGGAAATTTCCTCGGGAAGTCCCTGGCTTTTTTTGCTGGGATGATGACTGTGGGAAAATGCGGCTGGCGAATGGGAAATCTATGTGAGGTAACACTTTGCTGGAATGTTGCACTCACTCAAACTTCAACTCAATTTCGTTCCTCCGAAATCCACTAACTCGATTTCGGAAATTGCCGCGTTGCTCAGATGGCCGCCGCCGCCGCTTCAGAGCGCACCTCATAGCGGCGGACGGCCCGGCTGTCGATTCGGTGGCATCTTTTTTCGTTTTTCCTTTGTTTTCTCCCTTGGTTTCGTTCATCTAGTTAGTTCTATGCTTATGTGAGGATTCATACCTATCATCCTTGAGTTGTGTTCTAGAAAATCACTGCTCTACCTGAAAGTAAGACCAGAAGACCTCTTCTTGGAATGCCACAGGGTTCCCAAGAAACATGCAAAAGTGAAGAAGTTTGGGAAAAGAGGAATCCACCAAGGGTATTGAGAAATCCCCAAATTTAAACCTTCAAGAGTGTGTCCAAGAAAATTCTGGATGCATAGGGGTTTCCCAGGCTTGTATCCGGTTGCTTTCTCTCCAGAATCTCTGGTCTTCTCCCTGAGTTCCGCTTTCTAGACCTATCCTTTGGCTAGAAAATGAGATTAGCATTTATATAGGAGCGGTTTTCTCTGAGAAATGGCTACTGACTTCCAGAAAATGCCATTTTAGCTCAAAAAGAAAAAGAGATGAGGAAGCAACCCTTTCTGCTGGTTTATGCTTTTTCTACACATCGAAGGCTTCGCGAGTTTTTCACCCTCCTGGGAACCATAGCTGTTTCTCATGGATTTTCCAACTCTTTAATCCGTCAACCGTTGGTGCTTGCAGCTTGGGTTCTACTATCGTGGGTAAAGTGCTTACCTTATGGCTTTTGACTTCTTGCTTAGGGCAAAGAGTTTCTTCTCTTCTTTAGTACCCCCTTTTTTCATTATTTCATTTATTTATTTATTTCATACGTCCATACGCGTGCTCTGTATTGTATATACCTACCTCCTTATGAGGGTGATTTGCAAGGGATGAAACAATGCGGAATAAATACGTAGAGATTATACACTAATGCAATGCTTAAGTTCTATAGATGAGTTTTTTCAACGATTCCCTACACTCTTTCTATTTTTTTTGGGATTTCTCTTACTCTTTTATTGTCTCCTTTAAAATCTTAAGTTTGTTATCTGATAATTATTATTTAGTATTTCTAACTTTTGTTTTCTGGTAGATAATTCTTACTTTCCTACGGTTTCCAAAGTCAGATTTTGCTCGGTTGTTACTCGTTTTTCCGTCGTATTTGTTGGGAATTCGA
This sequence comes from Ancylostoma caninum, assembly GCA_037903475.1. Taxonomy (NCBI): domain Eukaryota; kingdom Metazoa; phylum Nematoda; class Chromadorea; order Rhabditida; family Ancylostomatidae; genus Ancylostoma; species Ancylostoma caninum. The sequence goes on from JBAJFG010000428.1 coordinate 406,245, forward strand.
CGCACAACTGCAGATATTAATCCTATGTAGTTTATCTATCTATTTATTTATTTATTTATTTATTTATTTATTTATTCATTCATTTATTTATTTATTTATCAAATGCACTCATGGTGCTCCAAACACTGACTGAAAAGGAAAAACGCAATACAGAACTACACGAAGAACAAAAAATGCTTTAAAAATTTCAGATTCTGAAAAGCAATACTAAAGCTTTATAGGTATTATCGCAGTTGCGCAACACACATTAATTCTATTTGTCTAGCGCCTTCTGCTAAATATTTACCACACAATTTAAGGTTCCATTGGAGTATGCTACTACCAGAAATCAGTAGTTATCGTCGTCTTGTTGCGAAGTCTTTTATCAGGAACAAAAGTTTTTACGATGAATTCTCATAGATTCTGTCTCTACTGCAGAGAAAATAAAGATTTTCTTATCGGATAGATACCCACAATTATTCTGAGGCCGAAAATGTCATGAAGGTTACCCATGGTAAACGTGTTAATACACCCAAAATTTACCAGTAGTCAAGAAGCGCGTGAACACACTTATCTGGATTAGCCTATTTCCTGCTCATCTCGTAGCCTCACTCCTCCATGAAAGATTTGCAATGACTCGGGAAGCATTTGGAAGCACTTGCCCCGTCGTACTCTTTCGAAATTCCCCGCTTCACCTCATTTCGTGACATTTCTTCGCGTTAGTCCGTGTGAGGTGTTAGGAAATTTGAATAAATGATTACGTTCCCGCGAGGATTTGCACGAGGGGCAGGGACCCGCCAACGTAAGCACCTCTTCCGTGTGGGGACATTCTTAGCTTGTGGTTGGTCGAGTAGCTTAAACGCGAACACTGGCGTAATAATAATTTCAGCTATTACTGATATTGTGCTGCCAAGCGGAAGGGGGAAGAGGCCGTTAAGATAAATATCGCTGGTGTGATATATAAATAATAAGAAACATTAACGAGACTGGCTATCAAGAAATTTTAATAATCCAAGTATGTTTGGAAGAGGAGTGTGTATCATCATGAGGGGAAGAGGGGCGTTACCAGGCTATCGTGATTGGCGCACTGATTGAATGCGCCAATCACAGTGGCCTGGTAACGCCCCTCTTTCCCTCACGATGATACACATCCGGGAAAGAGAATGGAAATCCAAAGTCTTCCTCTCACACCCGCGAAGCACACAGTGAACCAGGACTGGGTTTCGTGAGACACTAATCACTCGAGACAACAGAGGTTATCCTAATTAACTATCTAATAGACTGCGTACGTAATATCATAATCTATAGAGCGTCAAAGTTCATCCATTAGCGCGGTTTCGCATAGTGTACGCTCATGACTCGTTCATAATCTTATAGCCCAGCTAGCATTCAGCAAGGTAACCCAATTCAGAGCGGATACGTAGAATTTGGAAATAACGAGTAGAAGGTCGAAACCATGACTACATATCTCCTCCCTTCAATTCATAATAGGCAAAATACGGAGTCAGATGCATCTCTGAGATTACCCATGGTAAACGTGCTAGCGCACATAAATTAACCCTTAGGTCAGCATCGGTCAACACTTTCACCCGCACGCGACGTTGTTCATGCCCATCTGCTACCCATGTAGGTAATAATATCCGTAGGTAGTGGTTACCCATCCCTCTTGTGGGTGGGGGGGGGGAGGGGGCTCACTTGCACAAGACTGGCTTTCAAGACCTACTAAGGCTGAAAGATTTATAACATGAAACCTTGACGTACAACAGTCACCTTCCACCTTCGGGAGACCTTCATTTGCATCGTTTTTTCGGTTCGTCCAGGAGGAAGTGAAAATCGTGTGGTTTTTAGTTTTATGCTCCTATATAATCATTTGCAAATCATGTGAGGTGAGTATGGTAGTCAGATAGGGAGCAATTTTTCATTGAATATCTGGATGTTCTCCTCTTTATCATGGATAACGCTCTCTTAGATGCTCATTGTGAACAATACCATAGCAATGCTGGACTCAAAATAACTGCCACGATTTTGTCGGATGATCACCAAATTTTAGTTGGCAGAAAGTCAGAAGAGTTTTGGGTGAGGATCAGATATCCAAAAATTAGTGGACGAGGACCCCCTTTCTGAGGACTTTACGGGTTTGATCAACGTGGCCAGTGGTGAGCGTACCTGCTTACTGCAATGGCAATAGTGGTGTAACTTGTCCACAAAGTGGTCTAGTGGTCCGCTTAAATCACTTGATAAGGCGGTTAAGCGGGGTGGATTACTTAGATTTTCGACTTTTCTGGCTCTAACCAAGGTGGTAACGCCGAAAGCTAGTAGTTCACCCCCACCCCTCTCCTCTCCCTCTGCCCTCTCACAGTGGGACGAGGCGAATTTTTCAAAGGTGCTCCTGAAAATTGACCTAGAAGTGGTACTAGCCTGTTTTTCTCCCTTTCTTTTTTTCTAAGTTCTCTCCGAATAGTCATTCTTTTTATTATTTCAGTCCCAGCTTAATCTTTAAAAACCTTATCTTCGAATTTCCAGCTGGCTATGCTTCCAATGTTGCATAGACTTTACTTTTTTCACTCTTCCTTGCTCCGTACCTTCAAATGGTATGGTTGAACCAATTTAATCTTGCGTATTTCTTCAGTTGCTATTCCTGCACTTCAAAGTTTACCCATTATAGTTACCCTTTCCCCTCATTCTTCTCTAATTAATATAGTTGAGTTGGCATATTTTTTTTCTCCGCACAATAATTGGTACATACTCCCCATTGGCTACTTTACCCATTCACTTTTTCCAGGTGAGGACAAAGCTGCCCAGCACTCAGTGAACTCCTCCAGAATTTATGCCTCTGTGACAGAGCAGGTCTTAAACCACTAAAATATTATTCGATTGAGAACTCATTGAAATCTTTTGAGGAACTACTTATTCCTTCGGAATATACTTTTTGTCTGTGTAGTTCTGCAGCAGAGAAAGATTTTTTTTTGCTTTTTTAATAAGAATCCAGGAATTTTGAGAGGTTTTCACGAGTTGGTTGGGAATCTGTGCGCATTTGCTAACAGGCTTTGAAGAAGCGCATACATTAACTTAGTCCCATTCCCTTTCTCGGATACCTGAAGAATTGCCCACGCTTTCTCCGTAACGCCCCAGGTTTCCGCGACATCATGGATTTACCTCTTTTTACCTAGGTTAACGTGCAGCCAGCATAATTACTTTGTGATCATATTGTAGTAACTAGTTGTACGTATGTATAGCGCCGCAGGGCGAATGTTTCGAACCGCCACTCAACCGACACCCACTCGGCCACGTTTTTTCTTTGAGCTCTCTCGAATTACCTCTATCAATCATCCTCATACATGCGGTGACAGGCCGCATCCGTACTGATGCTGCTGTCGCTCGGCCGCGTCCCGGAAAATCACTCGAGGCGATTTCGCTGCCCGCAAGCCACCAGGAATCACTGCTGTCCTGCGAAACTGGGAAAATTTTGCCTTTTTTCCAAGCTCTGCCAATAATTTTTGCTCTGAAATCCCCCGCTGCCATATTTTCCTCTGCACTTAATCCCCGTTCATCACCGCATCGACTCTCATTCCTCGCCGGCTTTTGCGAAGAACTTGGAAGTTCCTCGAATGGCTGCCGCGCGGGCGGCAAAAAACCGCGGTAGTATCGCCGCGGCCGAGCGCGCGCGCGCGCGTCTTTTTCGGACGCGATTCGAACGCCATTAATCTCGCATGCTCAAACCGCTTCTCCCACTCTGATATGCTTAAGTGTTATGGGTGACATTTAGCCGCGGGCCGGTGGCGGGCGGCCCGGCCTGCGGGCCCGCTTCATTCTTCGTCGAGTGGTCGTTCTTGGAAGACTTCCTGAGGCGTCTCCTCAATCGATGTGTGTCACTCATGTTGAGCGATGCGGTGGTATTTCGTGTACGTGATTGCGGACCTGCTGTTGATTTGTGGACGCACTTCCGGTTCTTTGACTCCCAGAAATTGCCGCCATCCGTGAGATTTTCCAAATGATAGGGAAAACGTCAAAAAGACGCTATCGAAATGGACCAACTGGGGGATTTTCCTATTTTTTCTATTGGATGCTTATATTTTCTCTGGATTCGAAAAAAAAACAGTTTTCCTTGGTTTCTTCTGCTTGATAAATTAGAACATCATCATTTTTTAAACTTCATCCATCTTCTCTTTTCTTTGGCTTGAATAACACTCAGAACAAAGTTGTTTCCCCCTAGTAAAAATCTTCTTAAATCAGGCTCTGGTTCTTTATATGCTTTGAAAAATTAATTATTTGTTTACCCAATCAATTTACGATTTCTGTGCCACTCCTGACTGTGCTAAAATTCCCTTATCAATGGATTCTTTGACTTCATAGAAGATGATATTTGATCACTGCTTCAAAATTTTGCATAATTTAAATCCTCATTTTGTTTATTTTTTACATTTTTTAAAAATACCTTTACTATGCCAGAAAGAGGTATTGGAATTCCTATTCATCTTCTCGTATTTTTTTGCATTTGTCAGGATCAAATGCCATTAACTTTTCCACTTTCGGTCAAGGCCATCGCCTGTATTCCAACAGATGTCACAAATGGGCGGTGCGTCGGGGCGTGGCCAAGAAGGATCGTCTTTTTTGTGTTGGGAAAAAATTCGAAAAATTCATAACATGAGCCTCCAGAAAGTAATTATTAGTAGTCCTTGGAAATGAGTTGATATCCGCAGAATCATGACTGTAATAAGAAAAAGCCACTACTATTGAATATTCTTGTATCTCTCTGTACGAATAAATAAGTAAACAGACTAACAAAATATTGGTAAAATTTTCACAAGTATAAGATACTAGATCAGTCCTCACCTCCCCCGTGAGATTAATGCTGCTCCAGTGGAAGTCTACGATGCGTGACCGTCGCATTGGCCCCGCCCCTTCGCTCCATCAATGAAGAAGCTCTGAGACGGTTTTTCGACCCCATTGCATAGATTCACCTACATCTTTGTAACCAGCGTGTCTTGACGATTCTAACGATACAAAAGATGTTAGCGCCTCTATCAGAAATGCCTCATCTCCTCGCACTCTTGCATCGGCCCCGCCCCTTCGCTCCATCAGTGAAGGAGCTCTGAGGCGGATTTTCGACCTTATTGCATAGAGTCACCTACATCTTTCGTGTTCTGACGATTCTAACGGTACAAAAAGTGTTAGGGCCTTTATTAGAAATGTCCTATCTCCCCTTGAGGGTCGGTCTTTCTCTTCCAGTTTCTCGCATCTGCAATACTGTGTTGCTCCACCTATGGAGACTGAACAGGGATGTGCGAATGCGAGTTTTTTGAACCCGTAAAACATAAAAAGGTAAAATGTAAGGCAAAAATACCCCAAACGGGATCGGAACATTCAGCCCATCCCTGACTCCGGTCTTTTTGCTGGACAATTAGCTCTTCCCGAAACATTCATCCTATCTTTTTTTATCATTTGTATCATACCCCCTTTTTTCCTGTTCTATTCTCCCATACTCCTCGTATTTGTTTGTTCAAGCGATATTAGTTCAGTTGAGCGCGGCGCCGAGCTCGTGTGTCAAATTTTCGTGCAATATCGTGCACAGACGTTTTATCCGGAAATTTCTGAGCACTTTTTTCTTCTGTTTCATCTAATTAGACCTATGATTATTAGTTGCTCATAACAATGTAGACTATGCTGTAATTTAATTTGGAGAAGATGAATTAGCCTAGGTGGAAAAAGTTGAGGAAAACCAGTGCTTAATTAGGCGGAGTTCTCATGTGTTCCTGGAATTTACTTCGGAAATTTAGAGCGAATGCGGGAAAATTTACTAAAATTCACTTCCTTATTAAATTTTCTGCTCCTTATTAAATTTTATCTTAATCTCTCTTATAGTTACTCTGTTATACCCGTTTATAGGCAAAAGAATTGCCTGCCTTTGCTCAGTCGCTATTAGCCGCGCTGAATAATTTTCTCATACATATTTTGGTTAGCATACCCTCATTCAAAACGAAAAAGTTCGTGTTTGTTGTACTTGTTTACTTGCTAGTTTATTTATTTATTTCTTTACAAACGTCATTACCTACTCTAACTGTACGCTGTAGGCTATGGTAAGAGCTAAGTCCTGTGTGAAAATAAGCGCCAGGGTTCGAGGAAAACTGTCCTTCGTTTGTGAACAGGCAAAAATCATCAACAAACAAACAAATGAGCTAGAAAAAACTGATTTTTGAAACCCCAATGGATACTCCATCCCTCCAAAGTAATTTTTTTCCGGAAATTTCCAGCATTTCCAGAGAGAAAAACGCCTGCCTTCATTATTTTTGCAAAAAAAAAATGTTCACTAAATGAGTAAGGTCATGTGAATTTATTCACCTGATCAAGACCGACTGATTAATCACTATCTCATCGACTGCTAGGCCCAGGATCTGTGCCAGTGATGTCTCCCCAAAACAAATATGGACCACTGTAGGTGCTCATATTACGCAATTACGTATGCCCAGTGAGTGAAGTGGAATGAGGCGATGATTACGAATTAATCAGCGTGGAATTAATTAGGCGACTAGCTGTTAGGCATAAAATGACATGCTGCTGTCAACATTTTGATCGGAAAACAAAGATTAACTTGACGAGGGTTCGGAAATGTTTGTATTCGCTCTTTGGGGTTTTGTATAGGGTTCCGGGATTGGATGGCCATTTCAACCAACAAATGTCCGACTCTAATTACAGAGAAGTTAGCTATTCACTAGCCAGTGCAGAAAAAAGGGGCGGTTGTGGAAGAAATAAAACATTAGAAAAGTTCTAGAAAATTAGAATTTCTATCACATTTCGTGGGATGTGTAACTCGGAGAGGGCGGTACGTTCAAGCTCTGCGATTGGTTGACTCGTTCGCCTGGCCAGTTGAAGAGCTCAGTCGCCCCGCTCCTCTCAGGTGCAACTTTCTATCCTCCTCTTCGTGAAGGGGAAATTCTGGAAAGAAACGGCCAGTATACATAGGATGAGGTCGTAAACGGCTCTGCTAATCAGAACTCATCCTGACAGGCTATGACCTTTGATCAGAACAGGTATTTCTATAATTATTTTTTGGATTTTTTTCTGTTTTTCTATTAATCTGTTTTATTAAACACACATATGTGACCTTTCAAAAACTTGACCACTAGGATCAGCTTGAAATGGAGAATTTTTCTGGAGTAATATTTTCATATTAAGAGCAAAAGAAATCATATGAGGATAACAACTGAGCTTTTGATTTCCGCATTCTAATGGGAGGTTAGTTTATACATAACGAACAATTGAAAATAAGCTGGAACAAAATTACGTGCGAAGGTACAGAACATGAGAATTAAATATTAGGAAATCTTCATAAAATGGTGACGAGAACTGCTAACATTGTTTTTTATCTCATCGGAGAAGTTTGGTCACATTCCAGTGAGGTCTAAAGTCCTCAAGCTGCTCGATTCCCATTTTTCTGGATGGAACTGGTTTTTCCACAGGGTGGAATCAGCGACGCCCACCACTTTTGCTGATTAGATTTCTTTCTGTTTTCTTGCATTTGATTTCCATGATTTTCACCGCTACTCCTTACCATGAGCACTAGTTTTTTTTTGAGGAAAATGGCTGTTTGAGGCGAACACAATAACCCCCCCCGCTACCATTTTTCCTGGATTTCCCAGCAAAATAATTTCGCTTAAATTTTCCAACTGTTCACTGAGGTTTTCTCAGCTGCCAGCTGCCAGGCACTGTTTCTTTTTTGTTCTCGAAGCTAATTTCCGAGAAAATCGATAATTTTTTTCGGCTGATTTCCTGTTGTCCGGTGTATGTTAATCAGACCCGCAGCTATTCATTCAACCCTGCTCCGCGTGCGGGCCGGTGTCAATGACAAAGAGCCGCCAACCGTGACATGGGTCTATATTACTGCATAATGAATAAATTGCGCATAACTGATGCTGGCAGGGTTTTCGTTACTGATGGCAGTAGCTATAACCATGCCGCATTTTGCGTTTTCGATGCTATCTCTGCAAGATTCCTCGCGTTGTTAGCAGGTAATAAATTCCCCATTGATGGGTATAATTTATGCGAAGTCATGCACGGCCAGAGGGGCAGAGTCGAATCGTTCGTTGTGACTGCTTTGTATCTGGCTCTGCTCCGCCAATGGAAGTGGAAAACAAAACGAATTACGTACACACACGACGATGACAACGACGACGACGTGCATGTTTGTAATCCATACATCCACGGGAAGCGTACGGCGAAAAGCCGCTGCTTCTCAAGCGAATTCAATGGCATGGCCGTGTGTCCCTGGCGCTGTTTTCCAGCCCGATCCGATTTCATTTGTATCGGCAAGAGGCTTCCACTGGCTCCTTGCATCAAGTTCCTGGGCCAGCTGAAGCCGCCGAAGTTTGTGGATTCTAGGATCTGTGTAGAAATCCTAACCGTAACTCATTTCCTCTTGAGTGCAACGCTACTTTGCTATCGTTGTTTTCCTTATCTGTCACTTTTGCTGTTTATTTACAACTCATTCATGATTCATCCATCAGCTGTTGACATCCCTTCCTACTTTTCTTTTCATTATATGCACTATTACCGTTTACTAGTACTTATTGTAGGGCTACTATGAGCACTACTAGTACTAACCTTAGCGATTGAAAATTGCAGGGAAATTTTTTCCGTCTACATATTTTCTAGGACTATCTCCTCACCATTGAGATTCTATTGTCAAAGAGCTATTTTCCAACTAGATATCCTCTGGCAAAGTGCCAGGATATTATTTTTTTCTGCCAAAAACCATAAGTTCTCCTAGACGTTGTACGTTGAATGTGAAACTTCCAATGTTTTCCTATTTACGGTCCTGCGGAGAAATGAACACATCTTTAGGTGGAAGGTTACCTAGGTGTCCGAAAAATGGTCATGGGATTTTTGCTGGCTCAATTTTTTTTTCGTCAGGCCACCGATTAAGCCTGACATTCCCTGACCTTTACATGGTGACCTCCAAGTTGAATAAATCAAGGATATACTGGTTTCGTTGTTTTGTTATTCTTTACTGTTGATTATTCCTGCCTCATCGTCTCAGTTTCTTTTTTACCGAATCAGTTTTAGCCTTAAAGATTGATGCTTTGCGGGAGCAGTACCTGAAATTGTCATGTTACTCAACCGACCTATTCCTACATATATGAGTAATCCCTTACCGTTACTCCGTTAATCGTTAACTCCCTCGATTAATTCTGGAATCTCTTAGCAGTAAAAATATGAATGAAAATTTTGATTTGGAATGAAAATTGGCAGTGTGGTTCGTGTGGTCACAAATTGGACAGAATTGACTCTCTGAAGAAAGGCTACTCATAGCTGGTCTCTTTCCCATGGAACGAATCCACATGTTTACGTAGCAAAAGATCAAAAATTGAGGTTAAAAGGGAAGAATTCTTCAATCTCACCCATGAAGCGCCAAGCAATCTCCACCCAGACATAGAAATTCATGCAGTTACTGTGTAATTTGCTGATTCATTTTCATGTCACTGAGGGAACATTGACGTCTCTCAGGATTCGCTCGACTGCTGCATTTGATTTGCATGCTAGAAACTCCTAATTTTCCTCTTGCTGAATTATTTCCTGCTTTAGTTTATCTACAGTTTTCGATTTTCATTTCATTCCTCTTCTCTTTTTCCTTTTTTTTTGAACACTTCGTAGACCAAATTCGGCTAAGGAGCTAGATCTGCGCTGACGAAGGAAAAAAAGACATGGAGAAAAAAGCTTGGGCGAGATTCTGACCTAATGTTATTCGCTTTCTCGCTTAAAATTTGCCAGAAGAAGAATTAATTCATTTTCGATTCGCAGCGATGACTACTCTAAAATTTTTCGCAAAAAAAAATAAAGAAGAGGGAATGAGAAACTGTACTCTCACTTGTTGCAAACTTTAGTAAGAAAAGTGGACAGAGCACATTACATAGGTTATGTTTTTATCCGATTTTTTCTTCGGATTTTGATTTTTTGGATTGAACTTCCTGAGCTTCTTTGCAATTATTTCCCGAGTTTGACAAGAATTGATTTATTCGCTGAGTTTCTGTGTATTTTCTCTGTCTTAAACACTGGCATATCATTTTTTCCAGGAACAAAAAAACCTTTCTGGCAGGAAAACTGCAGTTAGTATTCGTTACGGTAGCTTGCAAAATCATCAAAAATTCAATGAAACCAGTTTTTAGGATCACATTTTTCTTCTTTTTTTTTTGTTATTTTCTTCTCGAAAACCTCCTGGATCATTTCCACGAAATGCTATCTCCAGTGCTAAAGCACCAATGGTGATGAAGTTCATTAGCAGAAGGGCATTGCTGATCCTCGAAATGTAATTCTTATCACAAGGACGTTCTGGGAACGTTAGCCAGCGAGTTATTTTTGCTCTTTTGGGTAACTGGGATTTATGGAAATATCCGAGGATTAGAAAAAAAATGAAAGCCTCAGGTATCAAATTGGCATCAGGCAGTGGCGGTCACTATGTATGAAGAATTGGACTTCTCCACTGTTGTTGGTTGGAAATTTCTGGGCATAACTTTCCCATAAACAGGTAAACAAGATTAAAGACCTCCCAGTTGTATAGAACATTGTTCATTACACTTCATAATTCCAACCTTTGGACTGGGGGCGGAGCATGTACACAAATAGCTCCGCCCTTCGTTGAAGTTATGCTATTAAGCTTATGTCTTTGTTAGGGTATGCAGCAAATTTTTTCAGGAGCTACTGTTCCAAAATTTAGCTAAAAGGGGCGGAGCTGTTCTCACTGGAGACATCTATTCATCAATGGAAGTTTTTGCCTAATTTCCATAGTTACAATAAAGAAATTTCTTGACTATTCCACGCTTTTCTGCGTGACAGTAATCGTTTTTGTGTCTTTTCCTACTTCTTACTGTGTTCAGTCTAATTTCGATCCAATTTTCTGTTTTATTACAGTAGTAGAGAAAGGGTGAGCAGTTGGCAAGTTGAAGCTAAAAGTAAAAAAGTAAAAGTTGGGGGGGTACTTTTAAAGTAAAAGTTGGTTGGAGGGGGGATACATTTTTCAAAATGCTTAGTTTCCTTTTTGTGGCTTTTTTTGCGCGGCCCTCATCAGCCCTTGTTTTTGAGTCAGCCAGATCCTATGGCAGTGGGCGTGGCTTCGCTACAAATCCTAATACTCGCAATTTTTACTTGTTTTCCTTTCACTTTTAGCCAATCACTTTCCATGGAACTTCAAGTACGCACTCTATACTTACCGCAACAATACTGCTAGATTTTAGGTTAAACCGATATGTGGGCTTTGCCAGTCTTCTAGTTGTGGTACTGCTGCTACATTGTGTTAGTTGTCCGCTTCCTGCCCGTCCGTTGAAGTTCCTCTTTGAAAGGCCTTTCATCTATCGTTCCGAACACGAGGCTTTGTCCGCCATTCAGCGCTGGTGTGACTGCCTCTCAGTCTGTCAACCTAGGTCAATGATCAGTGGGTGAGGTTAAATGGTTACTAGTGAAAGTCTAGGGGTTATACCATATTTTTTAATCGCTATATATCAAAAATCAGTGATTTCTGGGCGTATGATTCATTGAATAAAGACCTGCTTATGGGCTACAATGAACCATACTCTCAGGAATCATTGATTTTTGATAGATTGCGCATCAAAAGTAGTCATAATATGTAGTTTTTACTTCTAGGTTATAATTATAGCAGATATTTTTGTACAGTATTGTTATACTATATTATTTTATACTTTAATATAATAGTTTGCTCTTGTGTTTAGTGGGCGCATATGAATGATGAAATGAGTAAACAAATAAATAAATAATTACTTAATTATACACCATCTGTAAAAAACCACACCGAAAGAGCTACATTTTCTAGTGTTTTCCTTAAGCTTCATAAGCTCATTGTAGATGTAATTTTTGCAGATGAATCAAGCCATGTAGATATACCGTAAGTCCTCAGAAGGATTTTACTGAAATGAGGACCAGTTCTCGCCTGATCCACTTAGATTCGCTCAGCAGTCATTTAAGTGACCATTTCCTTCCATAGAATCAATGAGCGTTTTTCCATTTTATTTTTAAGCCCTTTTTTAACCCCGGATTCCATTTCCTCTGACTTTAGTCGTTTATTCGCTCGAATCATTCGACTATTCGACTGTTGGGTCCTCCATTCCATTCTCGTTCGAAAGGGGTTTTTTGCAGTGCAGATTTTTCAGATTCAGGATTTTAGGACCCTTTGAACTTATGCTTTCCGGCTCGCTTGATGCAAATCCCTTATCGTGGGTCGTATCCGATTTATTTGCAGCCGGCACGGCTTTCAACACCAACCCCAGGAATCCGGCCGCCTTTGTTGTCTTTCCTCTCACCATAGAATTTCCGCTTTCCAGTTTTTTCTTCGCTACTACGAGCTGATCAGCTGATCTTTCCGATCGATTGTTGATTTTTCTTGCTGCATCAGAGAATGTACAAGAAAAGTCATATATCCTTAAGTTAGAGATCCACTGGATGTGCTGAGACCAATTTTTCATGTACAAGGCCATGTAACTAGTGCAGCATCAAAAATGTCGCTACGTCAGAGATACGAAGTATAAACACGCGTCCACTCGCCCTCACACACCTCCCATTTATCTTTGACTCGCCTCCACCCTATGGGCACCTATCCAGCCATCATGGCGATCACCCCAACCGTATGTTGCAGTTCTGTGTGTGTGTGCGGGGCGCGGGCCTGCGAGGTTAGCGGTTGGTGGTGGCGCAAATATTTGCGCAGCGCCGTCGCCGCCGCCGCCGCTCGCCCAACCACCACCACCGCTGCCCCGACTGGCTCAGCTCGCCGCTGAAGCTTTGGAGCTTCGTCGGCGGCGTCGGCGGGACGGCGACGGCCATACCGTGGCGGCGGGCGCTCGGCGTATCAGCCATAGCGCCGCCGCCGCCGCCGCCGCCGCGCCACGCTATTTACCTTTCGGATCACACCCTCTGCTGCTCCTATATTATCTGAGTGCCGAATCGATCTACCGCCATCACTTTCTATGACAGTGGGGCTTAGCTTCTTGCTGTTAGAGGAGATATTAGCCATCTGTTGTTAGGATTTGGGCTTTTTGCTGGCTTTGTTTAAACAAGGCTAGAGAGGCAGAAGGCTCAGGCAGGTGATACAGCAGCGGAAAAATGGATTTCATCAGCAAATTTTAGTGAGTTCCCGTTGTCAGGATTTCATTGCCGCCTACCAGACTACGTTTTATTACTTCTTATAGCTTTTTGTCATTTTGATTTCTTAAAGAAGGAACCTTGGGTTTTTTTTTGGACCAGAAAATCCTTAAATTTATTGGACCATTCTGTTGACACTGCTACCTCTCCCCGGTTCAGATGCCTGTGGTCCGTTACAGAAGACGGCGATTGCAATGTTTGTCATATAGGGCTCGCTGATATCAATTGCTGAGCGATCAGTCCCGTTCAGTGGCGGACGCAAGGGGGGAGGGGGGTCCGAGAATGGGTCACCAATTTTTCGAAATTACTTTACAATACAAATAAAAATCTTGTATTAGTTTATTTTTAGTTGTTTATTTTTATTATTATTTTTAATATAATTTTTATTTATCGTTATAATTAATATTTTTATTATATTTATTTGCCATCTGGGTCCCCAAAGCGACTGAGACCTTACTTTTTTCCCAGGCCCCCCCTCCCCTCCCGCCCACTTTCTGCGTCCGCCACTGGTGCCGGACGCAGAAGTTACTAATTAAGGAGAGAGAGGGGGGGGGGGAATGGGAAAAAGTGGCAACATCGCCATTACGTAGACCCAGATGGTATAATAAGAATACTAAAACTAGCAGCTTTAATTGAATAATTATTCAATAATTACTAGTAATATTAAGTTCTGAATAATAAATAACAATTATTTCAAAAATAGCAACGAAAGTAAACAGTAAAAAATAGGCTTGTACGATGCTTTTATCCATTTTTCTGTTTTATAAAGCGATTTTGAAAATATGGGGACTCATTCTCTAGGGGTGCCCCCCCCCCTCCCTTCTTGCGTCCGCCACTACTACCTACTGCATTTTGCATTGTAGGAAGAGCTTTTCTATTAGGTATGCCTATACATCCTAATGTTGTCTGCAAATTATAGCCCTGTACATCTTCACCCGATCGAAAATGGTGCCAATTTTCTGCTTATTACCTCACCTGCGCCAATGAGATTTTTTCATAATCTCTTTTCACGGAGATGTAGACCTTTAAACCTGGAGGGCTCTGCGATTGGCTAGTTTGATAAATCAACCAGTCCTTGAGCCCAGTCGCACCACCCTTTCCAGATACACCTCTCCAGAAAGTTTTTCAGCGACACAGTCTTCCAAACTTTCTTTGTGTTTTTCTTGTCTCCACTTCAGTGAACTTTGCATATAATTTTTCGACTAACTCTTGCTCTTGTAATTGCTCTAGATCGTTCAGTGTCGCCTCTAATTGTGAATTCAGATGTTCATACTTTCCTGTTTAAAGACTACTCGATCAATAGTCGACGATACGCCAAGTTTTATTTCCAGCAGGTTGTGACTAAATCAACAAACATGTCAGTCATATCGCGTCAACAGTTCCTCTCACGGTTCGCTCCAGAAGAAGGGGAAAGAAATTCACAGAAGTCACAATAAAATTCTACTCATGTTCCATGACAAGTCGTTTGTGCTCGCTCAACGTCGCGCGATGTCGCCTGATGTCGCTTAACACTTGAATTTTTTCCACACTGTTTGGAGGGGCTCATAAGGACAGTTTCTGCTGAAGTTTCTGAAGTGAATCCACGAGTGTAACTTTACTTCCTCCTAGAGTGTCGCCTAATGTCGCTCTGAATCGCTCGCTTTCGCCTCCTCTGGTGAATTGTGTGCTTCCTAGGCGTCATGTTCTAATGTCGGTAAACAATCTGCAAAGAAGCTATTCGTGCGGCAAATGCTGCAAATCTCCTCTCGCTAACACACAGCATCCATCTTCGGGAGCTATTCTCTGTGTCGGTGGTTCCTCCAGCTATTTCCGGCTGCTATTCATCCTTTTACTGCGAGGTTGATGCATGGGCACGCGAAGAAATGCTGAATAGGTATGGTTTGCACAGAGGAAATTGAGAAACAAAGAAAAAAAGAGTAGGAGAAAAAGGAACCCTAGGGGCTGGGAATCATAGAACAATTTTTTCTCATAAGGGCTATAAAATAATTTTTCTCGTAGGGGTTTTTCTACTTTCGGCCTAAAGGGGTTCAAATAATTACCTAATCTTCTTTATAACCGCGTCTAATACTGCAACATGCTCCGCCCACCATTGAAACAGCGAGCATTCATAATTTTCTAAGGCAATCGACGCTATTTGCACCAGTTTTAGATTAACTTTTTTGAGGGTAGAGTCTGCTCTTCGTTGGCAATAACCTCTTGTTAGACTGTGCATCTCCTCGACTCGATCAATACCTATTTTTTGCACCATCACTTCCTGATAGTAGCTTCAAGCTGTAGAACAAACATTGCTATGCTTTCACGTATCGTTTGAGACCGACATGTCAAAAACGACCTAACATGTTAGCAATACTAATCAATATTATCGATTGCACTGGGAATAATAGAAAGTTAATTCTCGGATTTTAACTGCTGAATTTGCTTATGTCCTTATACTTTGCAACTGGGAAAAATTTCTGGATTTCAATTTTTTCTGGATTTGTGACATTCCCCTCCTTACAGGATACTTTTCGTGGTGGGACCAGTCACCTCTCTTACCATGTGCACTGTGAAGCGGATGGACTTTCATCACTCATTTTTTCGTCAATATTTTTACAGACTGTGTCAATGCTTTCGTAAATCTACAAACAGAAAGAGAGCTGAAGCAATTAGGTCCTACAGCTATCTAGATTACTGTAGTCGCACCAGGCTGACGATTTTTGATTGATTATCTGGGTTTTCTAGAAGTTCGCTTTGAACATTAACCTGAACTCTGGTTTCAGCAGTATGTAAGGAGACTTTCTAACAACTTTCTTGGCCACTTGCCAACATTTCTCTTCCTCTGCGTCTCTAACCACCACATACCGTAATCGAAATGATATCTTCGCAACATTTGCACATGCTCTCCTCACGTTAAGTGCGGCTCGGTGACCCGACGTTTAAGTGGGTGCCGGCAGCTATAAAAATCGACCTAGATGGTCATTAAACCGGCTGAGTCACCTCTTGTTACGCCTTCAGGGACGAGTTTCCTTTCGGCTGGACGAGTTTTCTGCTCATTAACATGTTTGGTCACATTTGACTAATTCAAACTTGTTTTGCCAAGTTAACCGTGAGAAATCAGTGGCAGATCATAGATCAAAGTAGATCAAAACTCGTCGATGAGAGAACGACCACCCAAAATCCCCGTGTACCTGTGGGAACGTGCGTTCCAAGCGTTTTTCAGGAATTTTCTGGAAATTCTTTCGATCTATTCATTTTTCGCGATTCTATCTACTTTCTGTTAGTCATATAACACTAGAGCAAGACGATGAAATCGGATACTCTTTACACACAGTCGATCGCAGTGAAAGCGAAGCAGCTTAGCTGCGCCCGAGTAAGAAGTATCAACTGTCCGTTTGCCGCTTTTCCTCACTTGCACTGCTCTCCGGGTTTCCTTAGCTCGCTGGCTCAGGGTCAAGTTGTTAGCTTTGAGCGAGTTTTTGTCACATTAATTCGACTTGGTGTAATTTCTGCAGGATTTCTTCAAATTTTCGTGGAGTTTTTGCAGAAATTCTCGAATTTCAATGTTGACTTCAAAATTTTTTGGTTTTCTGCGTACTGAGGGTAAATACAGAATCTGTGCTTCATACTCAACGTCTGGTTGTAAGAAACCCGTATTTTTGCCAAAAAAAAAACCAGTCTTGTAGGAAACTATTGCCTCTTTGCCTTTTAAATTTGGATAGCTTCCACCATTCAAGACTTCTGAAATTGAGCATGGACCTCGATGTCCCGAATCTTCAAGATTGAAATCCACGAAAAGTTTTTTTCTGCAACTTTTTACAAGGTTACTTTTATCCATAAAAAACGCCAGAATTTCATATTCTGATCAAGATTCGCAATAAACTTCTGTTGCTTCCGGGAAAACCTTTTTATCCTAAGTCCTTAGGATTATTTTTGACGGGTAGTCAAGACTATAGCGAGCTTCTAGCTCCTTCGTTTGCCGAGAAAAATCTCTTTAACCAGAAATAGCCTCTGTGACCTTTCAATGCCAAGGACTTCCCCAGTTAGGTTTTCGAAGCTCTGTAGTGTTCTGATTGTTCCAGAAACCCCTTCTAAACATTGAAAATGGAGCTGAACGTGTTCCAGATCGAGATCCATGGTATCTTCTAGCTTAGAATAATAATTTTTTCTCGAAACTTCTCAGCTTCTCCGAAAAATTCGTAAAACTTTCTGCAGCAGTTCTCTTGTACTCTCTTAACTTCAAAGGTTCAGGTATAACGCTTGCCTGGGTAAATTTTCTTGCGAGTTAAAACACACAGAGGTTAGCTTCACTGCGTAAAATTTCCTCCCTTACTAACAAATTTTATCATTTGTTCAGTTTTCTCGTGAATTTTGCATAGAATTTCAAGATCTGACTGTTATTTGAATGCTCATTCTCGTCCTATGAATCCATAAAGAGCTGGAGTGAAACCTTCACCTTCTCTCGGGTAAATCTCCTAGTTAAATGGCTTTTCGCGGTATTTTCTCAGGTTTCTTCAGGTTCTCATAGGTTTCCCAAGTTCTTCTAAGTCCAAGCCTCTCATTCCCTCACATATATACGTTGTTCTCCGCTGTTCTCCAAGGAAACTCGTACAGTTGTTACGGCCCATGGAATATTCTAGCACCATTAGGTGGCCCTTCAAAGGATTTCCATGTGACTGCCACTGACTTTTTTATGACCTTCACCTAGTAGTCCTTAGAGGTATGTACTACGTGGAGAGGCTTTTTTTTTGTGGTTCTCGGTTTTTGATCTTTTGGAAAAATGATCCCTTGAGGTTCATGGTATTCCTTCAATTGCTGTAACACTTTGTCATTTATCAATCATGGGATTCCAGCGATTTGTGACAGATGTCCACATCACCTGTGGGTACTTTGTAGTGCTTGGGTGTGGCGAAAAATGCGCTAAAGTGTCATAACGATTCCTGAGTTTTTTACGGTAACTTCACCCATGCTTAAGGTTATTCTCAATAGGACCAACACGTATAATCAGTGCTAAGTTGCTGAATATGGGCTGATAGTTGAAAAATGCGAAAAAAAGTAAGGAATCCATCACAAATAGTCGTCAATTTTTTTGGTAAAATAAAACGGGACGAGCTGTGGGTCCTGAGGGGAAAATCGCCATGGTGTACTGTACAAATCACGGTGGTCCGTTTGGTAGGTCTTTAGGATATTCTTGTTGGTGTATGGAGCTCTATACCTAGAGCGGGCGGTGAAGTAAAGCTCTGTGATTGACCAGTTGCGTGAATTGACCAATCACAGAGCTGGACCGCACCACCCTTTCCAGATGTGAGGCTCCACACCCTTTTTGTTGATGTTCCCGGGAAAATTCCCCTCTTCTCTCCGAGCTGTTGCTTATTGATTTTCCATATTAATATTCCCTTACATTTCTCGTGTTTCAATTTTGCAACTGCGAAAGGAAATTAGAAAAAGAGAAAAAATGGACTTTGACGCAAATAATTTTCTATAAACTCTGCTTAACTCACGTGGACAACATCAAATTTGCCTTGAAATGTCAATTCTGTTCCGTAAGCGTTCGAGTTTTCATGTCCGTCTAATTTCCTATTCCGTGATTGCGTATTCTGCTCTCTTACCAGTAATTTACCATTTCAGGAAGAATTAGTGAAGCCCGGAAAACTCGTCCAAATTCGTTGTACCTATGTACCTGTATAGCTTTCTCGTCACTGGATCTGCGGACGTTTGTTGGTTTCCTGTTTTACCTATCCTACCTTTTCTTCCTATTTCGACGATGTTTCCAGAATTTTCTGGAAATTTTAGTCCTCTTTTCCAGCTTCCTTGAGCTCAAAGTTCACCTTTACCATAATTCACAGCAGCCGCTGTCGCCCCGTGCTGCAGGCTCACATAACACTTGCACCTATTCACGTCACACTCACGAGCATATGACACATTTGTGACAGATGACCATGCAGTCGCAGTGATCTCCGGCGACTCGCCGGGCGGGGCCTACCGAGCTGTGTTTAGAATTCGGGGCAGCGCGGCTCAGTAGTGGGCGGGCCAGCGGCAGCGCGAGCCATCAGACCATCTGTAGAATGTGTGTATGCTGGCTAACCAACGGCTCCACCGCCACCACTCGCTCCATTATGGGTCCATCATACAATTAGGCCCGCACTTAGCGACCGCTGCGGGCCGCCTGATGAGCTGGGAATTGCCGTTGGCGCCGTGGCGGTTGGAGCTCATTGGCATTTTTGTGGCAGATGTCTAGGACATCTATGCTCTACGATTCAAGCTGATTTTTCTCCAGGACTTGCTCATAAATTTCGAATTTTTGTGGATTTTTCCCCATTTCCTTGGGTCTTCCCGTATGCTTGTTATCCTACCGCGGCAGAACTGGCCCTCGTATGGGAGAGCTCGTCCGTTTCAATCTTCCTCAATTTCTTAAGGAAGAATTTCATAACTCCTGGGGCCTTCAAGACATTTCCTTCAGTTTCCCACCGGTTTTCATTTATCCTCATTATAAGAAAGCTCATCTTTCGAGAACAGCATGATTTCAATAGAGCTCTTTTCCAAAAACGTTCTTTGTCTCGAAACTTTCTGAAAATTTCTCCGAGAGGAAATCCTGAATTTGCATTTCTTTTCCAGTTCTGCTGTTGATTTTGTGGAACTTCGTGAGTTTTTTTCAGGACCTCACTCCTTTTTTTTCAAGGGAAGCACTTTTCTCCAAGGAGACCTTTTTCCGCTAGTTCTTCATGGCTCGCCTTTTCCGCTAGCTCTTTTTGGCTGGAAAGAAGTTCTTTTCCTGAAATTTCCCGGTAAATCTCGCTTTTTAAAATTTCAGTGCTTCAGCTACTATTTTAACTCGCCCATCAATTTACTGCACGTATTTTCTCCATAGACTTAAAGGCAGTGTCTCACCTCACTATCACCGGCCGAGAATTTGGCCAAATTCTCGGCCGGTGGACGAGGCGCCTCCCGCCTGCGGTGCAGTTTTCGGCAATGACAACACCTGTGCGATCAATGAGATCTGCTAAGGTGTATGACAAGACGGGCAGTTTCCTTGCCGAGGAACTCGTCCATGCCAAGTTGGATTGGTCCCTCAAAAACGGGTTTTTGACGGTTTTATCAGAAATCACATACATTATTGGACTTCGCGTGTCGAGTAGGTCCGGATTCTGTTATCGTATCTCAGAATCGAAAATGAGGTGAGACACTGCCTTTAACGTCACTTTGAGACGCTGAAATAGCTTCGCCGCAATTTTTTTCCAGAAAATTATCCCAGAAAATTTCATAGCCTTCAAAGCAATCCTATGTTTAGCCGCGGTTTGTCCTTTGTGCTTCTATTTTTCTTGCTTTTTGAATATGTAGATATGTATACTGCTTGAAAACGGAGAAACTGAGGATTTTTAGAAGTGATCCTAATGTGCTGGTGTTAAAAAAGTTTCCGGAAAGTTTGTGGATGGTTTTCCCAGTCAAAAATCGTTATGCTCCTCTCGAATGCCTTGACTCAGTCAGAAGTTACGAGTAATATCAAAAATAACAGGATTTTTCACGTTTTGCTTGGAAGACTCGTCCACTCTGAATGGGCAAGAGGCTTGATACTTCTCCGAGAATATTCATGAACTCCATCAATGCTCCGCAACAAGGTAATCCCTAATTTGGACCTCTTTTGTTCAAAAAATCGCTTTGGATTCATATTTTCGTTAATTTTCCGAGACATTGGTTAGCTACACATAGGTCCAGACGGGAAAAAAGCTGTGGAAGGCATACGTCACTGAGGTTACCCAGGGTAAACGTGTTGACGCCTTGTTTACGATGGTGAAATTGTGTGGTATCAACATATTCACATTAGATAACCTCAGTGATACATGTCGTTTTCGAAATCTAGCCGTGGCTAGCATGGGCGTCAACATGTTTACCCTGGGTAATGTCAATGATGCATCCAGGTAAAAGGGTTTGATCCGATGAAGAACACATGAAGATTTAGTCTACAGGCGTGGAGAAGAATTTTTCCTTCTTGTCTGATTATCTACCTCTTTTATGCTCTCTCGTTCTGATGGCATACTTTTCACCTAGTAACAAACATAGTAGGTACCTAATTTTACCCAGAGGATGCTCCTGCTGGGCAGTAAGCTTAAGAAAAATCAATAGCAGCAGTGATCTTTGCTCAATGGTAGCTTCCTTTCCCAAAAATTTTGCAGTTCCAGCGCCAGGAATTTATCGATCCTTCTTTTTTCTTCATTTCAAGCTTTTTCTCCAGTTAATTTCCCATTTATTAGGAAACGCCCATATTTGTGGCCATGTCCTGGCTTTGCAGCGTTCTACCTCTTTTACATATTCCTCTTTCATCGGTTCGATACGCCTGAATAAGACAATTTTGCCTTAAATGGCTGCTTAAGCGCCTTAGGGTCAAGTGCCTTAGGGATAAGGGGCCCGGGTTGCTTAGCCAATTGGCTTTGAATTACTCAAGTATCCTTAGTTGAAATGCTGTTTACCTAACATTTAGGTAGTAATTCGATAACCTCATTGTTAACCGTCACTGGTATTTCTTAGTAAAACAAATCGAGTCGAGGGGGGGGGGGGGGGCGACTCTCAGCCAGCCACCAGCTCAGCCAGCCCACTTGTGTGGATACTGGACTGGATTTTCCCAGAGCAGATTGGTTATCCTGCCGACGGCACACTCGCGAGCACTGCAGTCGACAACAAACGAATTTCGGACGTTTTTCACCGTGTGCAGCGCTGCTGTCATTTATCATGGTTTTTTGGAGGAGACGTCTTGTTACTCATTCACTCAGTAGTCTGGATGTTGCACTTCTTTTTTACATGGATTATGTTGTGATTCCCAGTAGAGGGATATCCATTAGGAAATTGGAAAATCCTGGAAATCCTTGGGAAGTTTTTCAGGATTTTACGATGCTCTAGCTCTCCACTTCTTCCTCCTATTCCAGGAACTTCCTAAGAATTCAAGTTTTCCATCTGTACGCTGTTGGGTTTAAAAACCACAGAAATAAAATGAAAGCATGAAAAACTGCCAATTTCCTAGCCATATTTAGTAGGAATCGACATAATAATCTATGCTTGCTGTTAGGCCACGCCCATCCGCTTGCATCATTCGCCGACTTAGTAGCTGCTTTAGCTACGTGAGGTTGATACTTTCTGTAAATTCACTTAGAGAGAGAGCCGAATGCTGTTTGCAACTTTCCAGTTGGGAAAACCTGGAAGTAACCTACCAAGTTCTTCGTAAGCCCCGCGTGCGCCACATGAGCTCCACCCATCTGTGCTTTTTCGTAATACATGAAAGGTGATGAAATGCTTTTGAATTTACTGGGCTACCTGTACTAATAAACCGTAGGTGGGAAAAGATTTGGAGTCATTTTCGAACCACTAATAACTAAAAAGAATTTTCGCTGTGTGGCTAGCTGCCCTGTGATTGGTCCATTTTCTGAGTAGACCAATGAGGAATGGGAACATCTGAGACCTCATTATCATGGTTTCTACATTTTTTTTCTATTCCGCGAGTCACATCAATGCATTTCAAGCATTTCTGTTTCTAGTTCTTTTGGAGAAACGTCAATTGAGAGCCAGTCACCCTCCCCCCCCCCGCCCCATTTCATGCTGCACTGTGACTGGTCCATCTGTTAAATTAGCGAATGAGATGAGAGGGACACATGGAATCCCATTATCATGCTGCTTCGCATCTTTTTTACTGTTTTGCGTATTATTTCAAGGTTTTGGGCAGATTTCTCTTCTAATTCTTTTGTAGAGATAAAAACCCCGAGTCATTCCACGCCTCTAAAGCATGCTGCTCTGTGATTGGCCCATTTCTCATGCTGACTAATCAGAGTATAATCACACCTAAAATTTCCTGATGATGTTGTTTTTCATGTCTGTTTTTGTTTCGGATACCACATCAAGAGATGTCGGAGCATTTTTTGTTTGTACTTTTGTATGGCGAGAAACCAGACTCCGCCCCCATGTCGTCATTGGCCCAATTCCTGAGCCAACCAATGATAGAGGACTGATATCGAATTCTCTCAAAACACGATATTTTGCGTCCTGCTGCTGTTTTCTGCTTTGGAAAGAAAAACACCATTTTCGT
The DNA here is from genome assembly GCA_037903475.1 of Ancylostoma caninum. Lineage (NCBI taxonomy): Eukaryota > Metazoa > Nematoda > Chromadorea > Rhabditida > Ancylostomatidae > Ancylostoma > Ancylostoma caninum. Next base: position 429,409 of record JBAJFG010000428.1, read on the forward strand.
ATTTTTGCAGGCAACAGATGTCCAAAAAGCACCCCGAGGTAGTTTTTCAGTTCTTATCCTCTTTTTGAATCAGCTTTCCACTCAATTTCTTTTCCTTTTCTTCCATTTTTCCTCTTCTTGTACGAAATATTCCAACAAGCCACTGGATACTTCTCTTTTTTAGGCACGTAAAACTGGCCACATGCGATTTCAATAACATTGGCACATGAACAGCCGCCCAGCATCGTCATCGTTTGGCTTAACACCGTTTGTATGCCGTGAGGAGTCTTCTGTTTGCCGACGGCTTGTCCCCATTTCGGCTAGTCCAAGCTGCTAGGGACCGACATTATACTTCCCGCCGATCGATCCTTATCTTATCAGGACGACCGAGCAAACTGCCGTTGTCGTCGTCGGCCAGTACGAATTCCTCCCACACTGCGCTGCTCTCTGCCTCTGTCCGTCCGTGTCGCCTCGCTAATCAAATCGAATGAGTCAGTGAAACGTCGTTTTTCCACCCCACTTTTCTTTTCCCGACCACTTTAAGCACGCAGATAAAAGTACGCTTTCGACTATCCGTTGACGTGTGAGGCGAGTTTTTTCCGCCAGCGTCTCGGCGGACAACTAGCACAAGCGCATCGTCGTCGGCACGAGAATAAAGACGCGCTTGGCGCTCAGGCGCCGCCGTCGATGTGTGACTAGTTCATTAAGGTGCGATTTACAATGAGCAGCTAATGGAAGAGCCGAAGTTGCATGAAAAAAACCGGGAGTATCGACGAAAGGCAGGCGGAGCCGTAGGAGGGAAATCCTCGAAGAATGCTAACGAGATGACTACATCGCTACGTTTCGTGGATTAATCAAGTGTTGATTGTTCACTTTTACGGTTGTCACGGGAGCTGGATACAAATCGTCACAGGAAGTTTTTGTTAGTTGTCCTGTTCAATTTTCTCTACTTTTTTTGTTATTTTACTGCTATTTCTCTATTTTTTCTACGGTCTCTCTCTCTTTCTCTCTCTCTGTCTCCGCCCCCCCCCCCCTCTCTTCCTTGAAACAGAACTGTCCTTAGAGATTGTTCATTTTTGAACTTGTCGTAAAGATCACTGTGCACAGAACACAATGGCATGAAAAAATCCAGGAATTTCTTTGAATTTTGTACCAGTTGTCCGTAGCCTGATGTCACGTTTCTCCAATATGTCTATTAATCTCCTGGATATATGCTCAGAATTTTCGTCTCCCGGAACCTGAATTTTCCGGTAATTTTTAAAGATTTCCAGGTTATTTCAAAGGTATTATCACGCGCAGCACGTTGAATTCTCAAATTTGTCTAAGGTTGCTTCCTAGTGGAGTGAAAATTAGAAGATACCATTTTTGTAATGAGTATCCAGTTACGCATGAATGGAAGTGAAAACTCGTCCAGATCGTGGAATTTGCGAAATTTCCGAGATATACTATCTTCTTTTGGTCTTTATAGGTAAAGATCTGTTTTCTTTCTAAGTTTGCGGTTTCCGTAAAATTTTTGAAAGCTCACCCAATCGCTGGATTTTTTCGATTTTGCGAGGCTCCGCCCATTTTCAGAGCCAACGTTCTCTGGGAAAATTCGCTTTGGAAGCAATATTTCACTGGAAACGATGTTATTCTAGGAAAAATACAGGTGTATGGGAACAGCACGATCATGTACGAGTTCTTCTGTTTATTTCGCACATGCTCGCTCGTCCGCCCCAATCTTACGGCGACGATGGCCCTCATGGCTGAGTCCTGGATGCTTCCAGCAGTCGTCTTACTGCTTCCTGGATCCTCTATCATGGCTGGGATTCCTTCGTATCCAAAGAATCCATCCTTTGAAAACTAATTCGTTTTCCAGAGTGATGTTCTCGGTCTTGTTGTGTCATATGTTGCAACATCGGGGAGTGCATCTGTTTTTACCCGTCGTTTTTTCCACCTTTTCTCTGCGTCTCCACTGCTTTTGTACTCTCTCACTCCATGAGCTGAACGAGCCGTTTCTTTCCGGACATGTTCTTTCTTTTTCCGGATGACACCACCACCAGCACCACCTGCTGGTCGTCGGACGCTAGCACCGCCAGTCCATCGCGTCTGCTGGCTGGCCGGCTTGAACGAGCTGGTCGTTGGTTTACTTTTTCTAGCCACGTCCGATACTAAACAAATACTCGTTGACGTCACGATGGTCAACAGCTGAACCGGCAGCTATCCGTGGCTATCCTGGGCCTGTTCCTTTCCTGGGTTTTTGCTTCTGGGAATTTTCCAGAAATAAGATAGTTTTCCTCTTACTAGCAGTGGCAGAATTTTGACTCTGGCTTCTAATCCTGGCAGTGTTTATACCTAAGCATATCAATTTCTCACAATGTCAGCAGCAATCGATGAGTTCGTTCGCTGCCAGGCTTTTCCTCGCCATGCCGATGCTGGTGTTCATGTATGTTGCTGCTCGTCAAATTTTTGCCTCCGCCGCCGTGCGCACGTTCCCATCGGCTGCTCGGCTCGGTTGTCAACGTGTTCTCGCTAGATTGATACCATTTTTCCGCTAAATAGTGCTTTATTTTGTAAGGATGTGCAGCCGAGCTCTGGATGTTCCGGATAAGGTCCCGAATCCTTGTTGATTTTGCTGAATTGCTTGATTTTCGAGGAGCAAAGCTTGGATTTCAGGATTTCTGAAATGGAAAATTTGTCTAGTTATCCCACTGTTAGTCCACTAGCCTTTGACGTGCTTCCCTTCTCGATGCTAAGGGTTCTTAGCTGTGGATCTTTAAGGTTATCAAGGGATAGTCAGAGGCATAGAAGCCTTAGGACATCTTTCCTGGTACTTTTCTTGGTGAAACCCTCCGTCAAAATGCATAATATTGAATGGATTTAAGCTACTATCAGCAAACATTGATATCATTACTACTTCTGTTCGAGAAACTACATTTATTTTCATGTTTTACACCCTTGCTTTTATTATATTATTTCACGCCCCTACTATATATCAGTTCTACTACTAATACACACTGTACTACCAGTACTACTAATGCTCATGTACTCATGCATTAAACTATTGCATTATGTGGCTGTTATATTACAATGTGATTACACTTACTATATACTGTTACTATACATGACATTATTCATTAAATCGCAAGAAGTTTAGCTGTCCGTTCACCTGATCAAATTCCAATTCCCTGGACTTCAGGAGCCCGCTGGCTTCGATGAATGAATCCTTGTATTTTATTGTTAGCTCCCAGATATTGTTTATGCAAAAACCTAAACAACTATATAGCCACGCTGATCCCTCCTTCATTGTGCTGCGGTGGTTCTGAAGCGTTCATAGCTAACACGAAACGGGCCACGAGCATCCTTTGCAGAGTTATTTTCTTCGTTTTTCGACTGTTTTTTCTTTTCATGGATAAGTTGCTCTCATGTTTGGTTTTTATTTTGCACGTGCTGGCTAAAATGTAGGTTATAGTGTGCTTCAGAACGAGAGATATTTAGGTACTTGTGTCCACTGTCTGCTTTTATCGCTCACTTCCTTCTATACCAGGCAATTTCTTGCGCTTCTCTCACTAATATCCTGTAATTATAATCCACACCTATTTGTGAAATTATTTTCTCCTACATCATTTGTTTTGTTGCAGTGATCGCTCCTTCCTAAAATCTCTTCTTTCTAGTTCCGCGACATTTTTTCCGCTTTTCCCAATTTCTTAGAACCATATGAATTTGGAATTTTATGACAATTCATCTGCTGGCGTTTATACTCTCATTTAAATCGCTTTCAAATACCACGAAAAGGGATTTTGACATGGTAAAGTATGTAATGGTCGGTTGATTTATCGCGTCTTGCCTGTTTTTTAATGTTTCTCTAGGTCTGCGTTCTTGTACAGAGAAATTTTAGAATAGTTGGGAAATTCCCCAGTATTTCTTCACTTCTCTTTTTTTGCTTTCTTTTTTCGAATGTTTATGTTTCATTTTAATTCTTCCTATGTTGTTGTTCTTCATTGCCTATTAATCTCTAATCTCCATAGAAGCCATTTTTATTTCGAGGAATACGCTGTTAACCACGAGTTTTTTCAAGACTAAATTTCTGTCATAAATCTTCCCTGAATGGCGCCAACTGGAGAGCTTCGTAAATTTCTCGCTTTCCTTTTTCTCTTCTCCCGAGCTGTGAGATTTCCGTTGCTCGAATGCTCAAGGCTCTTCGTGCATTGTTTGTTTATTAGTGAGCATTTTCCCGACAAGGTGGTAGTCGACATCTTGAAATTGTGAAGCAAGCAGTGACGTCATTAGATCCTGGGAAATTTTCGAATTTCTGTTGTAATTTTGACCAGGTGGTTATAATATTTTATGGCTGGTTTGTGTTTTTTTGGATTCTTTGGTAGATTTAGACCTGGCGCAGTAGAAGCCACCCTGCCAAAATCTGGTTCATTCTAGTGTGGGTACAGTACATTTGTTAACCATAGAACCAGCCCACCTCCTTTACGATTCATTTTTCAAATACATTAAGATTTATTGGGATTTTCAAAATTTTAGGACAAATTTCTGGTCCCATGGCTATTCCTTGAGGTAAAAGTAAAATCTCGTAGTAGACAAGTCCTGGGAGTAGCATCTGGTCACTCAGGAAAAAGAATAGTTTCGAGAGTGTATTCAGACAGGGCATCAAATAAATAAATATATAAATAAACAAGTAAATAAGGCACTGAAAAAATGCTGACTTCATGCTCGTTTAGTGATCACCTCTTATCCATCATCGTGTGCCCGAAGTTCGACTCATCCATTATCTGAACAAGCAATTGAATGATTTACTCAATCGATTCACCTTAAAAGTGTTCGAATTTTTGCTGCTCGAAAACCGAATAAATGAATTATCCGATCATTCGAATGGTATTCGATTCCGCCACACTCATCCAGTCCATTTATAGTTTTGCTCTTGTTATAGCTGTACCAAGGGGTGTGGAGCGTTATACCTGGAGTGAGCGGCGCTGGCAGGCCCTGCAATTGGCCTATTTGCAGGACTGACCAATCGTAGAGCTTGTCGGCACCTCGTTTCAGGTGTAATGCACCACACCCTGTACCAAGACGTTGTTCCTCAAAGGAACAAAGACATCTTTGGGAATTGGTGTTTTCTGGATGGTACCTATATTTTCTAGTTTGTTTTTTCTTTAATTTCTGAGATACCCCCCCCCCCTCTCCTTCTTCACAGCTATGATTTTTTCTGTTGTTTTTTTTTTGCACCATCAGGATCTGTTAGATGTGTAGAACTCGCTGAAAACTACCAGGTGGTCCTACGCAAGCCGTCTCCGCATTTATTTTGAGGAAAAATGTGAGGGAAATATGCTAAATTTTCTCGGACTTGTTACCCATGGGTTGCACGAGATCTACGCAAAGTTCAGCCGGATTTTGTCCAGAAATCGTGGATTTAAAATCATCATATTATGCTGTCTCATTCTGCGGCAGCTATGAACCAATTCATTAACCATCAACTAGAACAATTATGCATTGTGGTGTGTTTTTGTGGCGTTGATTGATTAGTTGTCCGCTCGGCTCCGTAGCCCTCGGGCGAGGACTTAGCGCCGCTGGAGGAGGAGGTCTAAAATTTCATCCGGAAACATGCAGCGAAAACAAAGGCGACGCCAGCCGCCAGGCCGGAGAGAATTCGCAACACCGGTCCGTCGTTTTTCCATGGAACTTTTCATCTCTCACCTCTCCTCACACACTCTCTCTTCTTCGCTCGGCTTATCTGTGACAGTTGTGACAGTTTGTTTTGCGTAACAGTTTGTTCATTGCGGTGAATCGTGTTATCTGCGAAATGCACTTGACGCTCCGGCAGTTACTCGTTTTTTACTCGTTTACAGATGGATCCTTTGCTGAACGGGTCATATGTACATTACGGTATGGGATTGCCCACCTCAGCGTACGCCACCGGTGCGGTGTCAACGAAAGCTTACAACAGGTAGGTGGCTTGCCGTCGGTCTTCGTCATGCTACTTATGGTTAGGATTACGGTAGTCAATCTACCGTAGGACATCCCACACCAAAGCAGATATTCCATTCCTGTAGTAACATGGTCCCGCTGCCTGTTCCTATCTCGATAATCTCTCATTTCCGAGAAAATCCCGGGATTGTCCCGAGCTAGGAAAGTCCCCGCTATTTTCAGGGAAAACATCGCGAAAAGCCTGCCTATGTTTCCAATGCCTTCTCATTGCTCATCCCCTCATAAATAGAACGTTCTTTCGCCAAAAACTTGCTTTATTACTTCAGATTTCTTCTCTAAAGACAAGAATTACTTGAGGCTGTTGTCTGTGCGAGAAATGGTCCCTACACACATTGATTGTATTTGAATTCTATTCCAGTTTTCTATGAGTCTAAAAGTTACGAAATTCTGTCGAGAAATTTGCTTTTCATATTACCTCTTTTGCCCCACCGTGAATGATGTAAACTGAAACAGCGAGAACTGGTCCCCGTAGGACTTTCATCCCTTCTGTGAGATTTTCGTAGTGAAACAGATAGCTCTCCGGACTCATAAGCTCCAATTAAAATAGGGCAAAAAATTGCTTCGCTTCGGAGCAACAGTTTTTTATAAAAACAATACGGAAAAGTGCGCGAGAACTAATCCCCAGCTTCTGGAAAGCTGTAGTTAAAAAGCAAAATGAATGAATTAAGCGAGAACTGGTCCCCAGTCATGATTGTGTGCAAATGAGTGTATTTCATCATTTCTGTTGTTTCTCTTTCGTAAGGCCTGTTTATTTTTTTCACGAATTCCTCCTCGGAAGCCTCAAGTTTGCGTTTGTTGAGATTGGATAGATGGATTAGGCGAAAACTAGTCCCCGCTGGAAATTGACCCATCTTTCCATGTTTCTTCGTAATGACCTCGGGACCCTTCGTCACTTATGTGGTCCGGTTGTATTTCTCCCAGAAAATCTGTTTTCTTTCGCGGTAGTAGTCTTACAATGGAAGGAAGTGGCAAGAACTGGTCTACTGGGCTCCAGTGGAAATCTATCCACTGTATTACCCCCCCCCCTAGCCTTTATGCTTATGAAAATATCGTGATTTGGACAAAAACCAAAGGAACGTGGTTAAAACTTGTGCCTTTTTGAATCCAAGAAACTGCAAACCAAACTAAGGAACTGTGCGAGAACTGGTCCCCATTAAGATGATTTGCGACTCGATGTGGTCCCTTATTTCCATGTTCCCTTACTTGCAACGACCAGATCTTTTTGGATTTCACTCTTCAGCGAGGCTGGTTACTTAATAATGGCTCCCTAGTTTTTAACAGTAAGAAAGTGCGCCGCACCGACACCTTATGGGCGGACGCTTGCGCATTTTGTGCTTAGTATGCGCACCTGCTTAGCCTAATGTTTCTGCAGGGTGGGAGCTGGCCTTTTGCCTTTAGATGGTGCGGTTTTGTCATTTTATTTCCTTTAAAAAGTTAAGTATTGCTCCCTGATTTGGTTGTTGTAGCTTGACCACGCCCACAATTTTCAGTAATTCATCCGATCACTCCGCTGATCCCTCATCATCGAGTTCACCCGGTGCGGCGCCAAATATGAACATTCTGCTCACGATTCGACTGCTCATGCAAGGAAAAGTTGGTCCGCTTCTATTGATTGATATTGATTTTTCTCGCGTACCTATGTATAATAGTGGTTGTTGCAGGAAGTTGGAAGTATAATCGGTAAACGTGGCGATCAAATAAAGCGGATCCGGGAAGATTCCGGTGCAAAAATCAATATTTCCGACGGATCATGTCCAGAACGGATAGTGACCATAACTGGAAGTCTGGCGACGATCAATAAAGCATTTGCGATGATCTCGAATAAATTTGAAGAGGTGAGCTGACCTTACGGGGGTTTGCACTGACCTTGTGGTCCCTGATCGTGTACTTTCTGGAAATAGCCACGGAAACGGGTTTTTCCATAGCATACGTCGGGGCTTTTCGCTTGCTTTATTCTCGAATGCCCGCGCCGGCCCTCGCGCCCCGCACGATGTCTCGGATTTCCAAGCAAACCCAGGATCGAATATCGCCACTCCAACCCCCACTCAGGCCTTTCACCCCGTGGATATTGATTTTGACGGAAAAAATCCAGCACAAGGGAGCACAATGCGCTTAAACTTTAGTATAAACAGAAGACATGGGACAGCTATCAGCTGTGGCGTCACTTGAGGTGCGTCGCCAGATGGCGCACGCATGGCCGTATCGCGCCGTCGTCGTCGGCTGCGAGTGGTGGTTTTGTCGCGCGTTGAATCTGCTGCCGACGTGGGAAAAGTACCGCTGGGGAATGATGCCGCTCAGCGATATACGAATTTTGCTGAGGGTTGGACTTGAGTCGGGTGGGGAACGGCTGAAGCTCTTGGATGCATGGAGCTTTTTCTGGAGGAATCTACCAGAAAATTCCTATAACTTGCAAGTTTTTCACTTATCAGCTGGATTCCTTCAGGAATCAGGGAAGAGTGAACCACCCTTGAAGTCGAAATGTCTTTGGATTGTCTTTTTTGACTGAACAGAAAACGTAGTTAGTAGTAGTAGTAAAAGTATTTAGTAGCCGTATCAGCATTATAATTAGTGCTAGCATTAGTATATAATATTATTATTATGTTGGTTTTACTTAGTTGTATAATTAGTTTTGTTTAATTACATAATATTATTAACATATTATTATTTTCCTTTCCCAATGGAATCTCACCAGAATTTTTTCGGTTATCCTGAAAATTTGAATGGAACACTGAAAATTTCTTCTGGGGTGGAAATTTCTGAGGAAATTTCAGAGCATTTGATCATTTCCCACGAAAAAGAACAAGACAACAGTAGTTTCTAGAGGAGAAAATGAGAGTAACCCATCTCTGTCCCGGACACAATCAGCGGCTTCGATTTTCGCTTTGCTTCCTATGGTTGATCCTTAAAATAGTGCAGTTCATCTGCGTTTTCCTGGAATCCGACGTCTTTTCCCAGTTTTTCCATTCCTGATCAGGAGATGCTTTGCCGTTTGTGCATTTCTTGGAGTACGATGAAATCCTGAAAAAAAAAAATCGTTAATCAGCGTTTTGTCGAAATGTAGCTTTTCTCTGGGAAGGGCTAAAATCTAATGTTTTGATTAGTTTCTCGGAAAGTAAAAAAAGCAACGAAGAATAGGAAGATAGTACGTATTTCCTCCCTGAAAATTTCCGAATTTTAGTGGGGAAAACTGGTCGTCGTTTTTTTTTTCGTCGGTGCGAAAAGTAATCATGTCCCATATTCAAATTTGTTTTCCACGCAGCATCCACGAAAATGTTTCACCCATGCGTAGACTTATTTATTCTCAGCATGGATAATCGTACCCATAAACTTGAGAATGCACCTTCCAATGATGCATCCAGGCCCGGTAGAAGTTTTTTTTAAATGTTTGTTTGCTTCTCATAGTGAAATTTGTCGCAAACCCAAAGATTTTGGGGAGAATTTTTCTATATTAATTCTTGGCAGAATTCTTGGCAGAGCTCAGCCCATTTGTTTTTTCCTAGGGTTTTTTGTTTTAGGGTTTTTCCTAGGGCTTTTTTTTTCTTGTTCTCAGAGATTGACAGCCTCGTAATGCATCGAAGTTCACCAGCCACTGCGGAATTAACCACAAGCGATCCCTTGAGAAAATTATACCCATCGTTGTTGGATAGTTGGCTCGTCCCTTTTAGGGAAATGTCCTCGACTTTTTCCGCGTTTCCTTTCGCTATTCTCACTGGTGTCCTGCGTAGGTTTTGAAATAGATTACGTTACTGAAGGATGTTAGCCGATACCTTGGATTTCTTAATGAGTTTTAGTGGGTTGGTTTGGAACGTATACGTTACACCACATGGCATTTTTGTATGTGGATTTTCAGCGGGGAATTTCTAGAAATTTTCATTTTTTTTTTGAATTTTCAAGCCCCTGTAAAAGTTTACTTTCAGGACATGCGTGCTCTGCCGAACTCAGTGCCAAAGCCACCAATCACTATGCGACTAATCGTTCCAGCCACACAATGCGGTTCACTTATAGGAAAAAGCGGTTCAAAAATCAAGGAGATTCGAGAGGTGACGTCATCGTTGTCATTATTACCTGGTGAAAATCCCACCTGCAGCTTTGTCCGTACGAGTTTTCTCCGCTAGCGGCTGCGACGGTTTTTACCGCCATAAACGCATGAGTGAACAGTTGGTGACAAGGGAGAGAGAGTGCCACTGGAGGATGTGTACTTTATGAATGAGGGCTTGTTTGAATATGAACCGGGGGCAGCAACGGCCGGCCGACGACGATGACGATGTTAGTGTTCTTATGTTAAAAAGTAGGCCGAAGATTCGACGAAAGCTTTGAAATTCCTCTCCTTTCTTGGATTCGATAGAGGGAAGGGAGAAGGAGGGGATATGAAGCTGAAAATGCACTCGCAGTGGAGGAGTAGGGTGAAAATACGGTATTCTGAATAATCAGCGTCCTTGGATGCTCTAATTTTCTGTTCAAAAAAAGTTAATCTCCCGGTAATTTTGAGCATTTTAGTCTCTATTGCATGGGCCAGCCTGACCAGAAATCGTGGATTTTTCCCCTAATTCTTCCAGCCATCCAGTAAAAAGACTGAATCCAAAAGAATGTGATTTATGGTATGTGCAACGTTGTACGACCAAGCTACAATACGAGCAAGCTCTGTGATTGGCTGTTTGCATGAACTGACCAATCATGGAGCTTGGCTGTACCGCCCCTTTCAGGTGCAACGTGACACACCCAGAATTTTTGAAACGATCTCACGAGTTCAGTAAATAATTCAACAATGACCTTTTTTTCATATTATAGTTAAGTTAATACGTTATCCGCTAGGTTTATCTTATAACCTACCATCCGTTAGGAAGACTCAATCCAGAGAAAAATTTGAATTTTCGATGTGGAGAGCATTGCCGATTGGACAATACAATCGAGCTCTGTGATTGGCTGTTTGCATGAACTGACCAATCATGGAGCTTAGCTGTACCGCCCTTTTCAGGTACACCGCACTACACCCAGAATTTTTCACGTGATCTTGCGAGTTCAGTAAATTCCGAATAATTCGATATTTATATCTTTATTTTTTGCTAGTGTTCTTACTGTTGTTATGCTCTCCAAATAGATAAATGTAAATTTTGCTCCCTTCGCTAGTTTTCTGCGCTATTCTACTGCTAAAAAGGGCTGGTCGTCGTTTTTTTTTTGGCTCCAAAAATGCTCAGTGCCCGTTCACACCATTAAGAATGTTTTACCCATGGTAAATTTGAATCTCTTCTTTCCAACTAACTAATAGCTATGACTTATTCCATCAACTCATCCGTTTCTCACCATCTATTTCGTTCTCCTATCCTCAGGGGTTGTCAAAATTGCAACCTTTGAGATCGCCTAACTTGACTGATATCACTCGTACATTTTCCTCTCAAGAATAGCTATAATAACGTCTTTAAACCAGCCGAAGCTTAGAGAACTTTTTCCTCGGCGGACAGCTAACACATGCCAAGATGACTGACTGCTGTAAAATGTAACTTCACCAAGAGTCAACTACCGAGCTGTCGAGATGCTGTCAGTGCCTAGCACAGTGTTTTGTGCGAGTTTTTAAGCTGAAAAGCCCTTATCACTGAGAAGTTGCCCCGTTGACGTGCAAACAGTTGCCTGTTGCGGGGTGAAGTACAGTAACTACAGTAAATGTGATGAAATTTCCCCGTTATCAGAGCGTGAGCGCGAGGAAATCGGGCGATACAGGGCTGTTCCAGGCAGTGTCTACTTCCAGCACGTCTGACGAAGGAAAAAGTAGCACTGCTAAAGAAAACCTAGTCACGATTGTTCCAGAACTTTCTAAGGAGGAAATTTCTGTGCAGTTTGTGTATTTGCGGACATAGCGGTATGACATTCTTCAAAACTGCTGCGGTTATCAATCGATCATTACTTTGTAGTGTTACAAAAACCGCAGGTTGTCAGTTGCTGGTGCGTGCGGCTTTACGCTCAGCCGTTGGTCGTTTCACGTAATATTGCGGACATTAACGCGGGAATATGAGGCTGTATGGAGGATTTACTCATGCATGTGGTCACAAAATGTTAACTTCCTGGATTTGTATCCAGGAAATTGCCGTCATGGGCTGTGAATCTGGTTACCAAGCGATTGAGGACCTTTTTTTTCCCGTGAGTAGCCCAAGCAACGTTCCATTTTAGGCGACGGGTGCATCGATTCAAGTGGCATCCGAAATGCTGCCACAATCCACAGAACGTGCTGTTACCGTATCCGGCACCGCCGACGCTATCAACTTGTGCATGGGACAAGTCTGTCAAATACTGTTAGAGGTAAGTATTGATTGATTTGCTGTGGAGAAATTGATAATTGATTTAGAAGCGAAAAAATTATGTTTTCATCGCAATGGTGTGTTTAAAGAACATATTGAAGACTTCTGGGCTGGAAAATAGTCTACGTCTCTGGCCGCATTCTCCAGTCTTGATAGTATTCTAGCAGGCGAGAATTGGTCCCCATCGCTTTCTTAGCAGGGCGAGAACTGGTCTGCATCGCTTTTTTCGGAAGGCGAGAACTAGTCCCCATTGCTTTTCTGACCGCTTATCTGTCCTATTCTCTCTTATGTACCTGGGGGACAGCTTGCCAAAACCTTGACGATTACATTCATTATTCTGTTTTCCGTTGTTCGCATTTTTCTTGAGCTGTGGTGCGAGAACTGGTCCCCATCAACGTACTATGATTTCTGGGTTTTCGCTGCTGTGTCAATCACCATGTAATTTAACAGTGGCTTCTATGGCTCATCTTAGTAGGGGATTCCGAATCTTATGTGTGAGGTGCGAGAACTGGTCCCCTCGTTCTTACCACACTTTTTTGAAAAGTGCTACGTTGAAGTAGCCCATTGAAACAAATATGCTTACCAGGTGTTCTTTTTTGACAAGATCTGTTGATAAAAAACTGTTTCTTTCATAGTTTACTGTGGTGAGAGCCGTGCGAGAACTGTTCCCCTGCTTCGTTTCCCATTATTTTTTCGTGTCGTTAGAGTTTTGGAAAAAATTGAAGTGCATTTTTGCTTTTCACAGAATCTAAATAAGCCAATTATTTATGCAGTTCTATTTCCAACTTTTCTTCTTTTTTTTTTTACTTTCACCAAAACTAGTATTCATTATCGTACAAGATCACTTGCTACACTGAAGTATGAAAGGTGAGGAACAGTTCTCGCTTTGAAGAAGGCAATTATCAGGAGCAGAGGACAATAATTGTTTTTTTTTTAGAAGTTGAAATATTTTAAAGAAATAGCCGCGTAAAAATCTGCGTAAATTAATTTTTTGAATCTCACTTTAATTACTAGTTAAGAAAATACTCTAACAATAATATGGTATAGGATTACTTAATTGATGGACTGGCAATCCAACGAAGTAACTAGTCGTTTCAAACAAGACCTTCATCATTATGTTAGTATATGATATCCCATATAAAATTTCGCATAGTGCACTTTTCCTGCTGTTTTGCTGCGTTTATGCTGCACTTTCCTTTTGCTGGAGAGTTTTCAATCTCCTTCTGTTCGCAACTCGAGCTGCCACAGTGCTTCTGAGACCTTTAACGCATTCAAGAGCACTGTGGCCTCAAAAGCCTGAAATGGGCTAAAAAAATTGGTTGATGAATGCTCCGAAGTTGAAATCGGCTTACTCGTCCATCAATTCGCCTTTCGCAATTCGTCCGTCCGAATTGCTCTAATTCAGTCTGATTAGTGGTCGTTGTCCATTACGAACTCGTCGTTTCTCGACACGAAGGTGGCAATCTCGTCCGACATCCCGGCGCGCGTAATTCCATTCTGGCCAAGCTTTCTGCCAATTTCAACCTCTTCAGGACCACTTGCCGCGCTCCCCAGCCAGCGAGGGGCCGGCCTTGTGATGATTAGCGCTGACGTGCTGCGGGTCGACGAGGGACTTGAAACACTGCGGGCTTTGCTGCCGGCGAAAGAACTACGGGAACTTGTTGAGGATGTGCATATTCAGTGACGAGGACGTTATGCTGAAGGCGTTCAGGAGGCTTAGCGCACTTGAGCACCTTTAGGGTGCTGAGACTCATGGGAATGTTTTAGTTGAGTGATTAGTATGCAAAGATGGACGATGTTTTGCCAGCTTGCAAAGGAATTTTCATCAGAATGCAAATCTACACGGTTATTTGGGGCCTGTGGTGGGGAGGGGGTTCTCTGAGTTCTTTAGATCGTGTGCCAGTACCGTAAATACAGTACGGTACCACTTTTCGTGCGAATAATCCCTATTGGTGCAGTTTTCGAGCTATCATGGACACTCAGAAACCGCCTTTAGCAACCAATTTTGTTCCTTTCATGGCTCCTACCACACTTCTAAAACTCGCTGGATACTGTAGAAGTATTAGGTCGTCAAGTACGAAATGTCCGATTTTGGTTGAGAAGATTTCGAGTTTTGTTTCTAAAGCAAGATGCGGTATAAGAAATCCGAATATGCTCCTATACTATCCCCACAGCCTTGCCACCCTAACAGCAGCTTGGTTGCGCCAGCAGCTCGGAAACGTGGAAAGCTATGGGCCATCAAGTGGGGAAGAGCGTTTCCAACATGATGTTGAAAGTTGAACATTCTCTCCAGCAAGAAGTGAGCTAATCCCTGAAAGGAGTTGTGGTCAAATAGAGCAAGGTTTGCCCGGTACAGTGAGTGGAAGGTGGGTCCTCACCCCTGCTCCTCTGGCTTAAGCAGCGTGGATATGTGAAAAATGGTCAAAAATTGGCACCTATTTTATGAGGGTCAAACCGGGAAAAATTCGTTTGCCGAACCACTTTTAATGGTCGTGTTATCTTGAGTACCTAAATAATACTGGATTATAAAGGTCACACCTTGCTGCTTACGCTGACCTAGTTTGACTCCTATTCGCTTCGGCTACGGCTTCCAGTCCATCGATATCCAGGTTCATCATAAGGCTCACTTTGGAGCTTCATGTCATCTGAGCGGGATTTTCCAACTGTTCAGTGCATTTACTAGCCAAATGTCCCTTAACATTGCCCTGATGTTCCCGGCTTTCTCAGCTCTAATTGCTGGAAAATGGAACCTATGTTCCAAAACGGCACCATTTTTCGTCTTTGAGTAGTTCTACAAAAAATGCTTTCAAACAAAAATTCGAAAACTGATGAAAACCCCAGGAAGTGATTTTGAAAGGAAGAGGATGTATTTTTTTTATTTTTCATTTTTCATTTTTAATACACCAGAAAGGTGTGCCCATGTGGCAGGTGTTAGTAACAGAATAGTGGGCAAGTCCACATGAAAGAGATTAAACTATCAAACGGATGTAGATGTAAGGAACAATAAAAACACACAAAGAACTCATTGCTATAGAAAATAAAAACGTGTATAAGGCCAGTCTTCTTTTTAATGTATAGCACCTTGTAGAAAATATGGAAGAGACAGGAACCGTGTCATTGTTTGCTATTGAAATGTGGTGACACCATGCCTACAAACTCG
Source organism: Ancylostoma caninum (assembly GCA_037903475.1). Taxonomy (NCBI): domain Eukaryota; kingdom Metazoa; phylum Nematoda; class Chromadorea; order Rhabditida; family Ancylostomatidae; genus Ancylostoma; species Ancylostoma caninum. The sequence goes on from JBAJFG010000428.1 coordinate 444,811, forward strand.
ATGTGATTCCCGGCGAATCGGGAAAAATATTACCAGGCTGGTGTTTGTTAATGAACTCGTTGTTGCTATGATGCCAGAACAAAGGCAAATTATATGCTGGTAGTATAGGAAAGGCAAAGACCTTAAAGGTAATGTATATTATTATTTATGATGTAATATATAATGTACATTATTATTTATTCAATGTATACACCACGACACTACGTCACCAGTAAATTGACGTGAGACCTATTTAAAAATTTAAAACATATTTTCCTTAAAATATCTTGAGTGATGGGTGAGACGCTCAGAAAAACTGATGAAACTGTACCGTATCAACTTTAGGCTCCGCCCAAAGGTGCCACATTACCGTACAGGCCGAAACCGACGTTCAACTCGTTGTTGGTGGCCAGCTCTGCGGCTGCAGCCGCCGCAGCTCAACAGCAACAATTAGCCGCTCTGTTGCAGCCGGGCCTTTTGCAACAAGCGCAACTCGCTCAACTTTTGCCTCCTGAGGTTGGTTTATGGCGGAGTGCTTGATGTTTTGTCTGTTGTTGTTGTTGTTGTTGTTTTGTTAATAGTTTATTTTGCGTTAATTTTCTATTTTTCGTAAAGGTTAGCGACGTGATATTCCCCGCTTTCCCCGGCTATTTTTCGTGTTGCATTCGCATGACATCACCATAGTAGATGGTTGACAACTGCCGATATTTCTAGCCTTACCCCCATCCAACTTTTTCCAAAGGTTATCCCAATGTTTTCGTAGTGCAACCAACGCATGCGATGATAATTGTTCTGCTAGACGTATGTACGTGACTCTCGCTACGGAATTCACAGTTTTACTCGCTAAGCGCACCTAGTAATACTACTCAGATTTAAGTTGAGTATGAGCCTACATGACTACTGTCTAGCCACGTAGCTCACACTCAACTTTTCTATCAGTAACCACCGGGAATTTTCCTGAAAATCTAGGATATTGGACGGTGAATGGGAGTTGCTCAATTCCAAAAAAAGGTTTTAAATTTTAACAGCTTTCCTATAATGAGCCTACTCCTATATGCATTGGAATCATACGGTAATTCAACCTTTAATTGACCAACATGCGTCACCTGGCCACAAGTTACAACAGACCACGCCCATTCGGACGAGATCTCGTGCGAGCCTCGTCGACGATGGTGAAATTGGTAAGAAAAATTTATGTGAGACACTAGACTAGATTTGAGAAAGTAGCTGTGATTAACGGTACATGTGCTTTGGTGCTTTTGCTGCCTAGGTTTAATGTATTGGTGATTGATCTTCATTCAAATGGGCGTGGTTTGCGCCACTCTTTTTTTATAACCATCTGTCATTTATCGCGATTAATATCGCTAGAAAAATAAAATTTGTTAAAGGCACCGTTTTGTGCATATGGCATTTCAAAATCTGGAACGTGCTAAAAAGGGCATGACTTAAGTCCCAAAGCGAGTGCGCGAGAGGGGCGTGGTTTGAGTCGCACGACTTTTGTTCTCTTATTAGCAACAAATTCAACCAAATTGTTTTGAGCGGCACGGTGACCCTGCAAGTGACACGAATGTTTCGTAACCCAGCTAGATTTAAAATGGGGGCAGGGGTTGCCAAAATGGGCGTGGTTTGCGTAGCCGTTCTCATATTCAGCTGTTGTGATACCAGTACTCTATTACCAGTATTTTATGTAGCTGGGCGAGTAAATCCTAATTAAGCAGCCGAAAACTTGATCTTGGTTGGTTGGCAGCTGATTAGATTCCGGGGGGGGCGTGGCTTGACGGAGTGACAGAGAGGGGGCGTGGTGTACGCCACACAATCTTCTTGTTTAAAAACGAGTTCGCGTGATTTTTGGAGACTGTAGAGCTGTATGAGCGCTCAATGGGTGTGGTTAGGAACTCGATTGGGTCTATTGCGTTGTTCGTCGAAGTGGGCGTGGCCTCAGTCCCATTTCTCGCATTTCTTTGGTACAGCGATGAGCTCGTTTAGGTTTTGTTGTAGATGCCTCTTTCATGTGCATATCATACAATTTTATTGAAAATCGGCTTTCTCAGTGCTAAAATGGCTCTCAAAGGATCGCTTGAAAGGCAAAATCCATTAGAAATAGGCTCATCATAGGGCAAATCAATGGATTTTTCCGGAAATTTTCTCCCAGAATCGGGTATTCTTAACTGAGCACTCCCATCATTGCCGTTCATCTAACAAAGTAAACCTCTAAAAAAAGCACAATAGTTACTGTTAATTCATGTATGTTCTTCGTGTTCTGCTACTGCTGCTGTCGGCTGTGTGATGATGACGTCGTCGTTGAACAACAGCCGTCGTGCTGCAGTGAGTTCCACCACGATCCACACGTCGTTCTTTGTGTGTTTTCAGCTGGCGCGTGGTGTTCCAGCGTCGGCGCAGTATGGGCCGGCCTCCGCCTTCCTTCCCGCTCCTACCCTCAATCCCCAAGGTACTGCTCTCTCTCTATCTTCTTTTCCACCTCTTCTACACTAGCCTACTCTATGTTTCACATGTACACGTATACACATACTATACACACCTGTACACACCCATATATAGGCATATACATCTATTCCTGTATATGTACCTGCTACGTATATACACACAAACACCGTTCAGCCCTGATGGTCGCACATACATGACGTCATCGTCGGCGGTCGTCCTGCCGTCCGCCGCCTGCCCCGCCCCGCCCTCGAGGCTGCGTAGAGGTTTTTCTGCTGTGCATGCGAATGATCGAGTAGCCGTTTGATTTTGAGTTCAACAAGACACCTGCGTGCGTGCGTGCGTGCGTGTTTCGGCGCGTGTCTGACGTCTCCCTGCCCTGAACGTGCGTGCGTGCTACTGCTACTGCTGCCACCACCACTGCTGCTACTGCTCGTTACTGCTGCTAAGCTGCTGCTTTTCTCTCGCTCTCTCCTATCCCAGCGTTCACCAGAGGCGTTTATCACGATGGTCGTGTGTGTGTGCGTCTGAAATGAGATATCCTTCGATCCTCTCGGTTATATATTTTTCCCATCCCTACATTCAATCCCCCTATGCCAAAGTATTCGTTCCTATGTTACTTTTTTTGCATCCAATTCCACTCGACACATGTAGAGTGTGCTTATTTGCACAGTAAACAATGAGAGCTTTTTTTTCAAATTCTAACTCCATTGTTATTAAGTGAGCTCGGAGAGCTTCGTTGGGACGTGTCGGAATATTCGGGAGGGGATGCCTATCTACATATGGAGTAGAGGGGCCTTTCTCCTGGGAAACATCTTTTCAAGCCTAACTACTCTAACTCATGTAAGGTACTCTCCCGCTCTTAATATGTAGCTAGCTATAGTCGCGGTCATCTGTTCCCTCCCTGGCACCGCCTCTCACTGTCGCGAAACGGTTCCGCTACGATACCCGATGGTACTGACACGTCTTCACATGTAACACGTGAATTTTTACATGTCTGAACGGTCCTATCAGGTCTTAACTTGTTGAATCCACGTGATACGTGTCAGCCCATGTCGGGACCCTCGTGTCCTCGAGGGAAACCGCGTCGCGACTCTGCTGCGTTGCGGTTGCGAGGCGGTCTCACCGAAGGAACCATGAGAAATGTGAATTCACATTTCAAAAAATCCATACAAATTTAGGAAAATAGTGAGGTTTCTAAAATAAAATAAAACCAGTGCTTTTATGGAATTTCACACAGGATACGAAATAACGGGATTTTTGCTACGTTGTTAGCTTGAAGCACCTAGCCAGAAAAAAGAACGGGTAAATGGCGGCGCCTCCCGTAGTCGTGGAAAAATTACATTGTTGTGATCTTTTTGGAATAAGAATTCGGAATAGTTTGTGTTATAGAAAAAAGCAACTTCAATAAAGCTAATTCTCTTCATTACTAGTTGCTAAAAACACTATGTATGTTAAATTACGAGAATTGGCTTTAAAAATAGGCATTTCTTCGGAGCCGGGCCTATTCCCATATGTGGTAAAACGGGCGTGGCTTCGGTAACCGTCTCATGATAAAATTTTTCCGCTAGCACAACTCCAACGAATACTCCGAGACGTTCCAACAAATTGTCCTTGTCCTAAGCTGTCTAATCCATCATTCTATCCATAGAAGCCATGTCATTATGATTTCCACCCCACCTACTCCTATTTCTAATCCATTTTTGGTCAGTTTCAGTGTTCGGCGGGTTGATCCTGGCCGGCGCTGGCGGATATCCAACCGCCCAACAAGCCACAGTAGGCGCCGGTATACCGGATCCGTCAAAGGCAGCGACGATGGCCGGACTCTGGAGTGAAGATCGGCAATTGGAGCTGATCAATCAGTACGCGGCACTCAACAGCAGGTAGAGAACGTTAGACGAATCGAACGCAACACATTCCGACGACCATAGAGAACCGTAATAAAGCATTTTACCAGCACTGAACACGTAGTCCACACATTTTTTTTATCCTTCTCCGAATTTCTTGCATGTTTTTTTTTTCACGGGTATCACCACATACTCTCCCCTTTGTATACGCTTTGTTCGTAGATAATTTGGCCTGTAGTAAGCTTCAGCTACGCTAGACAAGGATTTATGTTCTGCCTTCTGGCTTTCTGGAATTCTAACGATTTTTTTTGCACAGAAGCTTCATCCTGACATCAAAATCCTGGGTTTACAGCACTGTGTCGGTTGTGGAGCGTTGTACCTTGAAAGAGCGGTGCTTCCAAGTTCTGCGATTAGCCAACTCATACTACTGGTCAATCACAGGGCCCCATCGCCTCGCCTTCTCCAGAAACAACGATCCGAATCCCACTGTCACTTAATGAACCCAGTACTGTTGGTTAGGTACAGAATTCGTCGATTACTTCACCTGAAGCAGCAATGTTTTCCCATCCTTTCACTTTAGCAGTTTATAATTGCCAATAAAACTCAATTTTACCCTACCTTTGTTCATAGCAGGGTGTGGATTGCATACAAACCTGGACTACCACAAAATTGATTGTATATCATCGTAAGATGTAGTGGGGCGTTACCAGGCCACCGCGATTGGCGCCATGGTTGAATCCGCCAATTATAGTAGCCTGGTAACGCCCCACTTCCCCTCACAGTGATACACACCCCATAGAAATGCAAAACTTTCCCTGAAAATTTTTACTCGTCGGGAGTGACCTCCCCTCTCCCACCCCCCCCCCCCCAAGAAAAAAAAGAGAAAAGACTAATACTGCACTTTTAGGTGCATAAAATAATGAATCCACAAAACCATACGAAAGAAAGCTTACCACAGGCCAAATTCAGCTTAGTTATCACGCTTCTCTATCCACACACCTCTATCCCCACCAGCTGCTACTGTTATTTTTCACAATGACATTAAGCTTCGCAATACGTTAACCAACCAACTACTGTCGTTTTCTACCATTCAGTGTGTTGATGGGTGCACCGCTGCTGAAAGGCGCCAATTCACCGGCTGGTACCGCCCACAAGGCAAGTGGCGCACGGTTCACACCCTACTAACAGCAGTGTTGCGTCGTCAACGTCAACGTCGTCGTCGTCTTCCGTGCCGTCTACGCCACACTACCACACTTGCGTCGCGCCGCCTCGCTCGTACGGCGTCGCACGCGCTCGCTCGCTCTCACTGCAGTCTGTGTTATTGATTTCTATTTTTCGTAAATGTATAGTCCATGTTATCTAATAATAAGTTTTTATTCCTCTCTGTGTAATATTTAACATAGATAGATAACAACACAGTATGTACATATGTAAGAAAAGAAAACCGTATGCTAAAATTTCACAAGTTGGAAGGAAATTCCGGAGCACTGATGACGTAATTATCGATTTGAGCGCTCTACATGTTAATAGGCAACAACTACGTCGCCCAAACACTAAACGAATCAAAAGAGATCAAAAATGTGCCTGAACACTATGTATAGAGGTATCAAAATATCTGCGCCCTCCTGGTAAACTTCCGATTATAAAGTGAAAAATCGATACCACCGATTGATGAGGCAATAGAAATCTCCTTGCTAAAATGTTTTCGTCGCATACGTGCGACAATCTATCGTACCACCAACTTCACACTCGATTTCCAGCATATTCAACCATTCGACAAGCGATGACTCGGACATACCCAACCACTCACTCACCTGGCTAACTTGAATTGTCGGACGGAACCTGAACGGAGTTAAAACTGAAATGAATGAACTAGAATGAAAAAAAAACAGACAAAGGCAAGGAGATCTATTTCAAACTAGAAAAAAAAAAACTAAAAGCAGTAACGAATCATGGCGAACTAAAATCTTTCTTATACGACGTAGAAACTTACGCCTTGAATATCTGCACAAGCGCTGCCTTGCGTTCACGCTCGACAAACAAATCCATGAGAAAAGGACACATCTTCGGAGCATGCTGAAATTCAAAAATATGTTCTGAAAATCCTTAATTCATCTCGGACGACGGTTACCCTTCAAATCAATGGAACAGGTGATGACAATGAACCGTCACCTTTAATTACTGTCAAATAGGAAAGAAATGAAACAGTGACATAGGAATTGAAGAACGAACCTTGAACAATCTGAAAAGTGTAGGATAATTTCCTAAAGCTACAGCACGACGAACTTTCATCGCAAACGATACACACTCGTCAGATCGCATCGAGTCAGGTAATCCTAGACATAAGAAATGCATCACAATGGTTTCATATGGCGTACTCCATAGCAAGTGAATTGTGCCCGTTACCCTTTGTGCTTCATTTGTTTTCCCTGTGTTTAAAACTAACCCAATACATACTTAACTTTGGAGAACAAGTTATTACAGAATGGAAAAAATCTATATATTCAACTAAACGTCTATGCAATTAAAACCCTCGAACCAACCTTTCAATAAAGACGAGATATCCAAGGTATTTGCCATGGCAATATAGTACAACAGACGGTACGCTACAAACTCTGGCTCATTCGTACAGTCAGGAATCTCGTTATATAGGAGCTTCAACTGACTTTGACACTGAAAACGTAATAAAATGAACGACAGTGACTCCAACACTGTAGAAAATCACGGTATACTATGCACTTATATGATAAAAGTGATCAATAAACCAAACCTTGTTAAATTCTTGACTGTCTTTGTTTTCCAAAGCAATTCGAGCGTTGATCTCATAGACAAGGACCGTAAAATGATTCCTTACCCGTTGCACAGTGAGGTCCTGCCTGCAAGGAAAAGTGTTAGAGAACAACATTTGTAGAGTAAACTCCGTTAAACACAATATATATCATAGGAAAGTTCAGTTTAAGAGTCTTTGAGCAGAAGTATCTCGAGCAAACAAAAAATCCTAATTTAGAACGCAAATACAGGGTGGCGAAAAAATACGTGCGCCATAAAAGGCGTTCAAATTCTATTTTTTGCCAACGAACATTTCAAGGAATCTATTCCTGTACAACTACAGGGCGCGACATTTCATAATTACACAAAATTTTTGATGTGTCTGCCATAGGCTTTGATGCAGGCGTTAATTCGTTTCTTCATGGAGTCGATGGTGCGGCGCAGGTAGTTAACGTCCAGATTATTTCAAATTTTCATCAATTTTCTTCGTAAATCCACCAGGTTTTTCACATTTCCTAAGTAGCTCTTCCCTATACATTTAAACAGAAAAGTCCAGTGGATTCAAATCCGAGCTATTGGCAGGACACAAATCTTTCGTCTAAAAAAGAGCTGATTTTGGTCTTCAGCAAGTGGATCGTTGTTTTGGCTCCATGGGCTAGAGCCCATTCTTGTTGGAAGATAAAATTGGAATGTTCTTGTTTAACTAATAAATATTTAAGGAAGAAAAAGTATGTAGGAATGCTTCACACAAAAAATAAAACAGAGTCAAATATCACGCGCACGTAATTTTTCGCCACCCTGTAAATCACTATCTCAATAAATTCCACCTCCAAACAACAATCTTAATTTCTTCGCAAAAGCACCCAAATGGAAATCCAGAGTTGAATGAACTGGATCATTCTAGGCTATTTGACATTATCTATGCAATTATGAACAATCAAATGAGAAGTCGTCTATTCTTCCATCAGTGCAACAAAAAATGCTTGCACTGGTTGAGCAAACGAGTGAAATTTCGAACAACATAAGAAATTGCATTACCTAATCGATCGCAGCTGGTCAGACAAGTACTGGTACGCAGCTCCTTCCCTGTACTTATTCTTGACATTTTCCAGCGATTTCTCTAAAACATCCGGTGGTCGTACCTGACTTGGATCTGGTGCCTAAAGATAATCTGATAAAATAAATCTGATGGATTGTCCAAATACAATGACAAAGATGGTATCGAAACGAACCGCTGTCAGTCTGAAAAAGCTTTTCTCAATGTTTTGACAAGTGCCTTTAACAAGTCGCATTCGAATCGGACGAGCCGACGCCGCTGCAGAAGCCGCAGCAACTCGTGCATCATCAGCGAATCGGCGAGCTCTTTCTTCCATTCTACCAGAATCCTGCGAATTTTCCAGTTTACTACTTAATTCCCACCAAAAAGAGAAACAATAAAGAACGATGAACCAAAAAAAAAAGAACGACCATATGTGCGCAGAATACTAATAGACAACTATTTCAAACCTGAACCATACCTCTTCAATATGCCAATGTGGTTGCTCTTTCTTCTGTTGCTTTTGTGCATTGTTTTGCTTCTGTCGCTCCTTCTTGGCTGCTTTCGCTTCCCTCTTGAGCTCCTTTTTAGACTTCTTTTTCGAGACAATCGACTGAAATGGAACTAAAAAGCGAACCAAGTAACATAGGAATTTAGTTTTGAAGGTATTGTTCATGAAAAGCTGTCATCGTTTAAAAAATTCTAAATGCTCAAAGAAGCTCGTATCAACTTCCTCTCTATGCTTCCCTCCCTTTTCATTATACAACCACTATCTCAATATGACGGCAGTACCTTTGGGAGACCTGCAAAAAATCCTGGAAGAGCTGGGCCTTTTTTAAATATCCATTTCTAGACTTTTTTCTGTTCCCACACTCAATATCTATTCAACACATTTAAAGCCCTTCTCTGCAACCTCCCACTTAACATATTTTCCGATTTTTGCGTTACTATGTTATTGTTTTCCCCAAAGACAATGCCGCTGAGTCGCAGAATATTCGTGATCAGCCCGAAAACATATGCGGATCTTTTGCCTGATAACAAGTTACAATCAAACCGGTCCCCAGTAAAACTGGCTCCTTCGAGTAAAGACATCACAGAATCACAACAAACACTGCTAATGCCAACGTAAAGTAAGCAACTCTGAGCTCTGAAATAAAGGCAACTCGACACACTATTCACTCACTGTACCAGCCAAGCTTAAGTCTAAACCTTGCGCAAACATTTCCAACAGCGTTCTTTTCACGAACAATACCCTCTAGATCCAACAGTATATAACTTCAAAGTTAGCAGCAATTTCAATCCACCCCTTCTAATATACGCGCAAAATTTCCGCATTGTGCAACCTAATTAAAAACCACCGCGCCGACACCTTGACTTTGACAATCTCCACGTCACTTGAACTGCTACTGCTACGTCGGTCGCGTTTCGTACGAGCACCGTCGTCTGGCGATGCCGACCGCTTCCGATCACGATCATGCTTAGACTGCGCTGTGTTTCTGTTCAGATTGGCCTGTAACGAAGCACGCAACGTCGCTGCTGGCGTCCATGTGGCTGGTAGTTCGTAGTTGCGTTCATGCGGTAATGGTTCACGATCCCAGTCGACGGCTCGAGTTGTGCCCGCCTGCAACAGCGGTCGCAGCCGCTTCTCTAGGTACTCCTGCACCTTCTGACGATCCTCGGCGTTTTGTGCTGCCAGATACGCTCGTTCCACGTAGCGCCTGAAACAGAACAGTCCATGTAAACAAATGCCAACTGGAAAGTCTAGCAAAATAGATAATTTTCTGCGGAAAGACATTTGATCAACAGTTGTGAGGGATTAAGTTTGAGCGATCAAGCAATGGTAATACTTCCTTGATCGGGCTAACTTCTGGTGTAGAATTACAGCCTTCTTGGTTGCTCCTCAAACTGCTCCGACAGAACCGGTACTTGCTATGACAAGACTCAGAGGAGGTCTAACATTCACAAACTTCAGTGCTTTGACAACAAGTACAATCTGTTCTTCACCGTAACGAAGTGGTACAAAGCTGCTTTAAAAAGGATGCTGCAGGGCCACTAAATTAGGTGATAACCCTCTTCGATATTGCCACATGTAGCAATAATTAGGCACATTGACGGTGGCTGTAATCTGGAAAAACAGATTACATAAATCACTCCAGGAACTGTTCAGCGACTTTTCAAAAAACAAAACAACAAAATCAGGCTAGCCGGGTAGTTTTATTGTTAAATCGTTTTGGTTTGGAAAACAAATTCAGAGGGAATGGTCAGTAGTGGGCCTCCTGCAGCCGACAACTATTTCATAGCCACCTTGGCAGTAGCTTATCAAGCTTATCAAGGAGGAAAGTTGTACGGCGGGGTGAGAGGAGGGTTGTGTGGAGAACCCGGCCACAATGGGATAAAAAAGATGACAGAGAGTCGTTCTATCGGATATTTGCATAAAGGAAGTCGCTATGGAAGGGTGGGGAAGGGATGGGGGTATTTAGCCAAAATTAGGTCGTATGGAGCTCAACTTTCTCCACAGCTACATACTAGCGCACCTTTGATCAATTATGCTCGTTCTGACAATTCTTTTGACCATTTCCACGAACAACTGCTATTCGATTATGCATGTTCTGATAATTCTTTTGATCATTTCCACGGACAACTGCTATTCGCAGTACCTTTGATCAATTATGCACGTTCTGATAAATCTTTTGACCATTTCCATGAACATCTGCTATTCGCAGCACGGAATGACTAAAAAGCTTTTACGAATTCATGAAGCATGATGAGCAATAAGCCGGGGAAGACATCAAGACTTCTCCAAAGCTTTCGGAAATTGATGTGCTCGGATTCCCCTAAATGGAAGAAGCACCGTATACATTTTCTTCCATACTTCATTATTTCACTGTTTCCCTTTCATCGTTACTTTAGGGTGGTGAAAAAAGAGGGGCTACGATGGCAGCGGATAGGCTGCAAGTGTAACGCAGCCTCTAACATCGTCTGCGTTAATACATATAAGCACTGCCAGCCACTGAGACTGGAGTGGATTTCGTGAGACTGTTTGATTTCCGACTACAAAAACATATTTCACTCACTACTTCCGCCAAACCCATGAAGGTTATAACGGAATACTCAACAAGGTTTTGAAAATGTAAAACAGTGGAAGAAAATAACGCACTTGACATTCTCTGGCATCACACCGAGTCCGCCCGGCGAGAGGTTGTTCGCGACGGACTGTGCCGGTTGATGAGCTGCCTTCTGAGTCGCTGTCACAACTCTCGGTGCTAAGGAGAACGGCGTGAACTTCTTCGCCTGAGTCTGCGGCTGCTTCTGCTGTTGAGGCGGTCGTTTATTCCATTGCTTTTGGTTGTTCCAGGTCTTCTGATTGTTCCATTGCTGATTGTTGGCTGGTACTTGTGCGTAGTTCTGTTGCTGCTGCGGCTGCTGATACCCCGTGGAATAGCTTGGAGGGGGAGGATACTGCATACCATATGACTGAGCCATCCACGGATAGTACTGCATCATAAGAGCGTGAGCATTTGCTGGCTGAGTTGTAGGAGGTGGTGGTGGCTGGCTAGCTGGCTTCGTTGGAGATATCTGGAATGGCAGAAAAATAAGAATATACTCTTCAATAATAGAGACATAAAGATTTACGAACTGAACTTCCAGAACCTTTTTCAGAGCTTGCTGTGCTTTTTCCCATGCTTCATTGTTTCCAGGAGGAGGTGGAGGAGGTGGTGCGCTCCCTGGCATAGGGATAGAGGCTAACATGTCAACCCTAAAATAGAGGAAAATAGAAATCAGTATTTCACAAATCTTCAGCAATTTCTTCGGCATAAAGCCATGTACTAGTACTTGATAATTTCTCTTCAGCAAAGCTACGACAAAATGTGCTTGGGCACTTTTTCACACCAGGGGCTCCAAAATTTTCAAGAAAATTTTTTTGCCGAAACATTGTACAGAGGGGTTATTTGAGGTGCTGAACACAAATATCGTATATGTTTTGTACCGTTACCCCATCTTCGCTGGAATTCGGTAGGTATACGACAGTAAATTCAGAGAAAATGCAGATTTCGGGTAGAAAACGAAGATGTCACGCAAAGTAATGTTGATGATTGTGATCAGTACTTAGAACAAACTATGCAGAATTTGAGAGGATTCTGTGAGACACCGTATCTACCGTATCCCCACGAAAATGGGATTATGGTGCAAAAGGAATATGGTGTTCGTGTTCAGCACCTCAAACCCTCTACACAAAGTTTCGGCGAAAAAAAAAAACTTCCTAAAAATTTTGGGGCCCCTACGTGGATGCAAAAATCCGCGCTGTTTTTTAGAGATTCCTTGGAGGTTTTGTCCAGTTAGTAGCTAGCTAAAAAAACCTTTTGGTGCAGTAAACTAGATGACAGAGAAAGGTTCTGTATGAAGAATTGAGGGCTTCAAGACTAAACGTTCAAAAGCGTCCAGCTGTAATATGGCTGTTTTTGACTCATAGGCGTTTCGTAACAGCAACTTTCTGTCGCATTTCGGCTGGGAGATCTTCCCTCCTGTATTCTAGTTTAATCACATTATCTGGATTAAACTAACCCGTTAGACTGCATGACCAGCACGTGTCGAAGACTTTTCGAAATGACCAGTCAGGATGATTCTCTGAAAAACCAAGAAGTTACGCACAAGTGATATATGTGCTCACGAAGGAGAGGCGTAAATAATGATAATTTATCAGATTAACATGGCAAAGACAATTGCGAGAAAGCGTAAACCGAACGGTACTAGGAAGTTCGAGCGCAACGAAGAAGCAAAGTGAGCAACAGCGAAAGGCAATCGATAGTTGTTATTAAAGGGCTGCCAGCAATGTGTCAATTGGCGCTAGAGCGCAAAAACTTCAGGAACCGCGGAGTGAAGGGTGGGGATGCGTTGCTCACATTCTTTTCAAAATTGTCATCTTTCCTATATGTTTGTGCTACCAAAGCAATCACTAGGCCACTCTTCGTGATGGGAAAAAGTGACATTCCTGACTCCGTTTTTCAGAGCTGTCATAGGAGCATTGCAGTGGCGGACGCAGGGGTGGGGGGGGGGGAGCGCGCTCCGCTCCGGCTCCGGGAATGAGTCGCTAAATTTTTGAGATTACTTTGCATTCCAAAGATAAAACTTGTATTAGTTTGTTTTTGATTGTTTATTCTTATCATTATTTAAAAATTATTAATCATTAATTACTACGATTAGTAATATTTTTACTAAGCGGAGTTCTCAAGAATGCGGACAAAATTGGCCGGACGTGGTCTCATATTGCTCGCCATATTGTTTTCTGTATGTTATGAAAAAACCCGTCACATCTATGCCAAATGCCTACTAAGGTTTCCGCAAGCCATTTCAAGCGGACAATACTTCTGCCGCACCCTGTAGAATATAGGTAGATCAAGGAATATTTATCTTTCACCTTGTTGCGAGAGATCATCAGAAATCAAAAAGCACATTCTCGTACAATCAATAAGCATATTTCTCACTGAATGTTTAAGTAGACGGGTAGGTGTGAAGTGTGATAAGTGCGACTTCTTTCCTCTATTTTGGAGCAGACCTACTCTGCAAAAATTCAGACAAAAAGGCAACTACGGTAGGTAATACGTTTGAAATCTGTGAAGGATCACGTTATTCACAAAGGGTCCCGTTGGAGCGAGTTAGAGATGGAGGAAGGAGGAGGCGAAAAGTGTGCGGCGAACGTGAACGCAAGCAGCCCAAACATCGCTCAAGACATCAGGCGTCAACGACGCCAGTGTGGAGCTGAGGATCATCGTCCAGTTAAAACAGTGACAATTACCATGTAGCCTTATGCTTTTGTCGGGTTGAAAGAAAGCCTACATCATGTGTTGCTTTGCAAGGCTGCTTGATGCTCTCACCATGACACGTCATAGTTTCATGGAAATTTTATAGTTCAGTTCACCCCACATTTCTGTGGAACTTTTTTTTGGAAATTCCGAGGAGGGCAGGGCACTTGTATGGCACATTTGGAGCAATGGTGAAAGCCAAAAAAAGTCAAACAAAATAGTTCGACTTCGTAAATGGCGTTTGGACTTCAATTTATTTATTTGAAGGCGTAAGCAAAAGCTCACGCGGTAGGCAATACATAGTTCATCAACACGTGTCAAATATCACATACATAGTAAGTACGTACAGGTTACACAAGTACAATACAAGTATTGACTCTAGGAAGCCATTGACGAGTTTTGACTGTGACCAATTTCGGCGCCGTTGTTGTGAACTCATGTACAATGCGGGTCGAAACACGTGAACCCTCCTCAAGATAGGGATATACATATGTACGTCGAAAACAACGATCCCTCTCCTTCTATAATTTTCCGGGATTTTTTGTTTTCCAAGCTAGAAACCCATAAAACGTGAAACGGAGGGCCAAAAATGGGCGGAAAACAGAAAGCATAAAGTGGAAAACGGGAAATTCCGCACACCCAAAGTTCCAAGTTTGTCATTTGTGGTGCTGAGGCCCGTTCGGCGTAGACTTGTAGCTTTTCAAGAAGCACCTCGTAATCGGTTTGGTCTTTCACAATGTCCCAGTTGTGTTCGGATAGAGACCCAGCGAGGATGGTATCGTCATATACGACTTCTGCTCTTCCTCCACGATGGCACATGTTCTTTCCCATCTCAAATTTGGCTAGATCGGATTCTTGCACGGAAGAGACGCTGATCGGATCTACTACAGCAGAATGATGGCACTAATCTAAGTTCAAAAAGACACCGTCTTTGGCATGATAGCATGAGATCTCTCTCCGTGCGAGTGCTACCGTTGGGATGAACGGCAGATGGGTGCACGATAAAACCAACGCCCTCAAAGTTTAGTGACGAGGACTTTTCTTCATGATGACTAGTGTTCCGTTGCTCACTTGTCGTACGTCTACGTCACTCTTACTCTTCATAGATTCTTGCAGAGCAATTATAGTACATGGAATTTGATACGCCCTGCAGCTTCCAGAGAAGCGTGGTGATCCGCACCTATTACTATCTTACACATGTGTATTATCAGCGCTGGCAGATGAGGCAGATCATCTGCAATATCACATGCGTCGTTTGCTGACGGTTGTGCATAGTGTACGGGATCTGTTTATGTCACAAGTGTCGTGGTGATACGGTTGATAGCTTAGGGGCCTTCACTGCAGTTGTGCTGTGAACTACGTGGCAGGTGAAGTCTTGCATTCTGACGCAAGCCAAATGTGCTACCAGCCTTGGTGGGTCATTGTCCCGTCAGCATCAGGTTGCGGGTTTTCTGGTAGTTGCTCCGCCGATGCGTTGGCTCTAGGTGCGCTAACCACTGCTTGAGTGACTCCGGAAAACCACGACAACGGCCATATCCCCCGACGTCTGAGATGGCGAAGCGCTTCTCAATTCAAGCCAATGAAACGTAACTTATACGGTCTCCCACTGCATTTTTGTCGTTAGACCGACAGATTTTTTTTCTTCGCCGCAGCTGTAGACACTCTCGAGAAATTGATTGCTTGCCTACTGGAGAACAGCCTCACAGGCAGTGCATAGAAGACGGCTGTTCCTTGTCTTTTCCTAGGAAGGACAGATCAGCTTTGACCTGATATGCCATATAATGTGCTAGAATCAGTTAGCCCACCTTTTGAAGCACGTCCGGATGTTCCCTCCCATGCTCAAAAAAGGCAAAACAGCCTGACGCGACGCAGGCAGGTAGTAAGTGTCCGCAGACGGTCTATCACATTTACATAGACAAAGTTTGCTTCAGTGACAGGAAATGAAGGAGCAAAGGTTGTAAGTAGTATTGTTAAGAAAACTATGAACGAGGGCGTTATGTCTGATCCCATGCCGCTTAAATGTCATGACCACGCTGAAGCTTCAAATATGCCTTTAATAACAAGGTCATGATAATCTCCCTGCATTACAAGTGTTTGAAGAGCTCGTGGGTAGACGTCGAAAAGCTCTAGGAAATGGCAGTAATTCATGAAAGTTGTGGGTTACAGGAGCTCAGTGGTATGCTCACTATCTGAGTTTCGAGACTGTTCTGAATTATCGAGTCTAGGAGCCATGCTATTCATCATAAGCAGCTGCACAAATCCGTGACGCATTGATCCATTAACATCATAGCGGTGAGATTATCGTGGTGAGTGTTGGCGAACTCCGCTCTCTCGTTCTTGCTTTACATCTAACATCGTGATTCATTAGAATCTTTATTGGCTTCGGACTCTCATAACAGTGATAACACTCAAAATTTATCCTCAAAATATGGCAAATTTCAACAGTCGTAATAAAAATTCCAACAATTGACACATCGTCTACCACGAAACCGTTGAAGGCTTTTTAAAAGTGGTTTCATTAAAGTTTTATGCTCCTTCAGAAAGAACGGATGCAGTAGATGTATGATTTTTAAACTCCAGTACAAACTTGGCGAGATTTTGAAGCATTTCTTCCCTTGAATTGTTAACCTGCTGCGCAAGATCATGCAAGCGTTTGTCAATGGCGTCCTTCGTTGCAATCAAGTTGTTGTCGTATTTCCATGAAGTGTTCCTGGGTAATAGAGTTAACTAAGCTCTCACCTATCTATTGTAATTTGAAGACGGTAAAGGTTCCAGCTTACCCTCGTGTGCAGAGAGACAGGTGAATGGGTCCTGCCAGTGGATTGTACCATTCTGACCTTGATCGAGATTCTAGTCTGTAAACCTCTCTCTTTTTTTTTCAAATTCACCACAGTCAAAAACTAGTCTACTGTAGCGAAATATTTGAAGAGGGTGTGAGCACTGTGTTGCAACCTAGGATGGGGGATGGGCGTGGAGAGGTGAAACTCAAACGAAGAATGCAGTGAGAGCATGTCAGATGTGAGAGAATCGAGTTTGCCACGACGTGAGCGCCTTCCGACAAATAATCAGACACAGACATTAGGGGCAGAGTTCATAGTTTCTTGGCACACTATCCAAATCAACATAATTATTAGTTCTTAGTTGTCTAAGTTCATTATTCTTGATTAAAGCAATAATAGTTAGACAAATTAGTTCATACATTGCGCACACACTCAAATAAAAGTGTCACTGTTATCGAGCAGAACTTGCAAGAATTGCGGTTCTGTTAGCCTGGAAATTCGTGTCGTAAGCTATAATGCAAGATTTTAGCCTGCATCGTTATCACCAACAGCTTATCCCAACTATGAATAAACTCATTTACAAGAATTAATCGTTGCTAGGATCCACATATCCTCGCCAACGAGAAACGAGATCATCTATCCCTGTTTTGCGCAACTCTGGAGTTGTGGGATGGCAAAATCGCCGAAAGAAGATTGGACTAAGTGACTTAGGTATTTTTTTGCTCAGGAGGATGCGAGAATGCTTGTGGAAATGAGTAACAGTCGGTGGGCAAGAGATTTGGTAGGTATGGTGGGTCGGGCGGAGCTTCGTACCCTAGCTCGTTAAACTTTTGCTTCACCGGTTGTGTGAAATGTGAGCGAGCTTCATCATGGAGAAAGATTGGTCATTTTCTCCGACCAATAGCAAGCACACACATCGAACCTTGTAAAGCGTTTCGTTGATTTTTTGGATTTGCTTTGTATACATCTTGCAAGACGGCGAAATGGGAGAGGTGAGCAAATCCTCAAACATTGGAACCCAGGCCGGTAAGAAAAGAGGTCGTAGACTTCTTGAAACGAAGAAGGATCCAAGTTTTATTGAAGTGGTGAATGGAAGTGCGCGCCGATACACATAACTACGTTGTAGAGTTATGGCCAGGGCGCAGCACTAGGTGGTCAGTGTCGGTTGGGGAGTACTAAGTCCAGTCGGATTCCGAAATGGGCTACTAAGTACCTACACGCTAGGGTTCTTTCAGGAAAAGCAGATAGCACTAAAAAATGACTTAAATAAGCGTTAGTGAGACGACGAATGATGTTTCAGCAAGAAATGCGTATCATTTAGCGAAGACAGCCTAAATCATCTCAAATTCAAGCTAAAATCCTCGAAAAACCGATCTCAGTACGGAACTGTTCGATGCCGCTAGAACTCGTTGAAACCTGTTATAGGACCTGTCAGATACAAGAAATTGTCATTGGAGCGTGGTTTTTTCTCTCAAACCCCGAACTTTCCCAGGAAATTTCTCTCGTTTGAGGAAGTGTTCCGATACGCTGTCAACTCCAAGATATGCGCCTAGGTGGTATCAACTCTCCCCCAAAGTGGCATCTTTCGTTTTTGAGAAACCGTCTTCGTTTTTGAAAAAAACCGTCATTCATGGTCAAAAAATGGTCAAAAACCACTTTTTG
The DNA here is from genome assembly GCA_037903475.1 of Ancylostoma caninum. Taxonomy (NCBI): domain Eukaryota; kingdom Metazoa; phylum Nematoda; class Chromadorea; order Rhabditida; family Ancylostomatidae; genus Ancylostoma; species Ancylostoma caninum. The sequence goes on from JBAJFG010000428.1 coordinate 463,127, forward strand.
ACCATTAATAAGGGTTTTTCTCAAAAACGAAGACGGTTTCTCAAAAATGAACGGTGCCACTTTGAGGGGATACTCGTTGGTACCGTCGCATCTACAGTTAAAATTTCAACATGATACGTCTCCTACAGATTGAGCAACACCTGATTACCACTGGAGCGCACCAGAGTGCAGGGTAGGGATGGAGTAAATGGTTGAACAACGGTGGTCTTCAGCCACGAGTTTGATGATCCTCCAGAAGTGCCTCTCTGAAATCTGCTTGTCTCTAACATCAGTAGACGGTTAGCGGTTGGCTACGCCCCGGACACTGGTGCTAAGCCCCCTGATCTGCAGGACGCTACTAAGTCCTGGTGGTCAATGACCACCTGGTGCTGCGCCCTGCCTATGGCTGAGCTCTTGATACCACCTAGAAGACCGATTCATCCCACGTTTCACGATATATTAGTTTTCCTACTGAGTAGTGTACAATTTTTGATTTTTTTTCGAATTCAAGGCTATCAAAATTCAGGAGATAAGATGAACGAAGATAGTTAAGTGAACTGCCTTCCACTACGATGAGCAGAGTCCCTACTTCTTTGCGCATTTTCCGATAACTATTTATGTGTGGATGTCATTTCTCGACAATCTTACCTGAACTGTCAAAGCTCTATCAATGACATCCATTAGGCAAATGATTAACAAAATTGAAATTCTATAGAGTACAGACATTCAAAAACCTACGGAATTGGTGTTTTGTCGTATTTCCTCAGTTGATTTTTCTTCCATCCATGTATCAGAAAATCGCGTTCTTCATTCCAGAGACTGTTTGTGAGCCAATTATCGCGTACCCATGCAGTTGCCTAAGCACAATCATAGCACTGGGGTTGGTGTCGTTATTAGTTTCAAATGTGAAGTTTTTCATTTTCCGTTCACCACACCTTTCGTAAGATTTTTATCTTTCCGAGGTGTAAACGGTCCTGTAATATGTCTCTGATACAGCCTTCGTACAAGAATAGGTCTCCGAAGCCCTTTGACTTCTTATAAATCTCCATGCATATTTCCAGACCAGAGTGATTGCTAGGCAAGACAGCTTGAGCAACATAAGCCTAAAGTGGTTTAGTTACCGAACTTTGGGATATTTATGGATTATATGTCAACTATTATGTTTTCATTATAATAATTAATTATTAATTATTTTTATTATTATTATATTTTTTGGAGGCAGTCGAAATAAGGAGACACAGCCCAGAAATTAATAATAAAGAAGAGCTAAGGGAGGTGCTACGACTTATCGCGTGATAGAAAGTATAAGCGACCCTCCTATCTCTTTCTTCCTTACTTGGTGCTAGTCTCATTCTGTAGTTAAAACCGTAGGGGTGAGGTTTGCTTTACGTGTTAACATGCGTTCATGTGGCTAAGCTATCGATGTGTAGGTGAACGAATACCATTTGGCCCGAAGTCTCAGGACTTAATCACTGACTGCCCATTGGTATTGTTAGTATTGTAACATTTATATGCTTGTGATGAGGTGCAATTGATTGTGAGGTTTAAGGTCTGATGAAGGCGTTATCGCCGAAAGCTAACGAATAAAGAAGTTGGAGAGTCTTCACTTTATCAACCAAACAAGTATTATATTTTCCCTATTATTTGTACTCTAGACTGAGGTTGGCACAAGGGGTTTGTGTGTTTCCCATTTCTGCGAACACCTCTTTTCCACTATTCACTATTGGTGACTTCTTGCGAGGCACTGTTTTTCTCGGGTGGCGGTCAAGACGTGCGCCGCGACGCGACCGCGCCGCACGCGTATGCTTCTCAAGTTCAGGTTGTTTCTTCAAATTCGACGCACTGAATGACATCGATGGCCACCTTCTCACAGTTTGTGGGTCCCGATAGCACTCATCTGTTCCACCCAAGGTTAGAGAAGTTGTCCATATCCACGCAGAACCGCTCGTACCCTAGAAGGCCGCAGCCGCGACGCGCACATGAATCGACCAATCACAGACCAGCAGCGTACCTCTTGTCATGCAACCGTTTTTCTTAATACTATGGGAGGATTAGTACAAGACGGAATTGATGACGTCCTCTATCGTAGGTTTTTTTTTCTTCCAGAATAATAACTAATGATCCTCGTTTGGTGAACATCGAGCACGGAGAGAAAAATATTTGGGCAACGGCTACAACGCTCTTATTGCACAATGCTTCTGCTCGACTACCCTCTCCAGAGGATCGCGGACTCTGCATTGTGCTGTCCTAAATGTAAATTCTTTGGAACTCACCGCTGAAGATAAAGTTCTAAAATATTTTGAAATTCCAGTGAAACCCAGAGGCAAGGTCCGGTCAAAATCTTGCCCATCCAGGTTTCTTGCTCTATGGAGTCTAAACCATATGTGTAGCATGTACCTCAAGTTTGAGACCTCGGTATAAGCTCTATCGCTAGATATCGGACTAAACGTCTGAGGGCTACTGTAGCCGTGGGAAAACGCGCTTCAACCGACAAAGGCTGCGCGAGTGCATACTGAACAACAATGGACGCTCAGATAAATAAAGCCTAACGTACACCGTGAAACCTTCCCCACTCCACCAAACGGACCATCGGTCCTTTGAATATGAATTTTTCCTACGACGCTACAACAGACACCACGTAGGATGCGCCGTATAACGTCATTTGAAATCGCGGACGCCGCAAACCCATACCGAAATTGATCGATGGAAGGCGCTTGTTGTGGGACTTTTTCAGTGATTTTTCTATAGTTTTCGTCCAAGGCGTCGCCGTGGGTTACGTATGTAATAGAAATTCGGGATATGGAATTTTGCCCGGACCTTGCCTTTAAGTTTCAGCCGCTATCGTTTTACTGGCTTTCACATGACCAGGTATAATCATCTCATTTAATCCGGTACACTTAACACACTCGCACACTGTGGGGCCTTCAAATCCTCGTCATCGATTGTTAATGGTTAGCGGCGGGGCTACAGTTGCATGGGGTATTGACACTTGAGTTCCTGAGGGCCAACCAGTTCCAGTATCACTACTCCTACCGTTAAACAGAGAAATTTTTAAATCATTTTGGTGCCAGTGTGGCAAAGGTTTCTGACCAACTCTGTAGGAACATGAATACATATAATTTCCACAGGGAAACTAACGTGCAGTGCGCCATTGTCTGTCCCTGTGAAACTGTCAGGTAATTGGCTCTCATATTCTCCAAATCCTGAAACACATTAACAAAAGATATGGTTTTGTCTACGGACAGACAACTAACAAGCATTCACCATGCAGGAAGCCCTGAGACCAAGTGGTATTTTTCACTAGGTAAGAACCAGCAGCGATTTCCCAATTGTAAAAGCGGTCGTAAAATATAATGTCAGATTTGGAATCCATGTATTCTTCTATTCTTCTGAACACAAGCATTTTTTGTAAAGAAAATGCTGCGGCAAATTTTGTGCCAAACTTTAGGGAAAAAAACTGCTACCTCTTTGGATTAACCACGCCCATGTCAGCATCCATAAACAGAATGTAATCGAAAAGAGGTAGTACATTTGCAACAATACAGTGGCGTTGGAAGAACCCCTATAAAATCTTTGGTTTGTATGAATAATCCTTACAATTTCACCTCAGCATCAGCTCAGTACTAACGTTTTATCAGTATCTTGTTCGATGCCTCCTCAAACTCACATCTTTTTGGGGACAAACACTCCTATAATCGCTTGCGTTGAGGACGCGAAACTCGTAGTTTTGAACTCTTGCGTAGCACGAGACGCTTGCTGAAAAAACTTCTCTAATTGTGTTTATTTAACTTGGGTAACACTGAAATTCGTTGTATTCATATGCAGTACTGGCCAAAGAAAAATCACCTTGTGATTTTCTGTTCATAACTTCTTTCTTGATGAATCTTGAAATATCTAATTTTGGCAAGTAGTGCAGCTACTCACAGCTGATGTATAAAACTACTATTTGCGCTTGCAGACTTTTGTATAAAAAATTCACTCCAAAAGGTCAAAATTCCTCGATTCCGCAGTACTCACATTCAACTATTATGCAGCGGTGGTACTTTCACCAAAACCGAACTTTTCTAGGAAATGGACTCATAATAAACAGAATTTTAGTGAGTTGGGACGAAATCCTGACATCTCAGGTGCTCAGTTGACATCACCTGCTCCCTTAGGCAGTTTGGACCATTCTGGATCACACCTGCGGCTGTTTTTCGATTTTGATGAAAATTCCACCATGGGTACGCATGGAAAGCCAGCTCATTCGTCCAGGTGTTACAGGTCTATCTCTTCCACTCGAAAATGACTGTTTGAAAGACTGCAATCAATCCTGGATCGTTTTGTGCATCAGCAGCTGATGTCACACCTCATTGTTCCCCCGGCATTCACAAGTATTTGCGATCAACTGGAAGCTTACTGCTTTCGTACGTGAAAGAAAATATCAAAAAAAATTAATTGAGCACTCGTTCACGTATATGATAGGAATGTTCGGGTTTCTCTACATCATTTCAGTATAATTAACTAGTGCGGCCTCCTATTTTCTACGGTCAGTCATATTCTTCCTAGTCTCAAGTGCTCCTTCTGCATTTTTCAGTGCATCGTAACTGTTTACCTGCTTTTTTCAATGGAGCACTTTGTGTGTAACTCTCTTATATAAATCACCGAGGCATAGCGCCTCGAAGCTCTGCCTCGGACCCGTGCGCCTCGTTGCCTCTAGAATGCCTACACTCTGCTGCCTTGGACCCGTGCGCCACGTTATCACTAGAACACAGCCCCCCACCTCCGATGCAGAGCGCTGCTTCGCGGTGCTGTGCCTCGGATCCGTGCACCACGTTACCTCTAGAATACCTACACTCTGCTGCCTCGGACCCGTGCGGCACGTTACCTCTAGAACACCCCCCCCCCCACCCCCGCTGGAATACCTACACAGCGCCACGTTACCTCTAGAATACCTACACTCTGAAACCCCTCCCCCCCAACCCCCGAGGCAGAGCGCTGCTTCGCGGCGCTGTGCCTCGAATCCGTGCACCACGTTACCTCTAGAATACCTACATTCTGCTGCCTCGGACCCGTGCGCCACGTTACTTCTAGAACACCTACACTCTGAGAAAATCACTGTCGTCCACACGTTTGAAGCTTGAAGTTTTCAAGAGTTTAGCTGTCCTATACGAGCCTTTTGTTTTGAACCGCGCGTGCCTATTTTGTTAGCTTTGATGTAGTGCCAACGATGTTTTATGGAGGAATATGATTCTGAAAACGTTACTGGAAGTAAAGAGATCAAGGAGGTGGGGGTTGTCTCGGCCTGTTTTGTCTGGATTTTATTCACCTGTACTCCAAATAGCGCTTCGCGGATGACAGTGATTTTCTGCGAGTCTGGTTCATAATTTTTTTTCGTCAAATTACTGGGGACACAATTTCCTTTCCCGGCTGAATGAAATGAAATAAATTCAATTCTTATATTACCCTTTCTGTTTTTCCAGAACGTTTCACATTTTCTCCTCCAATAAGTATTTTTGACCGATTCTTCTTCTTAGAACTGTGAAGTAGTCATTCGACTCGCTGTTTTCAAAGGTTTTCTGAAAAATTGCTGTGCGGCCTCAGAACACTTTCCGACCTGTTCTCTTCTAGTCTCCACTTGTATCCAGAGGAGGGAATCTGCCAAAAGGTGGGGGGGGGGTCAAAAACTGTTGAAGAAATACCTATCTTGGCAGGCTGTATGAGTGGTTCAACTGCAGCAGCTAACCGCTTGCCGCAGCACGCCCTAACGATAGTCTTCACCCTTTCGTGGCTTCCACATCCACTGTTTTTCCGAACTCTCAGGCAGGTACAACGTTTTGAAGAGTTTAGCTGTCCTATATGAGCCTCCTTTGTTTTGAACTGCGCGTGCCTATTTTGTTAGCTTTGATGTGGTGCGAACGATGTTTTATGGAGAAATATGATTCTGAAAACGTTATTGGAAGTAAAGAGATCAAGGAGGTGGGGTTGTCTCGGCCTGTTTTGTCTGGATTCTGTTCAGCTGTACTCCAAATGTGCTTGCAGTTCAAGCATCTTAATCTCGGGCATGCAACCACAACACCCTCGACTTTCCATTCTCGATAAATTGCAAAATAGTCTTTCCAATGGGTGTGGGGACCCTCTTTGATCTTCCCCTATCTTGATCTTCCCCTATCTCCCCTACCCTGGGGCGATGAGTCACCTGGCGACAGACAGACATATTTCGTAATATGTCATAGCGCTTTATTATAGAGTAGGATGGTAGTGCAACGAAGGTTTCTAGAGCGCAGGCGGTGGGGGGGGGGACCGGCACGTGATCGCATGCTTTCATCATGAGGCACAGTTATAGACAGTGTCTCGCGAAGATGCGAAGCTGACGGGGCATTCGTCCGATGTTTCGTCATACATAAGCGCATAGATGTAGTGGAAGTCGTGGTGGGAACCTACGCTGGCGGTCTCGAGCCCTCCGGGCGAGTCAGTGTTTACAACGGTTTGTGGTTGCATAGCAGCTATGTATGGAGCAGAGTAGCCTTTCTGCTGGGGCTTTGTTATTGACAAGGTCCAGTATCGAAACACTGGATGATAACCACCTCGAAAGAACGGGTGCATGCCGTAGAGACGGGGTTCACTGTGTATTCCCACGCGGGATCTGCTATGCACACCTCTCATTGAGGCACCGAAGGGATTACGCAGCCTTGGGATCCGCCTTTGTTTGCAAGAAGGGAAGTATAATACAAAGGATTAACGGACGAAGAATGCGTCATCATATGCTGTTGTGACATCTTCTGAAAGCAGTTGTGCAATTGACCAAACTTTCTAAATATTTCCCAACTTTCTTCCACTACTCTCGAGATTTACGTAGAATTTGGGTTCGCTGATGACTTACGAATGTGCTGTGGCTCCACAGTTCAGAAAAACATCAGGATAGGTGTTACCGATCGAGAAAGGGTCCGCCGTGGTCCAATAGCGAGAAAAGCACCAGCATACTTGTCCACGGATGGAAATTGGGTCCCAGGGCTATTAATGTGGAACAGGGGACGACTCCAATGCGGATAGGGTCTGCCAATAATGGGAGAAGTGTATGCGGGTTCATCAATTGTACTATCTCAATAACAGTGTGCGGGTTCATCAATTGTACTATCTCAATAACGCAAAGCTTGAATCATTTCAGGTGATTATTCGCGCTGCATTGGTTACATTGAATTGTTCACAGGTACTGAAGCCATCTGGAAGATGCTCGTGTGTAAAGTTGGGAGTGGCTGGTCATTACGGGCCCATAGGCATGTAAGAAACGTGACAAAAGGGAGTAGATATTATCGTTGCATCGGGAAATAGCTTAACATGTGGATGAGTGGTTAAGAATTTGCAAGTAAGGCTAGGATCACGAGAAGACTCGGGGCCCGACGTTGCTGGAGCGGCCAGACTCGTAGAATATACGCATTTCATAAGGAGTTCGCAACTAAGCAGTTCGCACTTGTAAAGCTTTTGCACATACCTCAAGTGGCTGCCCCACCCCACTTTCTAGCGTCCCGAAGGGGCGCTAGTTAGAAAAACAACTAAAAATGGCATCTCCCATGATTATAGTGCAACCACTGTCTCACTTTCTGCAAGGAAAGGATTTTCCGGAGGCAAGTTTGGAGTACAATGCGTCAACAATTCACGACAGCGGAGGTTGCGTGGTTGTGGAAAAGCTGGCAAAGCGGCGACTGTGAAACAAGAAGAAGTCAATTTGAGATTAGTAACATATGTCCCGACACAGATTCCCACAGTACAGCACGTTGTCAACTGCGGAGCGGCGGAGCTTGTCTGCCCTCTATTGTTCAAAAGAGGCCGATCAGCAGCGATAGGGGAGGTGTCCGTTTGAGTTTGCGGAGGCAGTCTATTCGAGATGCGTAGCGCGGTTACTGCAATCCAAAACCCCGCGGAACTACCCGTGAAATCTTCAAAACTCAAATCGAAATCGTATGAAGCTGTAACCTAAGGTATCGCCGACTGTGTTAACCGCGTAGCGCTAGTTGTGCACCTATAATAATAAACTTTACTAGAAGACTTCTCTGTTCGCTCCTCTGCAACCGCCGATTCGCGTTATTGTTCAGTGGTATAGTGCTCATCTGCCACGCGGGCGGCCCAGGGTTGAGTCTCGGCTAATGCACCACGATGAGAATCGGCGTTTCAGTGGAGAGTGTAGGCGGTGTAGTAGGGGAGAGGACAAGTATGTTAACGGTCATCCTGTTCATATCTAGTAAAGCTGCACGGTTGGCACACATCGGCGGTTAGTGAGGTTAACAACTTTATGAAAGAATTTGGATTCGAGTTTTGAGGAATTCCCTTATAGCTTCGCTGGGGTTTTCTCCTGCTATGACCGCAGTAGAGTGACAGATTATGAGGCGGCCGCCTTTCGTTGGCTCTGCGTCTCCCCAGTCGCTGCTGATCCTCCTCTTTCAGAGAGTAGCGGATAGACACGTTAAACCCACCACAATGGATCAAGTAGTAAGTCAAAAAGGTCGCCTTCGCAACATACGTTTGTACTTTTAGAGACTTTACTTATTCGATATTGATGGAGTTCTGGAATGTAGAGTTCGAGATGTTTCCCGATAACGCAGCGTCACGAGATGACTGACATTTTAGTTCACTAGGCATGTAATTTCAAGCAAAAAGGTTGCGATGTGTTTTGTTTGATGTGTGATTGATTGATTTGATGTTTTGATTATTATTTCTATTTTAATCAGTTTATGAAAGGATTATGCTAAACAGCATGTGCAACAGCACAGCACCAGTCGCTAGTAATTTGAAAGCAGCACCCGCTCAAATCGCCATTTCAGACATTCGGGAGTTTGGAGCTCCGGTCCTTACCGTTTCTCGCGGCATGACACCTGTGGGACGAACGCAAAAGAGGGGAGATGGAGCGCTTATGCCGCTGTTAGTTGCGCCTTATCCTGCATGTGACCCACCGTGATACTGCTACGGGGATGGCAGCATTAAGCAGGTCGTGTTCTGTTGCGACTGGTGAATACAGAAATATTACAAAAATGTCAGTCGGCCAGACAAGTCACGTCTTATCTAAGCCACAGTGGAGACTAGACCGAGTTTTCACAGCCGTCTGCCAGCTTATATACACCTCGGTTGCCACGTGGCAATGGAGAAAAAAAAAACAGGGTGCGGGTTAACCTGCAGATATCCTGCCTCATGCGCGCTCACAACAGGTTTTCCTGCTCCACCAGCGACTACCTATCGGAAGCCTGCATCTTCCAAAAGTGAGCGGGTTCACAGGCGCTCCAAACGCCCAATTGTTCGAAATTCGGTTGAATTGTGGGGTTTTTGGGACCTAGAACTTATATTCAACAGTGAAACACACGAGAAGTCCACGAAATCCGGCTGCTGTTTCCCTTGCGACTGAACGCGCTCTCTTTGACACTCGTTGGTCCCAGCACGCGGAACATTTGTACGATATGACCGCTGCGGGTGTGCGCAGGCATGCGTGAGTTTAGCGCCTTTCAAACATTTTCCGATTCGCGGAGTGGAGCGAATCTGAACATCTCGCTCTGGAAGTTGCGTTGGGTTTGCCGCGCGGCAACGAAAACCCCAGACCATCCCACTCCGCGACTCGCAGAGCGAGTTAGCAAAACGCCGCGCAGGGCTCGAGTGTAGCAAATTCTCTGAAAGCCCCCTGCTGGGGGCACTTGCCGCTCGAGCTCGCTCAGCGTTGCTGCGTCCTTCCAGCGCGGCGCGGCAGAACTCTGATAGCCGCTTTACCTGTGGTCGCAAGAGGCAGGTGTGTTCGATCGGCTTCGATCTGGATTTATTCGCAGCTAAGTCGTGATTCTTTGAGTTCGTTGAACGTTTGTGACGTGCTGGCAATGAATGTCACTACTGACAATTTAACTCTGTGTCGAGGATTTTGATGAGTGGTGCCTTCAATTGTGGATGAAACCTACAGATTGCCGTGTCGTATGTATCCAATTTCGTGTTTGCCATTACGACCACAACGATGGCAATGCGAAGTGGAGATTCACTACAAACACACTCTCTATATTTCCTAGGTGTCATCGTGCATGACATCTTGACAAAAAATCTAAGAAGACATGGAAACCTTTGATGTTGTTTGGAGTTTTTCCACCTCGCCATCAGTTGTTCAATATTCAAAAGGTCACCAGATAAGTATACAATGTTATTATGCAATGCCTAAGTAGAAGAAGTTTAAAAGCTTACTGAAATTCAGTAGCAAAAGGTTGTAAGAGGACAACTAACAGTTTGTAGAAGAGGAGTTAGAGACAACAATGTCACAAAATTTTCGATGTTATTTATACTTATTTATTTAAAAGATTCTGAGTATAAAATCTATACGTACCGACATCGTTGTTGAAGATATGCAGTAAATTAGGACCAAAACTATGATGAAACATACAACAAGACGTGTGAAGAAAACTTCAGAGCTGAACATCTGCAATCATAGGGGATCTGAGACAAAATGCAGTTGTTACAGAAAAATCGGATCCACTGACGAGGATATTGTTATCATACCTATAAAATGAAGCGCTAGTTAAACTATAACCAAACTTAGCTACCAATGGTAACAAGGTCCTATGATTGCCGGTACCAAGTACAATTAATTGACAATGATCTTTATAGGCCAAATGGAAGCTGTGACTTCGAAAAATAATCGCAGAATAAGCAATAATGTGAGCTAAACAATGCGGATGTGACCGTTATTAAATTGATGTGGATGTGAACTAGAATTAATAGGATTCAATATCAACGCATACTGCCATAGAAAAATGCTATAACATGGGAAAATACATTGAGAATACATGGAAGAATGCTGTAACTAAAGTGCTTTTCATAATAATTACACTCCGCCAAATATTCAGCAACCGCCTTTTCAGCAGACCGCGAAATATTTTCTTCAGCATTAGTTAACGCATAATTCTTCGCCATTTTTCCTGCTCATTGTCCATATTCGGTGCCTTGTACACTTCTTGTCTTTTTCTTGGACTAGGAACATTTTTAGATATTCACTTGATAAGAGGGCGTGCAGTATACATTGGTGTTCGAAGTTTTCTTTTGAGTATTCGAATATTCAGATAATCGAATATTTCGGTTTTTCGAATAATTCGAATATTCGAATAATCGAATATTTCAGAGACATAGAGGGGATTATCCGCTAGAGTTGCTTGAAACGTAAGAAGAAGTCACCACTTGTGCTAACTCTTGACAATATCCACGTCTGGCTAATGGGTTCCTTAAAAAACTCTAAAATACCCGATATGGGGTGGTCGTTCACATTTGGTATGCTCAATTTCTCTGCCACCAAAACGATGGGCAAGATACTCGAATGTGGAGGATGCTTTGTTTAGTTACCTATTCATTTCATAAATTGTGATCCAAGAGTTGTGGTGGCAGGCTGCAAAATGAGTCGGTCGCCCTAAACAACGCAATTTTTCCTAGACATGGAGGTGAGAATCTGCTCTGTTCCTGCCAGTATTGATAGAAGAGGTAACAAATTCGCAACACATTTAGCGTGATTGACATTGTTCATGGAAAATAGTGGTTTCTATGCTAATGAAAAACCGCAGAAACTTTTTTCCCATCCCGATGCTTTTAGATAGATACGAAAATGAGATGGGACTTCGCTTTAAACGTACACCACCAGAAGTGTTAGTTTGAAAACGTGTATTTCTATTTCTTCGCATATGGCAAGACTGTTTGACCTATTTTCCGTGAATTAATGCATCGCAAAACCACTTCTGAAGCAATGACACTCATTTTCTGAAGCAATGACACTTTATTCGAATAACTCGAAATTTTCTTCATTCGAATGTTCGAATAATTCGAAGAGTTGAAATATCCGACTATTCGAATATTCGAATCATTCGAAAAGTTAGAATATTCGATTATTCGAGTATTCGAATTATTCGAAAAACTGAAACATTCGATTATTTAAATATTCGAATATTCGAAAGAAAAAGTTCGAATACCAATGTAAAGTCTGAATAAATCTTGTGCAGTGCGTTCGGCCACTGTACCTAAAGCGTTGATACGGCGACTGGATGCTGTTGCTAATTCACCAGATTTGAAGCTGTATAATAAAAGACCGCGAAAGTACTGTTTTAAGAAATCCATCTTCCCGGTAGGGTTTGTGCAGGAGTTTACGGTGAAGGATAATAATAAACTTGCACACTTATATATCTAAAAGACGGGTCGCTGCATGGGGTAAAAAAAACACACTTTTGAAAACCGCGAGGACTTTCCCTACAACCTAATATAATTAAATAGTGTTCGATATGAGGTGGTCTTTCACATTGGCCATGTCGACCTAACTTCACAAATCTCACCGCAATGACGTTCGATAACCTCGTGTAGGACGGTCTATAGGAATCTTTATTCATGTATTCGCTTATTGCGCTTAAAGGCAGTTCTCACTTTACTTTCGTGATTGAAGACATGCCAGATTCTGAATCTCCTGGTCACGTTGGTTCCAAAAGTACAAACGAAATGTTTCAAAAGGGCCTCTGATACTGTCCTCCGGGACGGGATGTAACAGTTTCCTAAACTTCACCAAATTCGATTTTCCGATTGATAACACATTCTTACCCCGTCCCTTCCCAAAAGCGGGGAAAGAGCAAAAGAAGTTGTTGAGTCGATATATCCGTGGAGAATATTTGTCATATTCGTGTACAGCGCAATGGAAAATCCCAGTAGACACGTCTTCACCGGCCCATGGACGAAAATGGCGGAAAATCATACCAATAATTCGATATTCTGCGCAATATGGTTATCATATTCGTGTTTATTGGGGAACCCAAGCAACCATGTCCTCAATGCCCCTGGGCGAAAATAGCGAAATTTCAGAGAATCGATAAATCGATATTTCGCGCAAAACGGTTATCATATTCGTGTTCAGCGCATTCACAAACCCCAGTAGACCTGTCTTTACCGACTCTCGAGCAAAAATATCAAAAAATCAATAAAATTGGTAAATCGATATTTCGTGCAAAATGGTTGTCATATTCGTGTTCATCGCATTCAGAAACCTCATTAGACATGTCCTCGCCGCCCCCTGAGCAAAAGTAGCGAAAAATCAATGAAATCGATGCAATCGATAAATCAATCGATAATGCCCATCATGAAATAGCCTAGAACCTCCGCCGGCCCATGAGGAATGAGCATGCGAAGTTTGGTCCCGATCGGTTCACCCTCCGCGATTTCTATAGGAAACATGCACACATACACATACACATGCAAAAAAACCATAAGGTTTTGAAAATAAATAGTGCTCCACTTCTTCTACACCAACATAATACAGTGTGTTTCTATAGGACACCCCTCCCCTCCCAGCTTTTCCATCACCGGCTTTCTCGCAGAACACGGATTTGTTTCCTTAGCACCATTGTGGTCAGGGCCTAAAATGACCCTGGTACGCTAGTTTTGGCTCCACGGCAGCAACCCTGTTTTGCTATAATTTTGTCTTTCGTTTTTGTTCATCTTGCAGTAGTGACACACCTTCAGGATCTAACAAGTTTACTAGCTGCATAACCGATACTACAGAACTTAAATATTTTTGCGAGCCTCCGTGGGCCACATTAACTTCACACAGCCTGCCACTTTTGCTTCTTACGAGGATTCTGAGAAAACCGACATCAATAAGCGCCGCTCATCCAAGAGTGACTATTCTCAATTTCTCAGCCACTCGTTGCTGATGGCGGCACACTCCACATTGGCTGGCAAGAATCCTCTTTGGTCCTACTTCAGAAATACCGTTGATACTGGTCACAGGCTGTCCCTTTGCCTCCGCTAGGTGGCAATCTAAGGAGGCAACACTCGCCCAATATCGAGGTTTTTCCTCGTTTTGAAAGCTGTGAACCAGTCACTCAAACTGGTGGAAATTACTCTCAGATACTTTCTGATGCCCGGCGTTATTAAATCAGATTCCAGTCTATGCCTGTTCAAGTCTCTGTTCGACTCTAAATGGGCAGGAATCCATCAAGTGTGGTGAAGAATATCTCACAATCGAGGAAGTGTTCATACTAGCGCTGCTTCGGGACGCTAGGAAGTGGGGTGGGGCAGGCACCTGAGGTAAGCTAAAAGCTTCACACTTGCGAACTCCTCAAAAAATTGACAACGGTAGAAGTAATCATTAATTGAGCTCAACTACTGAATCCTCCTTACGAGTTGCGCATCGGCTACTGCTGAACTGCTGTCCTCTCAGTCTGGCGCCAGGCTACCGCCGAACTTCTGTCTTCTCCTGATGGTAGTACTATAAATTTTTCATAACACAATGTCATCTAAAGTTACTTTTCCATATAACGATACATATATCATCCCGTTTGATGCAGTTGCATTCCTTACACGCCTATGTACCAGGGTTGAGCGGAAGTCAGATTCAAAAATTCGGACCCCCCCCCCCCCCAAAAAAAAAGACCGGAATATCGGAAGTGCCGGAAGTCGGAAGTCGGTAGTACGGAGAGTCCAATGTGCGTAATACATACACATGCATATAGTAGGGTTGGTGTAAACCATGTATTGTTAGAATAATTGGCGTTCATTTTGATAATTTCATCTAATTACTCTCATAAGTAGTGGTATCAATTCAGAACTGAAGGATAAATAAAAAATAAAGGATCGCTCAATAAAACCTAGGTCGTTGAGCAGGACTGTAGCAAATTCGACAAATATCAAAAACTCATAAGTTTTAAACAACAGCCCTTTAAAGTGAATACATTATGTTTTCCACAGGAAAATGTCCTGTGGAGACGAGTGTTGATCAATATTGCCTATTTTCATAGCAGTCCTCCATAACAAGAGTGTCTTCCACTCAATCATCTCGTTAAGCTTTAGTATTTTTTCAGCGGTACTCAGTGCGACTCTCCTTGTTCGAAAGAACTGAGGCTTGCCTGGTTTTGGTTTGATCCCATGCTGTTTAGTTAGTTAACATTCAAAATTCAAATTGAAACAACTTCAAAATTTTCATCGATTCTTTTATAAAGTGCTGAATATTGAGTAGATGCTCTCTTATTCCTGGCTGAATTCTTGTTAATACACAAATGATGTGTAGCATCGAACCCGCAACAAAAACGGTGCAACTAGGACAACATAAATTCATCTCCAGAAATTTCAGGAAAAAAAACCACAACGAAAGTTTTGGTTAAAGACTGTTGCTACCCTGTATGACATTCTATCTAAGACAGCAAAACTTGCGTGGAAACAGTGCACGCATAGGAAGCGTTACTTTTGGTTCGCAACTACAGTATTGTGCACTAAATGTCAGTCAGATCTTGAAAAACTGCACAAAATTAGGGGCAACCTTGAGATAAAATGCACTTGCATTAGTCCAAGACTTCCGTAAACTTCCGGCTCTTTTCGCCATTTTTCGGAAGTCGGAACTCGGAAGTCCGAAGTCCAAAAAAAACCGGAATGTCGGAAGCTTCGGAAGTCGGAATTCCGCTCATCCCTGCGATGTACCCATCATGGCCAGTCACTAGCAACACTGAGCGGGAATGTCCTTTACTCTCGCAGTTGTGAGCAATTTCCTACAAAGCGTGAATAATTGTCCGAGATGATTCAAGTTAGGATTGTTATTGGGATACTCTAACTGATTAGGATCTTTTTGAATATCTAAGATGAAGTAGTGGTGGTCGATTGAGACGGAAATGAGAGCACGGAAGAGAGCAGGAAGCACTGTTACACTCAAATGAGAATGAGCAATGAAAATGAGGCTGTAACAATCAGCAATCAGAGGACTCGCCTTTCATACTACTCTTTGCAGCTTAGGGTGCTCGCGAGCACCTCTTCCGATCGGTAAACCCGTCGCATGACGTTCTCCCCGCTGTTGTGCGCAGGCTCACCTCTATCCAACAGCGTACCCGTACAGTTTTCCCCAGCACTGAACTACGGCGGACCCATCCTCGATGGCTATAACCATACTCCGGCGTTCTCCACGCTATTCCGCCATGCGGACCGGTGCTCCTTCGCCGAACCGTGCCTTGGCATTCTCCACACGACTGGTCCCAGTGGACTATAATCGTGATGTTCTCCACACTATTAGGTAACGGCGGGCCCTTCCACTGGCGGACCTGCGTTCTACGTTTTCCTCACTGTTGGGCCACAGCGGACGCTTCCTCTATCAGTGGACCTGTGCGCTGGCATTCTCTACGTTATTGAGCCACAACAAACCCATCTTATGGTAGCGGACCCGTAGCCTGGCGCTCTACACACCATTGGGCCAAGGCAGTCCCTTCCTCCATCTGTGTACCCGTATTCTAGCGTTTTCTTCACTGTTGAGCCACAGCAGACCATTACCCCATTGTTGGACAATTATCTTGGCGTTCTCTAGGTTATTCAGCCTCAGCGAATCCATCCTATACTGACGCACCCGTATCCTGGTGTGCTTCACACTTTAGGGCCACTTCCGCCATAATTCAACCCTTATTCTGGTGTTTTTATTTGCAATTAGGCCAAACCGGATCCGTTCTCCGTCGCGCAGCAGTATCCTAGCGTTTTCACCATTTTCGGGGCCCGGTACACCTGTTTTCTATCGGAGTACCCGTAACCCTTGCAAATCTCGAAAGTAATGGTAAAGACTAGGAGCTATTCAGAAATTTTGATTCAGTACATGATTGTTACACAATGTCATACCTTGCTATGCTGTAGCGTTTACGCTGTATGTTGGTGCACAGTCTTTCCCGAAATGACGAACGGATATCGTGACTGCACAATCGCATCGAGACCTCAACAAAGAACATGACGGAAAACCTCGCACAATTCAGCGAATTGTGCGGATTCCGCGACCGTCCCGCTTGCGAGACGCTATACAACTCTCACTGAACCCGCCTATCTCGTCACTGAAGGTGCTCTTACCACCGCAAAAGTGAAACGGTGGTTTTCCTGCTCCGTATATTGTGCAGCCTGAAAGAACACTCTCTCACCTAGCTGCTGCGAGACCGCCAGCGGAGCTGATGAAATTACTATACCGCGCATGCTGGAGGGCCAGGGTGCGTATCATCGTGAGGGAAAACGGGCGAAAACGGGTGTGGCAGTTCTGCGATTGGTTCGTTCAAATCCTCCTCCCGCCCCAAACGGTTGGCTCGTTTCCTTCGCGCGCGATTCCACTATACTTGATCATGCAAAATTTGAATGCGACGGAGGACGGGTTGATCGTGATGGGAGGGAAACCTCCGCCTCGTTTTCCCTTACGATGATACACACCCGGAGGGCCAGGACGTAGTATATGAGTCCTGAAACGAATGTGTCTGAGTCCCTAAAAATCGGCCAGCCGCCTCAAAGTCTTGTGCATCAAGATTACCATTGTCTATGAGTGCCGCCGCGTTATGAAGGAACATGTCGGGCACTCAGCTCGTTACGGTGCCTTATTTCACAGATTTTGTCTCAGGTACAGTGATCGGTCATCAATTTGGTGGCCGCGCACCAGTTCTGACAATTTTGGCAAAGGGAATGATTTATTGGCAGGGTAGCAGCAGAGAGTGAAGACCTTTTGCAGTAGGAACTTTTGGCAGGTGCTGCAGTACTTTGCGCTCTCTGCAGAAGCATACCTGAGCAATCATAGGTTGGAATCTGATTTAATAGCGCCGAACACTATAAAGAACCTGGGAAGAGAATAATTTCCATCAATTTGAGCGATTGGTTCCAGGCTTTAACGAGGAAATGCGGAAAACCACCCTCCCCCAATGTTGGGCGAGTGTTGCCTTCTTGGATTGCCACCTAGCGGAGCCAGAGGAACAGAATGGATCCAGGGGTGTGTATCATCATGAGGGAAAAGAAGGCGGAGTATTCCCGCCCTTCACGATCAACTCGTCTTTGGTCACATTCAAATTTTGCATGGTCATGTATAGTGGAATCACGCGCGAAGGGAACGAGTCAACCGTTGAGGGCGGGAGGAGGATTTGAACGAACCAATCGCATAACCATATCACGCCCCGTTTTCCCTCACGATGATACACACCCTGGATCCAGGGTCAACATTATTCTTGAAGCATGACCACAGAGGATCCTTGCCAGACAATTTGGAGTGTGCTGCCATCAACAATAAGTGGCTGAGAAACTGAGATAGCCAGTCTTGAATGCGCGACGCTTATTGATGCGAATATTCTCAGAATCCTCGTTAGGAGCAGGAATGGCTGACTGTATGGAATTAGTGTGGCCCATGGAAACTCACAAAAATATTTAGGTCCTGTGGTTTCGATCACGCAGCTAATAAAACTGTAAGATCCTGAAGGTGTGTCACTACTGCGAGATGGACAAGAAGAGAAAAAATAAACTTTTAGAAAGCAAAGGTTGCTGCCATGAGCCCATAGCTAGGGCTCCAGGTTTGCTTTAGATGCTGATTACAGTGGCAGTAGAAAGTTCCGCAGTCTCCAGGAAAGTCGAGGATGGAAAAGTGAAGGAGGGGTGTCCTATAATCATGAAACGCACTGCATGTATAACCTAGTAGTTGTAGGACAGCTTCAGTGGTGTGGCCGTGGAATAGTGCTATTTGCCCATCCATATTTGAAGGCACACGATAATTTTCTCTACCCCAGACTAGTAGGAGCTCACAATCTCTGCTCTCTTAGCTCTAATGCAAATTTAGAAAGACTTCGTAGCATAGCACGTCTTGTTTTGTTAACGACATGTGCGAGATCGTTCAAGCGTTTGTCAATAACATCCTTTTCTGCAATCAGATTCCTGTCGTATTCCCATGTAGTGTTCCTGGAAAAGGTTTCGGTTGGTACAAGGTAAGGTTGGTTTGGATGCACAGCAGTCTTTGTTAGATGACAACAGATGACAAATTCCTGATATTCTCCAGGTGTCGCTTCTCAAATGAGGCGACCATCTGACGAACTTAAAGGCAACACTCACGGAAAATTTAGTCACAGAGGTTAGTGTGTTATATTAGGTCTTTGACTACGTGGAGCACA
The DNA here is from genome assembly GCA_037903475.1 of Ancylostoma caninum. NCBI lineage: Eukaryota > Metazoa > Nematoda > Chromadorea > Rhabditida > Ancylostomatidae > Ancylostoma > Ancylostoma caninum. The sequence continues at coordinate 481,993 of JBAJFG010000428.1, forward strand.
GTTTAAATGTTCAAATTAGCTTAATCACATAAAAACCCAGTTTTCTGATGCTTCCGTTTTGCTAAGTTAGAGCAGTATGGTTGAGTTACATGATTGGAGTCGAGCAAAAAGATAACGGGGCTACCACTGTCACCTATTTTCTTGATGGATAATTAACCAGCTGGGCAGCTTTCTAGGGAAAGAGCTGGCACGAACAGAATGGAAATAAAATTTTCAACAGTAGACGTAATTCAAGAAAAAAGGGCAAAGCTTTATGGTAGAATTTGAAAATCTAAGTAACGCGACCATACAATGTTTTACAAATTGGCTGTCCTTGGTGGAAAAAAGGGATTATATGTATATCAGGTTAGGCAATAAGTTGGTGCAGTTTTTTCAGAGCATTCAGTGTATTTTCACGAAATGGACCAGTTGAACCTAAGTTTTTCCAAAAGTTAATTTCCGCAGTAATTCTTCTTAACATCTAGAGCAAGTCCTCATGAAAAATCATCTCATAACTGTACGAACTGTGCGCACAGGACAAGGTTCATCCTCCAGCCCAAAATCGACCTCTCTGAAGCAAGCATTCACTTCTGCGCTGTCTCTTCAACAGTAGTGGCTTCCAGTTAGACGCTACTAACGTTCCGTGCAGCTTGAGCTACATTTGTTCCACAATTGTAGAGAAACAGTTGGAGCCGTCGGAGATTTACGCTCTTGTGGAACTGGAGGGTCACATTTCATGCGACAGAAAATGAGAAGTGGTGAGAATTGGGGAAATTGGTTATAATATTCGTAAAGGAAAAACAACAGCTACAGGATCACCTATGATAGGCAGTCGGAATGGTTCGAATCCTAACTGAGTTGAAAAAAAACAGCACGAACTTATTGCCCAACCCAATAGATCGATAATAGGTGAAATGGAAGCAAATTGTGGAAATCAGATAATAACGTATTACTGGCCGAAATTAGTGAAGAAAGGGTTAACGTTATATGATACTTCCACTTGCAACCAGCTCCCAATCAGCTGATAGTTTTGGTGAGCAGTGCTAGCATGAAAACTCATAAAACTTACTACCTCTGATCCTGATGATCCAGGTATTACCTGTTACTACTCTTGATGGGAAAAGTTATTACAGATGTCCATACTGCAGTTTTGACCCCATATCGATTGGATCACGATATCCAGAAGCGAAAATTTCGGGTGCTGCCTTTAAAACACAGCTCAGCTAGTGCATTGTTCCCCTTTCCCTTTCCTTCACGATACCAAGAATTGTTGGTAAAGCAGGTTGAGCATGCAGGGCATGATAAGCAGGAAAAGGATACATGGTCTTCTCACGGCAAAGAACGAGGATTCATATGACTTAGATAAGAATCATATCTGTCAAACGTACGATCTGAATGAGATAATTCAGCCGAATGAATCCAAAAGCGAAGATCTGGTCATTACGATAAAAATGGTGCCAGGCGCCATCATTGTCATCCCCACGAAGAGCAGCTTCGCCGTACTTCGTGCACGACAATGATTTTCTGCGAATCTATGTACTTCGAAATTTCTACTCTGCAGACTTTCTTTCCTGCCAAACATTGTAATTGTACAGTCGCAAACTGTATGTGTACGTCAAGGCATGTCCTCATCAAATTTAACCGAATAGGATGACTTGACGTGAAGTGAGGGGTATCGGCCAGTGGCCCGAGCATGCCTCCTTGTTCCACAGATGAAATTTCACACCTCCCCTACGCCTCTCGTTGTATATCTCTTTCAGTCTATTTCATCAATTTCGGACAGATTATTTTATAGCTGAACTCCTGTGATTTTCCGTGAATTTCCCTCAGTTCTAGCAAAAACTTCCTTCAATGGATTTAAAGTCGAATAAATTGTTGTACATCTAACGAGGTTCCAGAATCACCCATAGCACCTTCACCACCCATGACGTTGTTTGAGCAAAGAAAAGTGATTTGCGTCCCTGGCTACACTGGAGCCAGGTAGATGTTATGAGGCAGCATTGGGCTACAGTGGAAAGGATAACCATTAACTAAAGTTAGGGTCAACAGCAGCGTTGTTGAACAGATCTGAAGAAGTGAACTAGTGCGGCAAAAAAATCCATAGAAACTCACTGTTGATTTGACCTCAAGTAATCTTAGTAGGTTTCGCAAGAAACGCTCAGCAAGACAGGTGGTGAGAGAAAACTAGAGTCCCCGTCATTTTAGGGACCCGGATGGAGGAATAGAATCACTGATAATGGTTATTTTAAGGCTGAAGGATCAAAACAAATGGTTAAAAAGTTATAACAAAAATGAGCAGTCGAAATTAAGCTAAAGCAAAATTTAAGCTATTTTGTAGAGTATTTTGAAAAATTTGGCTAATTTTTTTTTGAGGCTCCCACCCCCTACCTATGCCTGCCAATGATACATGCATAGTTAAATGTCGTTCACATCCTTACGCGGGTGTACGTGGATTTCTACTTACCCTCGTCCACAGAGAGGCAAGAGCAGGGGTCCTATCAGTGGGTTGTACCACATCGACTGCGAGGGAGACACAAGCCTGCAATTCATTTCCCTATAAATAATTATAATGCTATAATAAAAATATAGTTGCGAAGTGAACCCAAAATTTGTAGCTTTTGGAGTTCCCGAAAGTGGTTCGGAAGCACATTAAAGGCAATGTCCCATTTCGTTTTTGCATGTGCTGTATTACCAGATTCTGAACCTCCTCGAGTGTCCCCGGTGTGACATGTTTCAAAACAATCTTCATCACATTGAGGAAATTAAGACTAGGATGCATGTGTAAGGCGCATGCACTTATTTGCGAAGGATTTTCAATGAAGCATCAAAGTGATGTCAATGCTGCATGCACATTCTCAATAAAAAGAAAGTGTGACCGCCGCGATGCGGTAAACGCAGGCGCCTGAGCTGCGTCAGCGATGCGAGTCGTCCATTTCTTCACAGATGCTAGTGCTTCAAACGCACTCATGCAGTACAAATTTCTCAATTCGCGACAATGTGCTCAACAGTTCGACACGTGTGATGAGATGCGTAGGATAGCGAGTACAACAGATAGGGCTCAAACACGTGTTTAAGGAACCGCCCATGTCTCATTTGCCACACCGTGACAAGAGCGTAGCGTCACGAATGGGTCTAATGATCTTTTTGGGGCAACATCTGCACCAGACCGCCAACCGACACGATAAACAATGTACCACTGTCGATATTGTAAAGACGTACACTTGTTGAGGACCGCTCCGTCCATATAGTCCACAAAGTCGGCATTTTAGGATCCTCTCAAGAACAGAGTTCCCCTCATCTTCGTCAATTTTGATGTGGATGACTGGAATCAGCATAGAGAGAATAGAGAGAAGGTCAGTGATCTATGATTTCTCCAACACTAAAAACGAGGTGGGACACTGCCTATGAGCTACGCAACGCTCTATTAGAAATGACTAGTCCCCCTACGTCTGCGCTCCAGAAAATTTGGTTGCACCACCATGATTCATATAAGAGGATCCTACAATTCTGAGCACTCAGAGAGGATCTGTACTAGTTTTGCCGTTGTACTAGTTTTGCCTCAGTCTTGAAGCTCGTTGAATAAGAAAGAAATCATTGAAAAATTACTTTAATAGGAGATTAAACATGAAGACTCACGGGAGAGGTGTTTTGCTGTAAGTACTGAGTTGGTTTTCCTTCCATCCATGAATTATGAAATCGCGTTCTTCGCTCCAAAGGCTGTTTGTGATCCAATTATCGCGTACCCATGCTGTTCCCTGAACATCTACATTCGAAATCCAAGCAATTGGGTATCCAATTTGCACCAATCAGCACCTTTCGTAAAATTTTGATCTTTCCAAGGTATAAGCGATCCTCTAACACTTCCCTGATACAGCCTTCGTACAAGAAAAGATCTTCATAGCCCTTCGACCTCTTGTAAATCTCCATGCAGACATGCAGACCAGAGTGCTTGCTGGGCAGAACACTCTCGGCAATGTAAGCCTAAATATCACTACTTATAATAACGCGCTTAGTCTGTCTGTCTGTGAGTGTACGTGTGTGTCAGAGCGTTACGAAATTAGTCCATTCAGTTTCCGAATCAGTATTGAGCGGTGAACTAACATCGATAACACATTAGTTGATATCTGCGATATCGTAACGGTCGAGTAGGTTTAATTTACCAGTACCGGAACGGGGAGACGGGTCCACCACTGTGATGAGGGTGCGCCGGCGCCCAAAGTGGGGGGAGACGGGTCCACCACTCTGATAAAGGTGCGCCAGCGCCAAATGTGGGGGGAGACGGGTCCATCACCGTGATAAGGGTGCGCCGGCGCCCAATGTGGGGGGAGACGGGTCCATCACCGTGATAAGGGTGCGCCGGCGCCCAAAGTGGGGGAAAGCGGGTCCACCACTATGATAAGGGTGCGCCCTCGCCCAATGTGGGGGGAGACGGGTCCACTGCTGTGATAAGGGTGCACCGGCGTCCAAAGTGGGGGGAGACGGGTCCATCACCGTGATAAGGGTGCGCCGGCGCCCAAAGTGGGGGGAGACGGGTCCACCACTCTAATAAAGGTGCGCCGGCGCCCAAAGTGGGCGGAGACGGGTCCATCACCGTGATAAGGGTGCGTCGGCGCTAGAGTTTTACATTCGAAAATATTTTTCGAACATTCGAATATTCGAATTTTCGAACTTTTGGGAACCCCCGAATTTTCGAATATTCGAATTTCCGAATTTTTGCGAACCATCGAATTTCCGAATATTCGAATTTTCGAATAAACCCGGACCCTCGAATTTTCGAATATTCGAACTTTCGAATATTGCGGAGCCATCGAATTTTCGAATATTCGAATTTTCGAATTTTTTGGGACCCCTGAATTTTCGAATATTCGAATGTTCGAATATTTATTCGAATAACATTCCATTTGGTAAAAACACTTTGTACCCATGCATGTAGGCGAACAAGGCGATATGTTTGCCAATCACAACGGGCATGAAACTTTTCGGGTAGTAAGTTTCATCTGCCGTTTTGGAATTTCTCGCAACCTTCTCATGAGTGGAAACTTGTGCTGCTGTGGAGTTGGTCCCTCATCCGTTTTAGAATTGCAACTGGTTGAAATTCCTAAGCTTAAGAACGCTTATCTCACTTGAGGTCTGTAACCATCATTGAAGGATCGTAAAGTGGATGAAACCCTTCGAACGTGAGAAGGCTTTCGCTTTGATATCTCTGTGTTGTAGTTTAACAAAACGAGCCATGGTATTGAATGTAGAGGTAGAGGTTTTGACGCGGTAAAAATAAAGTTGGGCACAGTGGTTCAGTTATCTAGCTCATGAATGAGTTTCCAGCTATCAACAGAAAAGCTTCAGCGACATAAAAAAAACACTGCGTGTTATCCTGTTCCTCATTATTACTTCTGTTTATCGGGTCCAACTGCATGCTTTTACGTTGAATGTCAAAACCAACAGAACTTCTATAAGAAGAAGTCGGAGTATGTTTGGGCAGAAAGGTTAATAAGAGGATCTCAAGATTTTGTGTGAGCTTCGAATTCCATTACTGACGGTTATGCACTTAGAAAGAGTTTCAACGAAGCAGTAGTCGGAAATCAGCTAAATATAAAGAGGAATGCTGTGTAAAAGTTATTATTGTTGTTTGCAGTTCGCTTACATAGTTCTGGAGGAAAGGCTTGATTAATTGGAAGTTTTGTTGGAACTGCTGGTTTCTCAAGTGTCTAGAAAAGTACATAGGTTTTACCGGAGAGATCATCGTCGCCAACCTGTCGTATACCTCGTAGAATTGCAGTTTCAAAGCTTTCAAATGCAGTTGGCGGCTTTCGAATGCGTGCAAAGATATGAGCAGGTTTTTGGGAAAATTGAGGTTGAAATGAGAAATTGGACTGGAGTTTCAATGGGAATGGTTCTTCATCGAGAAAATGGAACTGAAATAACAGTTGCGAAGCAAAATAGTTGCAAATATTCGAATTTTCGGTCTAAAATTTTCGAATATTCGAATTTTCGAATAATCCCGGATCGAACTATTCGAATTTCGAATAAGGGCCATCGAATTTTCGAATATTCGAACGAATTTTTTGCCACCGAATTTTCGAATATTCGAACTTTCGAATTTTTCGGAGAATTTTCGAATATTCGAATTTTCGAATATTCGAATATTCGAACATTCGAATTTTATTCGACGGGTCCACGGGTGCTGTGATAAGGGTGCACCGGCGCCCAAAGTGGGGGGAGACGGGTCTACTGCTGTGATAAGGGTGCTTCGCCTGCTCCACTGCAAAAGGGTGGGCGCCCAGTGGGGGGAGACGGGTCCACTGCTGTGAAAATACGATGGGTGCAGGAAAGGGGTGCGCCGGTGTCCACTACTCAGGGAAATGTCATGAGTTAGGTCCATATTTGTTAAATCGATTCAATGGCGTCTAACACCAATCGTAAAAAAAACTAGATGTCAGACCACTGCGCGGATTGGTATGCAATCCGTGTGAATCCTTCCTCCTTACGTCCTCCCTCGCGTCCTCCACTTCTCATTTGTTTATGAACACACCGCACCCTCCACTTTTATATGTTCTAACTGACTCTTATCACTTGACCAGTTATAACAAACAAAGAATGATAGACCATTTTCTGCGGTCAATCCAGGTTGAACCGGTTACATTTAGTTACAAAAAGCTATTTCAGTTGAGCAAATGATAAAATTGCTTCGAGAAAGTTAATCCTCTTTGATAAGTGCATTTTTACATGAGAAAAAGCAATGGAAAGGGTGTGGGACACATTATAGTAAAAATGTGGAATAGCTGTGACTTTATTTGAATGAAGAAGAGATGAATCCATGCGAGCGAAGCGAGCATTAGGAAAAGTCTGGAGGTCCGGCGTCAGCCGGACGGCCAGACTGGTTAATTTTAATATTTGACCAGGTCCACGAGGTGCTATTCGCAGAACGACAAGCATTTGACGTGAGGCTCCGGCATAACACAATGTTATCGCATTTGAAAATTTCGATATCACTTATAGTGCATTCTCCTGTCGTAGTGCGAGGACCTAACGGTTATCGTTTGTGTGTTTTCATATTTTGGCACAACGTTCCCTGTGTAATTCGTAATCGCTATGATACCCGAATTATGAAGGTGTGGATTTCCTTAAATCAATCGATAAAGTCATTCTCCGTCTTTTCCGTCCAATCTTCATACCTAAAGGATAAGCGCTATGCCACTACGCTGTCTCGAAATTGCTCTGTTTGTTGTCGGGTGACTCATCGCCTGAGTTTTAGAGAGAGTATTTTACAACTCACCAGAAGGGGATACTAAATAATACTAATCTACTAAACAAAGCGCCTGACATATTGTTCCATAACGGGGCGGCACTCATAGACACCGGTAATCTTAAGGCACAGACTGCGAGGCGAGGTGGCCAATTTTTAGAGACTCAGACACAATCGCTTCGGAATTCGCCACCTACGTCATTCCTAGATCTCCCGCATACACGGCGTGGTGATTTCATTACCTTCGTTGGCAGTCTCGAAGCATACGGGTGAGCGAATGTTTACAAGCTTTCAGGCTGCACAATGTACGCAGCAGGAAAACCACCGTTCCACTGTTGCGACGCTTCATGCACTTTCATTGAAGCGATGAGTGGGTTCTATGAGAATCGTGGTTCTGTACCGTCTCGGAAGGTGGGTGGTGGCTGGACAACGCGGTAGGCCCATTTTATGGATGCTTTTGCTGCATCCCCACTGAGGTCTCGATGCGATTGTACAGTCAGTCACGATATCCATTCATTTCGAGGGAACTTGGATCGAGGAAACATGTGCACTAACATACAGAGAAAACCCTTCAATACAGCGCGGCATGAAATTGTGTAATCAAACAATCAATAGTTGGTCAAAATTAACAAATAGTTAATCAAAATTTCTGGATAACTCCTAAGCCTTTACCATTATTCTCGAAATTTACAAAAGGTACGGGTGCTCTGACAGAGAACAGGTGTGCCGTGGCCCAACAGAAAGCGAAAGAAAGTGGTGAAAACGCTAGAACACGTCTTTACAGATGGAGATCGAGTTCAGTTTAACCTAATTGAGATAAAACAATATGATAAGGGTTGGCTAAAGGCTGAAAGGCCCATTGTGGCCTAATAGTGTTTAGCACATCAGCGTACAGGTTCACCATTATAGGATCGGTTTGTCTCAATAACGTGGAGAACGCCAGGATATGGGTCCATCGATGGAGTAAGGTTCCTATGTGGCCCAAAAGTGAGGAAAACACCAGAACGCTGGTCCACCTGGTCCACCAAAAGAGGAAGAACCCATCGTCGAGGCCCAATGGTGTGGAGCACACCAGGATACCACTTCGCTTCGGCCCAATAGTGTGGAGAACGGCAGGATACAGGTCCGCCGATAGATAATGCGTCTGCGTTGGCTCGGTAGTGAGGAAAACGCCCTACGATGGAGAACTGACGTCTTATACTCATACTCAACTCATAAGAAGGATTTCATATTTGTGCCCATTTAATGATTAGTTTTTCCAAGTGGCTGCCCTACCCCATATTCTATCGTACCGAAGGGGCGCTAGTATATATAATACTAATTTACCACTACCAATATTTATTTTAAAATATTCTTATCTATAGCATTTTGATACCTATTGGTTGCAATAGAGGATGGTCTGCCTTGTTTCTGCCATCCACGTAGCAGGATAACGGCAGGCCAAAGGAGGCAATACCCGCAGCTAACGGCGGAATAAGCGCTCCAACTTCGAACACTTTTGCGTTTGTTATGCAGTTGTCATGCGGCGAAAAACGGTGTGAGACTGCGCTCTGAACGCTCGATTGCCTGTGTAGGTGAGAGAAGCGGTTTCGGACCGATCTCCTGAAGTTCGATTGCCTGAGTCTGTAACTAACGTGAAGCCCTCCATTGTCCGTTCCATGGAAGCTGTTCGGCAGTCGGTTCTCGTAATTAGCTAATCCTGAAATCATTTAGAAGATGTATAGTCTTGCTTCATTCGATAGCTATCAAAAAACGAGCCTAATAGCACTCACCATACAAAAAATTCTGGGACCATGTAGTATTTTTCACCAAATAGGAACCAGCAGCTATCTCCCAGTTATAAAAGCGGTCGTAAAAAATGATGTCTGCTTTGGAATCCAGGTATTCTTCTATTCTTCTAAAAAAGAGCATTTTCTAGAAGTGCGCGCTGAGATACACTCGAAGTTAAAGATAGCTCACCTTTTAGGGTTGACAACACCCATATCAGCATCCATAAAAAGTATGTAATCATACTGAGGGAGCGTATTTGCAACAATGCAGTGACGTTGAAAGAATCGCTAAACGTGCTCGTAATCCAGAAATATTCCTTTACATTTCAGTGCAGTTTCCAGCCCGGCACTTACCCTTTGATATAATTTTATAAGCTCAAAAGCAGCATAAACTCACATCTTTTTGTGGACAAACATTCCTGAAATCACTTGCATTGAGGATGCGAAAATCGTACTTTTGAATCGCGGCGTAACACGAAACACTTGCTGAAAAACGTCTCTCAGAGCCTCCAAATAAAAGAAGAACACCTGTATTCATGAATGCGCGTTAAGGGCAATTTATACTGCATGCGTGCGACTGACGCGCGTGCGTCTACATGATGAAGAATAGGGCTCAGTCGCATAGGAGTCGCATCGCAGTCGCAGCTCAGACGCACGCGTTTACGGTCTCGCGACGGCCGCGCGTTCTTTTCATTGAGGATGTACATGCCGTGTTGACCGGTCTTCATGAAAAATCCCTTGCAAATGGATGCGTGCGACTGATGCGCGACTGACGCACGCAGCTAGTGTAAATTACCCCTTAGAGGGAAGGAGCGTGGCTTTAGCTTCAGCCGTTTGGACAACAAAAAGTTTCCAACGACGGGTTCAGACATGTGTAATCACGGTAGAGCAGGATTTTCCTGCAGTTTGCAAGCAACAGTAAATGTACTTCATTAGTGTACAGGAACTACAGCTATTGTGTATTATGAGAAAACCTTAGGGCTAGAATGGAAAGATGAATAAATTAGGCATTGTTTGCAAACTGCAGGTCGTCAAGCCCTACTCCGGTTATACATGTCTAAACAACAAACAAGTATGGGTGGACACTTTTTGTTGTCCAAACGGCTGAAGCCCTGGTTTTTTTTTTGCTGCTGGTTCCCGGAGAGAACTTTCCTAGTCACAGGTAAAATTTTTATTCATGAACGAAAGACCGCGTTGGATCAGTTGGATTTGCAGACATGGTCGCCTTTGTCAGATGAAGGAATTGAGATGGAAATTTTGGAACATATTACGCGAAGATCTCATCGAAAAAACGAAAATTAACACATTGGAACCAAACACTTTTTTCCATGAGTGGCCAATTACTGATTACTGTTCCAGCTCAATGGTCAGTGTATGTGACTGTTCTCATTCATTTTATTTATTCAATTATTCATTTCTCTTCATTGCGATAGCATAGAATGTGTCTTAATACTTTCGCTAAGAGTTCGATAGGAGCGGTAGGCGGAGTTCGCGCTCAAATGTTCTAACGCCGCTCATGTTCGTAGTATTTATTGAAAATATTTTTGATACTCGAAGTGCGTCAAACCGTGATTAATGATGGACTTACAAATTGCTTTTTGGTACATCTCCAATTTTGTGTTCTCCGTTACAACCACAACGATGGCAATGTTCGGCAAAGACAGGCTGGAATTAGACATATAATGCATGAGTTTTCCTCACTCATGCAATTCATGACAAAACATGACTTGGTGATACCAACAAAAAATGATAACAAATGCAAATGATATCTCAAGGAAGGCGAATCAAATTGCCAAAAAAAGAAAACCTGTTTGTTTGAGGCGATTTGTTCGTGACACTGATACTCAGCAGGTTGTAAGAAAAGTATGCGATATTATTTTGCAGCACCTAAACAAAAAATTGAGAAGAAAGTATCAGGTTCTAAGTTTTTTTGAGCTTCAATGAGCGGGTATGAACGTTGCTAAGTTCTGCAATCGCATTGTTGCTTATAATGCGAAAGCATTGTGAAATTTCATCTCACTCTGAGATATCATCCACTGCTTAAGGACTTTACACATACCGTTATCCATGACGAGGTTATGAAGTAAATAACGAATACTACCACAAAGAATGCAGCAGCGTGAGTGACCAAAGATTGTGGATTCATCTTCTACAACAGCAAGAAATTTTTATGCTTAAATTTAACCCGTCACGACACGACTAATCGAACCGGCCCTTCATAGGATAGGAAAAACGTAGCTAGGTCAAAATAGGTGAAATAAATGGTACAAGTTTAACACTATGAATGGAATCGTCATTGGAACGAGGAAGAAGGAAGGTGTACACTTATTCAATAGCAATTCAACATCCATTATTACCAACACATTGCGATGACACAATTTCTTCCAAAGGAACTCCTCGTCAGATGTCATGATCTGAATAGGCGGAAAAGTTTATCTTAACGTTATGAAAATGTGTGTGATTGCAGGAAAAAAATTCATCTTGAGGTGCAAGGAATAGAACATCTTGCGAAGGCAGTCGCACAGTCAGTCATTTGGAATCTTTGTTAACCCTTGTCTGGCTTGTCTTGCCATGCTTCTCAAATATAAACATGAGACCTAATTATCCAAGTTTGTTATTGATGATTTATGGATCATCAGCTATATGTTTCTTATAACTTGTAGCTTCAAAGATCAACTGAATGATCAGCCTCTAGTTATTTACCATCGTGTTTAGGCATGTAATCACTCAGATTGGAGTGACAATTGAGCAGAGCGGATCGACCGTTAGAGCGGCACCTCAAACTAACGTCTTATCCATTGGCAATCTTGTCCAACAACAGTTCTTTATCAGGCCGGCACACCTACTTTGTCTGCATAAAAATTGCTCCCAAATGTACATAGTAGTCGTGTATTTGGCCGACTTGCAGGCAACAAACCTCTGATACCCAACTCATCCATTATAATCACACAATCGCATCCAAATTTGCGTTTATTCGCAGTTACATGGATTTCGATTGATGATTTAGTGGATTATGACGGCAGAAGAAGTCACAGTGTTCGCTCATCGGTCACAGTCTCTTCCAAAAATAGTAGGTGACGTGGGAGAAATATTTGATTTTTTTGTGGTGAATCTTTAATGCTTTGACGTCAAGAGATTTATTTTTTGACCGCTCTAGCTATGCGCCGATGCTGCGCGCCTTCTTTACTAAAGTTCCGAGGAATGGTTTGACTAGCCTTAGATAAAATTTGATACTTACATCCAACAGGGAATTATACAGTAGTACTCATGGTTCACAATCAGTTACTAGAACACCTCCATTTTGATCCTGCGTTGCGTTACGTTACAGCCCTCGGAGAGTTGAAATTCGCTTAGATTCATGTACTAACGCTCCTGACACCATCCTAACACATTTCAAGAGGGACCTGTGCTAACTGTATGTTTGCGAGGTAGTTTCATAATGACAGATGGACTTTATCAGAAGCAATTACGCCAACAAACTATTAAGCGTTATGAAAATGATCGGTGCGCAACCATGTGTTGTTCATAAACGTGTGCCAGCAAGATTATCTGGAGGATTACTATAAAGTAGGATAGGTGTTTTTCTGGTGAGTTCACCCACAAGCACCGATTAATCCTTCGTTAGTTATACATTTGTTGAAGGGTTCATTATGGTAGTCAGGAGAGCAGTTACTTTTCTGATTTATCGAAACGCGATAGTTTTTTGTTGTATCTCCCAAGTAAATAACCGACAGATTCCTTTGTTTTTATGTTGTCATAGTTGTTGCCTTTGTTGCAGATGACTTTAGATATATGCGTCACTGATCACAACTCTCGTCACTGCTATCGTATTTTTTACACCTCTATATAGCGAAGGGACGATTGACATCGATCTGTGCTTTGGTAGAGTTCAACAATAGGCCTAATATCTCCAATCGTTCAATCAATCGTGTCCAGCTTGCTGTTGAACACTTCTCTCTGCTCTTGCACTTCATCATCTTGCTATGATATCTTGGGGAGTGTAGATGAACTGTCGAAGATGTGGGCGTATGACCCACGCCAGCCGACAGCGTGGGGTCGGAGTCTTCTCTCCACTTATCACGTTGAAGCTGGTGGAGGGATGGTCGACCGCTCAGCTTGCCGGCATAAGGGTAATTTATACTAGCTGCGTGCGTCAGTCGCGCATCAGTCGCACGCATCCATTTGCAAGGGATTTTCCATGAAGACCGGTCAACACGACATATACATCCTCAATGAAAAGAACGCACGGCCGCCGCCAGACCGTGAATGCGTGCGTCTGAGCTGCGACTGCGATGCGACTGCTATGCGACTGGGGCCTATTCTTCATCATAGAGACGCACGCGCGTCAGTCGCACGCATCCAGTATAAATTGTCCCATAGGGAAGACTGGCTGATGATTATGTTGATTGATTGCTATCGTATAAAGGCTGATGATATTGTATATGACTAGCTGGAACGTTCTGTTTCCCCTTACGCAGATTTGATCTGCTTTGCTCACTGAGAACCACAATTAACGGCGTAGTCACCACTGTTGTGATATGCATAAAGCTTTCCCACCCACAGATAAGCTTCCCGAATTTTCCAACCATAGCTTTACTGCTGACGCATTAAAAATGTTGAATTTTTAATTTCGCACCAGATTTGTCAAACAAGCGACTGTCTTTTGCGATAGTGCAGGGCCAACTATCCTCCGTCCTAGGACCTATGGCATGCTTTACATCGTCGGTTTCGTCGCGATTGTTCAGCTTCAAGTTTGTTCGTACAACCGATCCTTTGTCATTATGCTATTTGGCGCGAATTTTCTGGCAAGGTGTGACAACCTGCAACATTTTGTTTTTACCAGCGAAGAAGTCGCTGTGACTCATACTACGAGTTTAACACCACATGAGCAGAAGAACATTGTTGTGTGCACACAACACGCAAAAACCCCAGTTGTGCAGGGCAAAGGTGCAAAAACAATTGGTTTAATCATAGTACTCGTGTGGCATAGCACTCTTGACTATTCTCGACTTCACAGCTGATGGTTGACTTTGACGGCACAGTAATTACCACAGTCCAGTGACTGAAAAGTCTTTGACCGAATTTCAAGTGCTGCGAAAACTCTACGTATTGAGGAATGGTAACCGAACTATAACAGTCGTTTAAACAAGGAACTGGTAGTGAAAATTGCTACTGAAATACGAGAGGTCTCACTTTTGTGTTTTGTAAAAGCGAAACGTGCCCTAGCAGATTTGCGCGTAGACATCGACTCATCAACAGGACCGGTAGTACACCCCATGTCGCAACAGCCAAGATGCAACGCATTGGCGCCAGGTTAGCAACATCTGCACACACATCGCGAGAATCTCGCGACATTGAGGCGCGGTTCGCGAGTCATTGTACCACAGCTCCATCTTTCAACGGCTGAACCACCTTTTGTTTTTTTTTTTCGAGCTGCACTTTTCAATTTTTCTTGTGATTTCTTTCAAGATTTGATAATCTGAGGTGTTGTTATTGCCTGAGATGGACATTGTTCAAAAAGCTCCGTTCGGGTTCGTAACATCGCGCCCCGTTGAATTGCACATTATTTCCCCCAACCTTCGCTCTCTGCACTTCACTACCACGAGGTCGCACACATGGTCCGTGATCCGTGACCATATTTGTGAGACCTAGCTATCAACTATGTCGCGGCATCAACGAAAGCACAGGCTTCATCACAGGCTTGTCTCGTGGTCCACGAATTTTTGAAGCAAGGTAGATTAGCTCCTGCTGTGAAAGCAGCAAAAGACCAGCCACTGTTGTGGTCCATACTTCGATTGGTACCTGTTGTTATGTGGTTTTTTATAAATTTTTTAAGTTTTTTTTGTCGAAATTTTCAAAACAGCGGAAACTTATGTTACAACCTAGTAAATTTAGGAAATAGCTCATATCAATTTGGTTTACTTTTGTTTTTATGTTCATTTTTTCTCTTTGAATGAAGTGTTAGTCATGTGAGTTACAGCTGTAACAACGACCGCACACAACAACGACCACACTTGAGTAATGATTATGACTTACAATAAAGCGCTTGGTCTGCCTGTCCCGTGTATACGTGTGAGTGGGACGAAATTCCCTTGTTGTTGCTCAGTGAGGTGATCATAATAATATTATGATCACCATATTATCATGCAAATTATTATCATGCAAAAGCATCAAATCACCATATTATCATGATATTATCATGCAAAAGCTAAGACGGTGTGGTGTGATACAACCAATTAAGAGAAGTCACGTTGGATGTGGAAGAGCAGAGCAACAGGTCTATTGCGAATAGAGTGCGCCGACGCTTAGCAATGCAATGCGATGGGTCCACCACTGACAGGAAGATACTCCGGCGCCCAGAAATGGTGCCAATATCCACTGTAGTTGGAGGCCCCCGAGATAATGCCAGTGCTAAGCGCGGGTTCACTGAAGCGATAGGGGAGCCCATGCGCTCATAAAGTGCGCTAGCGCTACATCACCGGTCCGGTATAATGGGAGCGCTGCGATGGCGCCCAGAATTGGGTGAGTTAAGTGATGCACGTAGAGTTGAGGCTAGTCATAGTCACATGGGACCACTAGTCTCTAACGATACAATATGAACAGAAAGTAAGCAGCAAGAGCGTACGTACTGTAACAGCTCAACCTTACTGAGTCAGGTGTAGAACTGAAAGCTACTGCAGAACCCTGATTCATTACAACGTCTGCAGCGTGATGATCTATAATGAAAGGATGTGAATAGAGAGTAAGCAAGAAGTAGAGTGTGCCCATAGTAGCACCTTAAGGGCAATTTATACTGGATGCGTGCGACTGGCGCGCATGCGTCTATATGATGAAGAATAGGGCCCAGTCGCACAGCAGTCGCATAGCAGTCGCAGCTCAGACGCACGCGTTTACGGTCTCGCGACGGCCGCGCGTTCTTTTCATTGAGGATGTACATGCCGTGTTGACCGGTCTTCATGAAAAATCCCTTGCAAATGGATGCGTGCGACTGATGCGCGACTGACGCACGCAGCTAGTGTAAATTACCCCTTAACTGAGTCCTGATGGAGGTAGGTGTGAAATTGCAAGATGAGCCGGAATAAGCCTACAGTTTCTATCGGCTACGACGACAAAATAACATCGGATTCATGCTGCGCTTGTTAAATAGATCCGTGAATTGAAATATTTATTAAATTTGAATACTGAGCCTGTAATTAACGGTGCTCTATTGTGAAATGTCGCATCTGGTGTGTTAAAGTGCATCCAGTGCAACACTTTCTAGCGTGTTTGTAACTGTGATTCATAACTACTTGCTAAATATCTGACGATAAGCCGGTTATGAATCTTCTATGGCTTGCAACCGCTGCTCAAGTCCACTGAAGATGAAAGATAAAGGTTTGGAACTTATGCAAAAACCTGGCTTTAACTATTATAGTAAAGAGGAGCATGCCGTATCTGTGAGGAAAACAAATGAGGCTGATCACTGCTAGTTGAGGAGTATGGATCTGGACGAAGCTCTAACTTCAAGTTCAGGTTTTTTTTTTCAGTGAGATGATCACAACGAATGATTCAATTCAATGTGGTCGCTACTTATCACAGAAGAATATCCAAACCCAAACACACCATGACAAGGTCGCAGCATCGCAATAGGCTTAGCACCTGAGTATACACGTTGGACAGCACAACGCGGACCGCGATTCACTTCCTTTTTCCCATCTATGGGGAAATGAGCTTTCGCGCAGATAATTTTGTAAACCATAACAAGGATGTATTTCATTTTAGTGAAGCAAACGAAGGGATTCTAAATATGCAGTTACGTGCAGAAGCCGGAGGAATGTCATACAAATGCAGCCTTATCCAAAGTTTTCTGGTAAAGTTGTTTTGTACAGCTTCAAGTCTCGAAATTGAGCGTTTGGATTTCGGGCCGAAAACTGTAGCTCCATACTCAAGAATTGGCCGCGCATAAGATTTGTAAGCTTGTAAAAGATGATTAGGTGACTTTGTACACAAGGATTTGAAAATATTATGGACAGTTTCATCCGCCTTTGTTGCGGTAATATTGCAATGTCATCAAACATCAGTATCGTATTAAAAGTGAAACCCAAACTGCGAATGGTGGTAATGCTATCTAATTGACTTTCTCCAAGGTAACAAATGTCCCTTGCTCCTTGCCGACCGAAATGGACAAGTTTGTTTTGGTGCTCGATAAGGGGAGCTTCCATGTGTCTGACCACTCAGCAATTGCTGTAATCGCCGATTGCAGAGCAATATGAACATTGTTGCTATTTTTTTTTATATATTTTTACGTCATAAGCAGACATTTTTGGGCGCGTGTGGCGCAGTGGTAAGAGGCTCGCTGCGCACGCACACGATCGATGGTTCGACCCCGCCCGAGGCCAACCAAGCCTTCCATCCCTCCGGGGTCGGTAAATTGGTACCAGAGGAGTCTGGGAGGATGAAGCACTGACTTGGTACATCGGGTGCCCCCCGCAAGTCATTGTACAGGGCACATGCGCATTCAACGCCTCTACGATGCTCAGATGAAGTCGAATGCGTGGCGCATCTCTCGTGACGGGATTGATTAACGCCGACCACTTTATCCTTTAAGCAGACATTTTGCAAGAGACGTTGTATCGATTGACTAAACTAGGAATCTCACAAGTATAGGAAACTCGAAATGTACACGGACAAGGGTCGGGACGGCGCGGCTCTCTTGAGCAGGGACGCAGGCATTCAGCATGCAGAGCGCCCGTGGCTCTGCCCAAGAGAGCCGCGCCGCGGTCTCAACCCCTGTCTGTGTACATTTGGAGTTCCCTGTATATATGGTAAAACGTATAGACGACAAAACGAAGTAGAAGTGAAAAGCTATTGCAGAATCCTGATTTAATACAGCGTCTGCATTTTGATTATCTATAAGGACAGAATGTGAATAGAGTATAAACAAGAAGTAGTTAGTGCCCTTTGCAGCAGCTTAACTGAATCATGGAGGGAGTTGTAAAAATGTACCGTAAAGGTGCTAAAATGAGCCTAAATAGAGCTACAGTTTCTACCGCCCATGACGACACAATATGTAACACCGAATTCATGCAGTGACTTGTTAAATGAATCTGTGAATTGAAGTTTACTTCTGTATTCAGATACGTATGAATACTGAGCCTGTAATTAACGGTGCTCTATTGTGAAACGATATATCTAGAGTGTTAAAGTGCATCCAGCGCAACACTCTCTAGCGTGTTTGCTACCGTAGCTCATGACTACTTGTTAAATATTTGACGATCAGCCGGTTATGAATCCTCTATGATTTGCCGCTGCTGCTCAAATCCACTATTCCCCGTTTGTTGGTTTTGACCTACTTAGTTGCGAAATGTTCAAGTTCATGTTTTTTTTTCTTTCAAGTTTGGTTCTGAGTTATCCGCATCTTCCTTGTTTCACTTCAATTTACGGCACACCTTGCTGTGTATTGAAATAAATAAATAAATGAAATGCCAAGTAAGAACAACTGTGATCACGTAGAATAACGCTCCAATATGGTTACGAAAAAGTTCTCAAGACATTGTTTAAAGCGGTAGTAAAAACTTGAAAACAATTGAAGAATTTTTAACACTGGTGAAAATGCGAAGCCATAGTCAATGGCAGGCCACTCACTTACAGTAGCAGCCACATATTTAGCACACCCACGGTTTCGGACAAAAGACATTCTCCATATCTTAGCACTATGATGAGCAAACCAAGATTGAATGTGTGTTAGGTTTCTTTTCTGTTGCTAAACTGGCTTCGTTTCTGTTGCTTGATTGAAGACGGTTCATAAAACTGATGCTTCTGTCGGTTTTTCCAAATTTTCTACGTGGAAGTGGTTCAAATTAGACGCATTTCCGTCCTATGAAAGTGATTATCGGAGTTTTTGCATCAGGGTGAAGCCAACAGCTAATCGAATTTGTCTGAAAATTCATCTTATTGAATTTCGAGAATGATGCAAGCCTCAGGATTTTCGCGCGACTAACTGAAGGCCTGCTAATAGCACAAATCGGAGAAAAATTCGCGATCAAAGTGCATGCTTTTTCTTTGTTATAACTAACGATCCTTTTTTTTTCGCAAGTTCTTAGCCATGGTGACGATCCTTTTCCCGTGAGCAACTACGCATCAATACAGTGTGTTTCATAGATATTCACCCCCGGAATATGAGATTTCCGGAGAAGCAGCAGTCAGGGGAATTTCTGCCATATCTGTCAGATTCCTCACCTTGGAGAAAATTGTAGCCAAAATTTCGTCTTAATACCTTTACCCTGTGTTATCATAAAATCACTTCACGGAATCGAACAATTTCACGGTTAAACTTGAAACACATAGAAATATGATGATCTATACTTCCTCTACATTTGTTTGCAATGTCGAAATGTCACTGATCCGTGCTGAAAATAAAACTCGCGTTATGGAGCCAATGTCGTCCCAAGCTTGCAGGATTGTTCGTATCAAGTAACTGACAGCTCCAAACTGGTGTTGTTCGCATAAATCAACTTGGAAGCAATGCTCTCGAGGTTCTACATGAGATTTACGCCAGAAAACCATGCTGAACAAGGCAGGACTGCGATGTCAAGCGTCCTCAATTGCTCTATCGTGTATCGTGGGCGTTTACACGGTTGTCGTCAGAGCAACTAATCTGCGCCTCACTTCTTGTATGAGTGGGAAGTGTACGACATGTGCTCTGGTATAACGACTTCGCCCCTGGAGAAACGTTGGGAAGCCCATACTTCAGCAGTTTGTTCATTAATTCTGAGATTCTCGCTCTATAACCCAATCCAAGCTGCTACCCTTTCAAAACAGCTCATTCACCGCCATCCATAGCTATCGCTAACTTGAAAAAGGTGCCAATGCTGTGCGCGAAAAACGCTGTAAATGCTCACAGACTAATTAACTGCAGGGCTATCGTTGAGCAAAACCCGATCCTGTGAGCCCCTTCGAATCTGGGTAAATTTGGTGGCAAATGGTTTGATATTTCTTTCAAAGTTAGAAAGTTGGATATTCTAGGGCTGAAGAGGCGACGGTCAGACGGCAATTTTCCCTATATTCTCAGGGAAAATTGCTGTCTGACCGCAGCGCACTTTAGCTCCACAGGATTTAACTATCTAACTTTGTAAGAAAGATTCGTAAACATGACCACCTGATAACGACCCTCTCCAAATCGTTCACTTTGCAGTTTCTCGAGTTCTGGGGCACAGAGCGCTAAGGGCTTACTCATACGATAAGCAATTGTCCCTACTAATCATAGCTTATCATCTACAATGATTAAATCTCAGTAACTGCGGAAAAGAAAACAAACACAACAAAAAAGAAACAAGATGAATCATTCCCTGGAAAACAAAGATTTATGCCTTGAGTACCTGCTTAGACAATGATAAATAAATTTACATATGTACAGTTATTAATCAAAATATTGGTTTAAGATCGTATGCTCATTCTTGCTTTGTCCATAATCTCCTTCTTAATCTTCGGATACGTAGGATACAGTTTGAGCACATGATGACATACTTCGATGCAATCAAAGAGCCGTTTGCACTTCAGCAGATTATAGGCCAGCTTATATCCTGAATGAAATTTTCTTAACTTTCTCTAATCTTTAATTATGGGTGTTTCCCAAATCACATAAAGAAAATCCAAAGCCGAAAATGGGCCCACATTGCCATCTATTCAATTTCAAACGAACCGATAGCTGGATTCCGCATTCGACTCAATTTCCAGGCGTCGTCGTAATTCGCAGCAGCGTCGTTGAATTTCTGTTCTCGCTCCCGAAGATATCCGAGGAACTCGAACGCTTTTATTGAGCTCTAAAAATCGAAGCTGTAAATACAGCTCAAGCGCCAATTCGACGAGAATTGCTGGCGGTTTTGACAATTTCAAGGAAGACACCACTCTCTATAGAAGAAAGAGTGTACAACCGATCCAGAACAACGCGATGTTCACATCCAGAAACTCAACAACTTCTCTTCACAGCAGAAATTGGCATTACTGCCGCATTGTTTGGGAAACAAAAGGTCTTTCCTCATTATCAATACGATGTGCCATGACTTCCATTGAGTTTTGTCATGCCAAACAAAAGGTTCAAATGGTACGATGACGTTTTTTACGCTCTCACAAGCAAAAGGAGATATCATTGTATAATTCGTAGGATAACAATGAGGAATTCGTAATGACGACAAAATGTAATGAAGTGGGAAATGAATAATCTCAGATTTCTTTTTCTCTCAGTTGCTCATCTACCTTAAGCTCCTTGGATTTTTTCCCCTCGCAGCCTTCAAATGCCCTGATATCGGCAACCATGGATGAAATAAACAAAGTAAAAAGTGTAGAAAAATTGAGCAAATGAATACATAAGATCCAAGAGTGGTCGCGGAAGAGAAAGGGGAGTTCTGATGTGGTGTGTGCGAGAAAAAGCGAGTCTTTTAGATAAATCGGAAGGCCGGAATTTCAAAAACAAAAATAAAAAGTAATTTCAATTTCGGATGATCAATAATATAGGATTGAATATTGTACAGATAAAGAATTAGAAATAAGGTAACACATACTCCTTGTTGATTTCATGAGGTCACTTCGGAGAAATTATCCACCTACTCCTCCCCGCGACCGCCATTAGGAGCTAAAACACGTGACGGTATACTGGTTATTTTTTTTTTCGTTCTAAGAAGTATTATATAGACAAGATATAACCACAGATCCTGGGCGACGCCATCCCCTTCCCCTTTGCCTGTACATTGTGACACAGTACAACGAAAAACTACCACACGTCATCTGTACAACATTAACAAACCGCATTGTGCTGCAGCACCGTTCGCAATATCATGTTCGCTTGCTCAGATTTGTTTTGATTGATGTACAAATCTGCGAGTAACAACCAGCCTGCAACGCTTGAGTTATGATGACCACCGGGAGATTGAAAAACCAGTGAATCTACAGGTAAAATTTGTCGACAGAGGGAATCAAGGAATAAGATGGAATAAACAGAATAATATGGGAGAACAGAGAATAAATGCGAGAAAATGAGGTACCAGGCCTAGTTGAGCACTGCAATCCACGCCATGACACTCAACGAAAGGGAGACACTAAATTCCCTTCTCGCAGAAGTGTCATAGCAAGAATCGAGTCAGGGTGTGGGGACTGCGGGAAATAGGCCAAGAAAAAGCAAGGAAAAGAATCGATGAAAGATAGCATCGTTCGCGTAAAACAATCCAGTTAAAGTAAAACGCACATTTTTCCAGATAATCCGCTTCTTCTAGGGTCCACTGATGTCCGACAACTCGTTTGAGCAACGCCTTTGCTTTGGGCGTCTGCTTCATCAGCATGTACGCCCTGGCCACAACCAGTACAGCGCCAACACTCGATACTTTTTCCTAGAAGAAAAATTAACAGTATGACACGAATAAATCACATTTCATGAAGAGAAAACCAGTGTAATCTGTAGAATCCATAGAATGCACGCATTAATGTCTTTAAAATTAAGCACGTCTAAGTGAACAACTTGCTATCAACGAATCGGTCTCACGTTGGAAGTCTGACCGTTATTTGGAAAATAGCCAGATAATAAACGAGTGAACATAAAAAGTCATGAATTCATAGCCGAAATCCTCTTTGCCCCAATGTTACAGTGAGAAAAGAGTAACCTCAGTGACGCGGCATCATTACATCCTAACAATACCGCTTTCCAGCGTATCTAACATTGAATAAATCGATTTTTCGATGAAGCGGCACTAAATCCTAAACAACTAATGGGTAACTGCAGCAAGAATTCACTCAACTATAAAAAATGTTTTAAATACACCGTGCTAGCAATTAACAGTGAAGAACTCCGACAAGCCGCATTATGTCTCACAAAAAGTAAAAAGAAGACTCGAAGCAAGGCCAGTTCAAGAAAATTGATTTCGAAAAACTCACCCCTTCGTTACCAACTATCGGCAGCAGTCTATCGAGCGCCCGCTGGATGTTGGCACGCACACCGCTCGCAACAAGAATCGAGTTTTCCATGAGGATGTACTTGGAATTGTTGTTCTTGAATGTCACTTCCTATAAAAATCAAGTCGTTTCAAAGACTAGGTGCTACGAAAAAGGCAACGTTCCTCACGTTGCCAATGAAAACGAACTACCCAAGACAAATCTTGCAAAACCTAGGAAATAAACGGAGAAAAGGTCGAACAAAGATGTTTTTTTAAACAGTTGCGCGCTCCGCATACATTGCTGCCCTGTTCATTTGCTAGCTTTGCTGCAGAGGAAATTCTTTTGTTTGTAATTTTTAGGATTATTTTAATTACTATACGAATGACTGGATAACCAAATATTACCTTTAGAAAACGTTCCGCAGTCTTGGCAGCCATTTCCCTGTCAGCATCATCTCCCCTGAAAAAAAATTATCCAGTGAAAGAGTGAAACAGACGGCATATAATAAACAAAGATGAACAACTGTAATCATCTTGCGAAGGGTATATTGATTTTAGAAGAAAAAAAACAATAAACAAAGTACAGTCTGGTAGCAGGGGGCACCTGGTCCGACTTTGTCCACAACTACGACCTCATCATTTTTCGGCTCACTAATCTATATTTTGCACTTTTTTTTGATATGCATATGGTGTGCTCCTTCCACTCTTATGTTTCCCTACTGCTATTCGCTAAAATATCCTTCCAGATGCATTCTGCGGGCAAAGTCGTAGTTGCAGACAAAGTCGGATCAGGTGCCTCCTTTGAGCTACCAGATTGTAAGTGCAAAAAAACCCCTTAAGAAACTTGATCGGTTGAGAAATGCAAGAAAAAGTTGGTTCTTTTTTCGCAAAACCCATAGAAATTCTTAAAATATCTATGTGAAATATTTGGTGAATGGTAAAACTCTTTATAATAGAGCACAGCTAACGAAGGACTAGCGGCTGACACAGCGCCTTTGCTTACTCGAGCAAATTTTATGTTTCACTTCGAAATCTGAAGGAAAAAAAACCGAAAGCAAACAAAAAACCAGCTATAATCAGCTTAATCAGCTCGCTTCGCACCAATAACCTCAAAAACAGAATTTTTGGTCTAACTTTGCCTATAGGGTTATTTGATGAGTTGGACATGAACAACTCATTCTCCTGTAACCTACCTAGTGGATCCTTAGTATAACTGCTCACACTGTTCCCATAAAAATCCTAATTTTGTACCGAAACGCCCACGCCATTATTGGGTTACTATATGTTTACTGTATGATATGAAACAGAGAAATTGTCAGTTTCGGCGAAAAACAAGAAGACGGCAAATCTATGCGAAATCATGTAAGCAATCATGAAGAAGAAGAGTACGAAATGTACGAAATGAGTTCCTTCTGCAAAATTTCAAGATTCTGTGAAATACCGCATCAACCGTATCCCTACCATAGTCCTACAAAAACGATATTGCAGTTCAAAAGGACAAAAATCTTCGTTCTCAGCGCTGTGAATAACCCAATAGTGAAAATTTGAATGAAGAAGCTTGTCAAAGACCTCTGACGCAAAGCTAGCCGAACAGCGCTGAGATGCCTGTCTGAGGAAGAAAACTTGAATTAGCTTAAGATTTTAGGGAAAGAACAATGCATCAGTTTTTTTTTTCAAATTTAAAAATGGTCCAATGAGAAAAAAAAACAGAACTTACCTCTCCTCAACATGATCCAGGACCTCGCCTCCTATGACCTCATTATCCGGATTCAGCACGATCTCTATCATGTTATACAGCGCCCTTTCGCCCCACTCCAGATCACGACGAGCTCTATTGAACGCTTGCAGGGCAGCATTAGGCTCTCCAGAATACCTGTAATAAGCGTATGCTCAAACTTTCTTCTCTCTGAGTCTAATTAAGAAAAGTTTAAAATGTCTAGTCTAGTAAATGCGCGATAAGAAAAACGGCTCTCTGAAATTTCATTGCGATGGGGGGCAGATGGCTGCAGCAGATGCATAGCAGTGCGTCATTTACGGTCTATTGTCAGCGAAAACACATGCCGAAAGATGAGATAGCGGGTAAAACAAAGACTGGTGCCGCTGGTTTCTCATACCTACTTCCCGCGTATTTTTGAATGATAACATCCGCCGCAAAACAAATGCAACCAAACAGCAATGCAAAGAAAAGCCGCACATGTAGCTGTCACATTATGTAAAAGGGAAAAAACGGAAGCAAAAGCTCAACATACTTACCACTCATGCAGGCCTTTGCAGTAATTATAGCCAGCATCAACAGAAGCTCGCGGATTATTCTCAATCGCTTTTTTCAGGAATTTGTCAGCTTGATCGACATGACCAGCCCGCCATGCCAGTTCGAGGCATCTGGCCAGCGCATGGTAGTGATCTAAACCAGCAGAAAATTCATTACTGAGAGGAATTCTTGAGAAAAAAATGAGTATTACTGCTGTGTTACTACGTAGCAACGATTAGAAATAGTCGATAATACGTTTACTTTCAAATACGACGAGATTTCCCGACATTCGAGTTTAAAAATTAGACAAGGATAGTTACATCGGCTGCACTCCCGACCATGGATCCATTTCCCAGAAGACAAATGCTTCAAATCCCAGAGCTTGGACAATGCAACAGATTGGAACAACTGTTCACACACACATTAGTGGCGCCACCACTAATGGGAATTGATTGCTGATAGCAGTGGCCAACATCCACAATTAGAAAGGGTAGCATAGGCTTAACTGGGTTTCTGTTAGAAATATTGATAATACTGATAATAACGCAGGAAAGCTGAACAAAAGGTTCTGCTGCTTCAACAGTGTTTTTTTTTGGATGATCAATTATCCTAAAGACCGTACTACTGGGTCTGAACGACAGCCAGCTAACAATAAAGAATCAACCAAACTTCTCTATCCCAAGAAGCAAAGAACCTTTCCTTAAGAAAGTTCTTAGATTAAAAAACATGAACTATTTCATATCATATCTTCATTATTAATTGGAGAGTCAAAACGATAGGCCTTAACTAAATTAATTGCGAAAAGCCTTACCTGAATTGAATTAATTCCAAAAAAAAGTCCCTTACAGAGGTTACCATCCGTAGTTCCGTTAAAGTTGTAAAATAACCAAAGAATAAGCAATAATTTTTTTTTTGGAATTGGTCACCCGCCCACGATTTGGCCGTCTAGAGCGGTTTTTGGCCCAGACTCACTTCGTCGAATAGCAATGAATTGAATTCATAGAAAAAGCGCACAGTGAGTCAGTATTTGACGAGCGGATAGGATCAACATCAATGACGTCGTCAATGCAGATGAAGGCGTGTAAGAAAAAATTCCGCATGATTTCGAGCCGATTTAGGAAAAGTACGGCTTTGCTGAATTCAAAACTATGCAAATAACAAGATCAGTTGTAACCGTGAAAGTCCAAGGCAGTTCCTCCCTTTTAGAGTCTCCTTTATGACCAATGAAGCTCCTCATGCAAGTAATGTAAACATCAGAACAAGTACAGGATGCTCTACAGGTGAGTTCAGGGATGGAGGCCCGCAGCATGCGCTATGTACGTCACATGCAACGCAGCGCTCTGACCGTCGGCGCACCCACTTATTTCATTAACACCACCGCTTCCAATCTCGTTCGATTGCTCTGCACCATGTTCAAACCTGTCCAAATACGCGGTGAGCCGCGTGTGCGCGGCTCACCGCCTATTTGGACAGGGTTGAACATTAGATTTGTAGAAATCCCTGTATGATTGCAAGTCTCGAAGCGAGTAATGTGAGCTGTGGAAATTCCGCCACAGTGAAGGTCAGCTGTAATTGTATCGCTGGCAATGGAGGCCGCGCCGCATCACTACTTAACACACGTTCATACCGGTTAACCCAACCTTTAATATGTGAGTTAACATATACCAACATGGGTTAGCGAGCAGTGCGCGGCAGCCTTCATTGAAAGCGGTGCAATAATGAGAGAGCTGCATTGCGTGGATGCTTGTTTACAGTGATTTAAGCGTCAAAATTAACCCAATATCCAGAGGGTATCCAGAGGATAAATTACCTCAAAACAGCAACTTAATAGTGTTATGCACAATGTAGCAAAAAGCGATCTTTTTATCCCAAAAAACGACTAAAAATCGAAGCATCAAGACTTTCAAACCAATGAAAAATAACACCGGGTTCATCTCATAGCTCGTTCCGGGGAATTAATGAGAAGGAAATTCCATCCTCAAAAAATATATTCTCCAACTGTATTGACCTACCACGCGAAAGACCTGGTTGAAGCATGAGTGGACCACAGCAAGTTCTTAGCTCTCTAGCATTTGACACCGCAGTCATTCACAACGACTCGTCACCGTGTGCCTCTGCACGGCAAACACGATCCAGTGCTGAGTTCGTGTGCGTGGTCACCAAAGAACTCGTTCGCTTGTCTAAAGGACTCACCCGCTCATCGAAAAACTCTAAAAGCCTCGTGAAGCGTGTTCCTCGCGCAAAGAAGGAAATTTCCCGCAAAGAATAGCGATGATGTACGCGCAAGACATCTAAGGTTGCAGCGCGTCGTGCAAAATGCGCGCTCATAGTACTCCCCTCGCAATCAGAGCTGGGATTCATGAAACAATAACCCAGGCTAGCAAACCAACTTTTGTTGTCTGCGTCTCTCAGCACTATGTAGTCAATGCGATAACCAATCACTCTAGCCATCGTTGGTTTGCTTGGTTATCGTTTCATGAATTCCAGCCCAGGAAAACGTTCTATAGAATATTCCACGGTTGTAGCGTGTAAGAATGAGGACGTCAAACAGCACTGGACGTTCCAATACCATGTACTTGGTTTCTAAAGTTAAAAACGATGCCAGGCAGCATTTATACCTGAACAGCCGAGCCGGTTCCAAGCCCCATGAAATTACAAAAAAGCAAATCATTCTACATAAGCCGAGCTTGTATAGAAACATGTTGTAGAACATCCTGTAATCCTAAGAAATCTTTCTGAACATCCCAGATATGGGCTTAGCCTATTTCAATGCGCTTGCTATTGCTGCTTCCTGATATTGTTGCTTTTCTACCTTCACATGGCAACTCTACGCAGTAGAATACATATATAACATATGCACAGAATTTAGGATCACAAAATCAGTGGAACTGAGCGCAGCGGGATGATTATTTCCTCCTGGTGAAAATTCGTAAATCATTGCTAAAGCATCAACCAGGGAAGTTGTCCTAAACTGCTTTTTTCCATGTTGAAAATGGTAGCCGGAACTTTCAACGCATAATTCGCCAATTTTACCAGTTAAACCGTTCCAAACCAGTCAATAAATCGCAAGATATAATCACACCGCAGCGGTATGCAAATACGTAAGTGTTGTGAAGCTCTCGTATGAAGAGAATGCTAGCCTTCTAGAAAAGTTCTTGGTGCAGAATATAATTAGGACCAATCAGCGCATCATACATATTCGAAATCGATTCTTCGATTTCGAATAAGATAAAAATTCGAGCACCTAAAACTTTCCAATCAACTCTTAAACTGTTAATAGAAATAATCAGACCAGTATGTTTTTATTCTGTCCCACATAAATATGGCATTGATGTGTAAAAACTCAATTATTAAAATTGTATAATTACGTCACGGTAAATTTGTTCGAATTATACTACAATATGTGCATATTGTATGAGAAAATTCTTTTCTTATACTATTTAACGGCTAATATGTATACCTGAAATTACGTAAGCCTTTAAGGCTTAGATCGGTTGAATACACCACTTAAAAAAACACAAAACTCCCCACAGAGAAAAAAAAATTAATGGGAATTAATGTTCTCAGGGTTTCATCTAAACGTATTCGAAGACGTTGAGCCCATTATAGTTATTTTCCATATAGGCATGTTCCATAGAAACAAGCACTTTCGCTATGACGAACAGGCTCAACGCAGGCTAAGCTGACAGCGGCGAAAAAAGCTGGCTGTCAGCTCAATCTGCGTTCCAGTTCTAGATTGGATCGATAAGTACTCTTCTTATGGGACAGCTAGAGGGGCACTCGAAATTAAGCCAGTTTCGCCGCCAACGATTTTATCAGGAACAAAAATAAAATAAAACAACGTTAAAAATCCTTTTCTGCAGCGGAATTTATCATTCGGAAAGCATCAGCGATTCAATTTGTCCCACATAACCCACTCGAATAAATGGAAGCAGTGTCTGCGCAATTTAACAAACGAAAAATCGATATTCGTAGAGAATTTCCCGTTTCATACCTTTACCGCAAAAAAAAGCGAAGAATTACGCCAATGCCTTTCGTAAACGTCCAGCATTAAAGAATAGCCGTATTATTCAACAAAACACTTGCTCTCACCTTAGAACAGCAATGATTATGTCCACACAAGAATAATAGCGCCAGAGAATTCCTAGGAATCGGAATAACAGCAATTACTGGGGCAAATCCGACAAAACTTAGCAAATGGTCGTGTCAGGTAGCACCTGAGGGACTCCGGTCGTACCGACCACCTCGCAGCCGACTGCAGCCACAACTGACGACACGAAACGCACGACCTACATCGATTCATCGCCGCCGCGGTGTTGGTGCGTGTGTGTGTGTGCTGCGTGAAGGCAGCGATGGGAGGCGTATTCGGCGGCGCCGGCGCGAAGCGAAAAAAAAAAAACTCGGTCAACGCTGTAAACGTCACTCAATCAATACAGCGCTTATTCACTGTCTTTTCTTGCGTTATTAGTAGAAAACTGTACTTTTTCACAATGACTACCATTGAAGGTTCCTGCTGGAGCAGTTTTCCAAAACTGATGTGCTTTTCTTGGAATATTCTGGAAAGGAATTCTTCCTTTCAGCTTAGCGAACTATTAGGAAGTAAAATTTCTTGTTGAGAACCACTACGATAACGGCCCAATATCTGCCTTGTTGGAATTTATCATAGGAAACATAGAAAGCGTGTTCTCATAGATTTGTACGGAAATTAGTTGGGTTCTGCAGAGAAATTAGTGGATTTTTTGCGAATTTTGCAAGAAAATCGCTGCAACAAACGCCAAATGAACGTGTTCTGCATGTATTTAACAATTGCTTATATGCAACCAGTAGTTCAGAAAGATTTTTTTCGTGCAAAATCTGTCCCAGGAAAAACACATGGGGTTTTGCATTTCCATCAATCAACCGCATACAGGATATGGCTTCTACTTAGATTTGAGTGTTTCAAATCTCAAAAGATTTGAATGTACTGATGTTCTGGAACATCAAAAATTTCTTGCACATCTCCATCCTTCAACTTTCATTTTTTCAACCGTAAAAAGCTGAATACTGGAAATTCGTACTTGCAGAATTGAAAACCCGCTTTCCACGATTCCTGTCGATCAATTTCCAAAGATCTAGGAGAACGTAAACTTTAAAAAGTGGAAGACAACTGAAGATCTATTGCAGAAACTTCATTATGTTTTTACTATTTTTCTTAACATAGCAAGCATATATACTTATTTTAAAAACTTGTAGGATGAATTCTTAATTCGCATTTACTGCAATGGATGTATTTTATCACTGAGATAACTTTAACTTTCTTTTTGGGAGAAATAACTTGATGAGAAAAAAAAATAGAAAAATTCAGCAATCCCCACCAATGGGTAAACGATTATCAGAAGTCAGTCATGAACAAAAAACCAGTTTACTTCTAACATACATAGAAGAGAAACTGGTAAGCACATTTGCCCATTTCATATTCAGGGATCCACTTCTGTGAAAGCACGAATTGAGTGTTACCTCATGAGGGATGTAGAGATGATTAAAAAGAGCAGAATTAGCAACAACCCGTGAAAACAGCAGTTTTGAACTATGTATCAAAACAAAAAAAAGCAAAATATGGGGAGATTTGTGAACGAAAAAATAAACAATTTTCCATGCTATTTATCCTCCAACAAACAAAATGAATAAAAAAATAAATAAATATCAGCCAGAAAAGGTGTGATGAAGATCTATCTGACACGAAAGCAGTGAGATTATAATTAAGTCCCAGACCTGATCATGAAGTGCACGGATTCCACAAAAACATAATCACAGATTTGTCGACCTCAATTCTCCACCATCGAAGTTTGCAAATCGTCCAATCAATACGCCGAACAGTTTACTAATTGCATGTTTGTTTATTTACATCGTGGCTGGTACTGTCAACGCGAATAACCTCTGGTTCTGTTTGCGAAACACTCAATGGAAAATTATCTAATGTTACATGCAACCCTCCTGCGATCACCTCATTGCTCACTGATCGAATCATCGTGCCGCACAGCTTGTTAAACTGCCACTGAAAAGCTGATCACATTCCTGAGACTTTTTCCAGCACTTTCTCAAAAAATGTGGAAGGAATGCCGTCCATCACAAGGCGACATTACTAACTAACCGGCTGAGCTACACGTAGTTCGATAATTTCCAAAATTTGATGATGTACTCTTCTTTACCATCTGTTACAATCTATTTATATTTTCAGGCAATTAGTTCGCGGCTCGACAAATAGAACTCGTTTACAACACTAGTTTCTCAATAAAAAACACCTTTTTAAACGATAATTAGAACTAATTTTCCTACAACAACACTCTTGAAATGATGACTCTCTCGCAGAAATGTTCCTGAAAATAACAAACTTTCCGTAGTAAATGAGGGAAAATGCTTGTGGCGTAGTCATAACCTCAACACCCACAGTTCGCCCTCCTTTCGCCTTAGCAAGCAATTAACCTATTAATTACCTAAGAATGTTCAGGGAATACTGAGGTCATTAGGTCATAATTCAGCAATACTCCAGTTTAATGGTTACCATATTGAGCGTGTGTAATCGTGCAATGACCTAAATTTTCCCTTCGCGGAGCTACTAGCAAATTTCAGACGCACGGACTTTATTTAAAAATTCTATCAACATTTCTTTTATTGAAAGAAACCTAACCTCAATCAAATTGGACCGGTTTCTGTGTTTCGTACGTTCTCTGGTGAAAATTAAACACCCTGCCCCGAGATCCCCGCACAAAACATAGATAACCCATGTTGTTTCGAAACGATCAGATAAAGGCCCCTGACATGTCGAGAATGTTTTCCCATTCATTTCTTGTGAAACTCTCGAAAAATTTAAGAAGAATTTGAGAAAAGGGAACTACATAAGATTCTTGACCCAAAGTGCTCTCATCTCTTAGAAGAGAGCGAAGTGAACGGTAAACTTGTTACCAAAGGTCCCTAAAATGGTCAACTAAGATATCTCCCCAACCAGCAAATCAGAAAGTGAATGTGGTGAAATAGAGAGTTTAAATTCAAAAAAAATCAGTTTTACCAGTGGGAAATTGACGAAGTCAGTGGAAACTAGAATAAAGATCAAATTCCCACGTCACACTCTCATAAGTAAACAGAAGTAAGTGAGTCGTAGGACACACCACCAAATGATGAAACGTGAGAAAAAAACTGGAAAACAATGAAACGGAAGTCAAGGACATCCATTAAAAGCAGGCATGGAATCTAAATGGTTGACGTATATAGATAAATATGGGTGCAGAAATTAAATAAAATCGAAAATCTTCGTATCTAAAGCAATTGAAATTTCCACCAAATGTACAGGTTATTCACCAGAAGTTATCTGTATGCTCAACGGTGAATTTGTTTCGCTTCAAGAGAAATTCTCATCAAACTTCAAATGTCAGGTCGAAGGAATCGCAGAGCATAAGAGCTAAAGGAACCACGTCTTCAGTACCTCTGAGGAATCCAGACTTATTAATTAATCCTGCAAGAAATCAGTAATAACTGCAAAAAAAGACTCACTGGGATATTTTTCTAGCAGCTGTGCGAAATGTACTATAGCTTTGTCGGTGTCGTTATTTGTGTACAGCATATCGGCAACCATCTGGAAGTGTCACCATCAACATAATAATCAACTGTCATATCATTAGCATGAAAATACTTACAAGAGTCGCTTCATCGTTATTCTTGTCGATCGACAGCGCCATTTCGCACAATTGCTTGCACTCCACCAGTTTGTTGATAGTCAGATAACGATTAGCCAGCGCAAGGATGGTCTAGAAAATTCAGTAATCACCGTAAGCTACACCTTGGATAATTTCAAGCCGCAAGATGTTTCGAAGTAGTTTCGTAAAACATCTAACATTGAAATCCAGGATAGTTTATCAGTATCACAGCAAAAGTTTCGATTGAAGCTCTGAGAGTAAAAACACTCACTTTGATATCGGTTTCATAGTAAGTTAGTGCTTCTTTGTATCGCTCAATGACCATTTTGTGATCATGAGCATTACTATAGATCTCTGCTTGACTGCATAAGATTCTGAAAAAAAAAACAATAAGAAACGAGGGGATTTGGTCCATGGCTAGCGAAAAAGTCACCTACTTCGATATTTCTTTCTTGATCTGCTGATTCGCAACAGAATCATTTTTTGCGAGCAATTTCATCTGTAGATTCTTCGCCCTGAAAAGTACTTTACCTGATAGTCCTGTCGGTCCAGCGACAATACGACAGCTATAGAAACTCACGCGCTCAAATCATTTAGTGCCTCAGTGTGCTTACCGCCCTCGAATTGCACCTCGGCAAGTAACTTCAGGTACTGGACGTGGGCAGAGATTGTAGCCGGATCCAAAACCACAAGTACAACAGTCGAAGGGGCTGATAAGGATCACACCTCGACTAACCTATCGGATCAGGTTCCTCATCCAGTGGTTGACGCAAAATACGCATGCACTTCTCCGTGTTTCCTAACTGATGGAGGAGGTCGGCTAATTTCAGACGCATTCGTTTGTCCTTTGTGGAATTCATAACGGATTCGTAGAAGTTCACAGCCTGCATGAAATATAGATGAAGCATAAAAACTTTGCACACTTCAGGCTCTTTGTTTGAGATACCCTAAGAACTCTCGAAACCAAAGATTTTGAAAGCCAACCTTGGAATACAGATGACACAACACGTAAGCTTCACCAATCGTCTCCGTCAGCGCCATGTCTTTGCTTGACATTTTCAACGCCATTTCGTATGCCTCGATAGCTTTTTCTGGCTGGAATAATGCACATCAGTTATGGTAGCGGAAGATGAATTCAATTCTGGGAAAACTCCAGAATATAAGCAATTTTCATAGTAAGGTAAGTAGACATGCAGATACCATCCCAGCATCACATGGTTCTATAACTGCAAAAGGTGTTTACAAAAGGGGCTCGGAGGTCAAGCAAATGAATAAAACAGCCGGTAGGATTAATGCACAAGAGATTTGATTAATACTCATCAAAAATTGTGTGATTTATCCAGAAGTATTTCGAGGTAAACAAATTAATGCAAAAATAATTTAAAAGCCTAATATCACTCAATATCTAGAATTGAACCTAGCTGCCAATTGTCATTATTTATTCATGCACCAGGGTCTCCCTATCATAGAAAACGACATTCGCGGTGATCTAATCTATCTCAATACTTAAAAGAGAGAGTTATCATACCTCCTGCAC
Source organism: Ancylostoma caninum (assembly GCA_037903475.1). Taxonomy (NCBI): domain Eukaryota; kingdom Metazoa; phylum Nematoda; class Chromadorea; order Rhabditida; family Ancylostomatidae; genus Ancylostoma; species Ancylostoma caninum. Next base: position 516,343 of record JBAJFG010000428.1, read on the forward strand.
ACTCATGTAGGCGTCTCCAAGCAGTGCATAGGTCGCTGATGTTGGAGCGCTTTTGAGAAGTTCTCTTGAACAATTAGAATTTACATGCATGTACTGGAGGACAATGAGGAACTAATTACTTAGAAAAAAGCGTCACATCTCGATCACTCTAGTGATCGAGATTTAAGAGAAATAAATGATTTACATGGGGAACTAGAATAAAGAAATGAACAAACAGAGTAGAAAACTGGTACCTATAACACAAAGTGAACATTGTTTTATCCTGTTTCTCCTCCAGATATATCTCAGCCATTTTCATGCGAGCGGAGTGGTAGTTCGGCTGCCCTGGCTGGACCTAAAAGTGGGAAAAATGAAGATATTTTGAAGAAATTATGCATCAAGCAATGAAGAAAATCTTCAACGTTACGAGCGCTTAAAAAACCCACAGTACTGAGCAGCGCAAGTGCTCCATCAACATCGCCTTTCGCAATGTGTATTTGAGCATTCATCAAGAGAAGCTGTTCCTCCTCAGGTTTGCCTTTCCACTGTTGAACTGCCTCTTCCATGACACGTTCAGCCTCATGCTAAATTGTATGGATAAAATGAGCAAAACATTAAAGGTCTTAAGTTGTTGTACGAACTAATGTTGTGAAAAAATGTAACAATCGTACCATCTGTTTCAGTGACTGGAGGCAGTCGATTAATTCTAGTTGGATGGAAATGCGCTGACCATCTCCTCCCTCCTTTCTTGCCAGTAAGTTACTCGAACGTTCTTTCTGTGGAAGTTTGAGACCAGCTTTCAGAAGATCAGCAGCTTTCTCTATTTCGTTCTTTTGCTGAAAAAGATTGGTGTTGGCTTCTTTTTTCACTTCGTATCCCATAACACCTTTGAAATTTAGTTCATGCGCTTTCGTAACCAATCATACCTTGTGCACTTTAGCTTTTATCAAGTGGAAAATGGAGCTTTCTCTTATAGCAAAATTAAAACTGAGACCGGTGTTCAAACAGCTGTCCGCATCGGCAACTTGTCCTTTCATCAGTTTGATCTAAACACAATTCAGCAGAATTATAGTGAAAATAAACGAAACAAACTAATTCAGGCACTTTCATACCTCTGCTCTGAGTAAATAAGCATCGGCTACTGTCTCGTTCCTTTGAAGGCATTGGTCAATCATACGATCGGCGGCATCCCACTCAGAATGTAGAAACAAGCAACGAGCAAGGATATAGTATGCTTGACTGATGCCTGAATAAGTTACTGTTGTTTGAATGGGTGAGAGCTCAAGCAAGCAAATTGTACCTGGTGATTGTTCAATAAGAATATTCAGAATGCGCTCAGCCGTCTTTAGCGTGTCATTAGGCGATTTCATTGGCTAAGATGTTGTCATGAATTGACCTCCACCAAACTTTAACTAGAAAACTTACAACAAGTGGCGCATAATCCATAATTTGATAGATGAGACCCATCAAAAAGTCTGAGTCGAGCGCTCGGAGATATTCCACGCCGAATGGCATTGTCTAGAGAGAAACCGTTTTCTTTTCGATAATCACCTCAGTGGAATTAGAAATGTAAAAGTGGAAAAGTTTCAAAAAAAGTTTCAGAAACTGTTGCAAATGTGAAAATCCGCAGATCACGAATATAATGGTTGGTAGAGTTCGCGTCAATGGAAGCGCGTTTTTCACGGACTAGGGATACACGCACCGCGACCGCGCCACTCGCGTCGGAATCGCCGCGTAGTAGTAAATCAGAGTTTTCTCGGCAGGTTTTCTTCCTATTTGATGCCAACTATCAAAAAAAAAACTAACTTTCAAGAAAGCCCAACGGTTCGCTACCACAGCGACGGTTTCAGCGCGAACGGCGCGGTCTTGACGCGTGCTTACCGAGTCAGTCCGCAAAAAACACACCCCCATCGACGCTCGTTGTATGGTCTATTAGCTCACAGAAGGCGCCTGATCTGACATTGTCTGCAATTACGGCTTTGTCTGCAGAATGCGTCTGGAAGGATATTTTAGCGGATGGCAGTGGGGAAACATTAGAATGGAAGGAACCACACCATATGAATATCAAAAAAGTGCAAAAAATAGATCAGTTAGCCGAAAAATGGTGAAGTCGTAGTTGCGGACAAAGTCGGATCGGGCGCCCTCTGTGAGCTAGTAATAGACTGTATATGACATGATAAGATTAGAAGCTGATTAGATTCTATGGGAGTTTTCTCACCTGTACTTTATCAAAATGAACAATAATTGCATCGTTCACCATGCTCATAAACTTCTCATAGGAGTTGTCTTTGTACTTTGTTATCACTGCATTAGTAAAGTGATAGATCTGCAACATTGAACATCTTTTATAACACTGACAGAACATCAGCATGGAAAACCAAAGGAAAAAAACATGGCGAAGGCAAACGTACAGCAAAATTGGAAATATTGGGATTTGCTTCTTTCATAAATGTGAATTGGGCAGAAGCGTCCTCCAACTTCCCCGCCATAAGATTTGATAATGTAACGCCTCAATAGGATATCATTTCATTCGAAGATTTTTACGTGCTCAACCAAACACCTTACCAAGAGCCGCATACGGATCGTCGGTGTCCATCGACATGAGCTCTTTCACTTTAGCTGCAACTTCTCTAACATCATCGAGCGAAATGGCGACTCTTAACTCGTCAACAACATACGCGGGACGTCGCGACCTCTTGTTAGCTCGTGCCAGCAGCTCTCTAGATAGGGATTCAAATGTGGACGCTCAGAACTTCACGAATGACAGCAACGCACTGCGGAAAGTGGGACACTTCATCCTAGTGGACCACAGATACAGTGGACGTCTATGGCGGTGGCCTATCCGCGGTCTCGGGGACGCCGCGCAACCGCGCCGCGCGCCGGCATTGATGTCGTCTGCAGCCGGAATGCTACTTCTAGGCGCTTTTCCTCCTGAATTGGTCGAAAATCCTTGAAATCGGATAGAAATCTGCTAGAAATAGCATAACAGCAGCAGAAGACATCGGTTCCGGCGCAAGCGGCGCGGTTGCGCGGCGTTCACCTCGAGGCCGTGGATGGGCCACAATCTCAACAGTGCACTATTCACAGAAAGAGAAGAACCTGTGGGTGGTGTGAATGTCAACAATTAAAATACCTGGAAAATGCTAATACTGTCCTGTTCCTCGCTCCAATTCTGTATAGAGCATTAGCTATGTTGGCCAAAAGTGCATGGTTATCGCCTTCAGTGGCGTCAAGTGCAGTCTACAAGTGTCAAATAACCAGTCGTGGGAGTGATCACGATCTCATTTCGTAGCATAATTACGAAATACCATAATGAGCATTTGAGGAACGAGAAAAGTATGTAGTTTTCTGTACCAACCTGTAGCTCATTCAGTGACGACTCGATTTTAGTACCAGCTGAGCAAATTGAGTGTACCGCAAGTAGGAATTGGATGAGGACGTTGTCGGACTGAAACGGCTCCATTGATCATTTCATAAGTATTCGTGGCGAACCCATGGAATTTCTAGACTCTTATGGAAATTGCATCACATCTCGCTAGAGCAACTTGTCGGTTCCCATTTGCCCCAAAGCAACTCGCAGAAAGCTTTTCAACTTGCAAATTTTTATCATCAAGTTTGACGTCATTATGCCATCCTTGTCACTAACCTTTTCTCACAACAATTTATCGACAAGGAAGAGCCAAAACAAGTCTCCAACTATTTTTCCCAAGAAAAACTTGCCAGCAAGCTCTTTGGTCGCAGAGTTTGTTAGATTATTAGCAGGTTGTCCAAAGGGTTCTGAGATGTTAACGGTTGCTAACGAATCACAGCTATGAAAAGAGCAAAAAGACGAATTACCTAGCTGTGCAGTTATTGCGGTGAAGAGGAAGCTGGTGGGGAAAAACACCCAACAACACGCCAGCTCACAGCTCTTAGCCACTTTGGCCTGGATCGCAGCGTATCACTATCGATTTTCATCGCGTGGCGGGACCTACGCTAAAAGCACTTTTTTGCGTCGTTAAGGGCAGCACCTCAAATGTTCCCAGCTCAAATCTTCGTGTCTGAATTTTTGCGGCACTATTCAACTTTGATGGCCTTAAAATTCAAGAGATTTTTTTTAGCTGAAGCTTCGCATAGGGTGGTTATTTGAAGTGCTGAACACGAATGTCGTATCCATTTTTTACCGTAGCCCCATTTTTTAAGGGTTACGGTAGGTGTACTGTAAAAGCGGTACCTCACAGAATCTTCTCAAACTTTGTGTAGAGAGGTTGTTTTAGACGCTGATCACGATTATCAACATTATTTTGCATGCCACTTCCGTTTTCTACACGAAATCGGCATTTCCTCTCAGTTTTCTACCGTACACCTAGCGTAACCCCATAAAAATGGGATCATGGTGTGAAATGGCTACGATATTTGTGTTCAGCACCTCAAATGACCTCTCCATGCCAAATTTCAGAGGATTCTGTGCCATACAGTATCTGCAGTATACCTATCGTAACCCTACAAAAATGGGGTTACTGTACAAAATGGATACGATATTCGTGTTCAGCACCTCAGATAACCCTCAAGTGCGAAGTTTCAGCCAAAATCCCTTTTTGGAGATTTTTGAATTGGTGTTTTTATTCGTGATATATAGGTTTTGGGGCCAGTAAAGTTGAATAGTGCCGATTTTGCTTAATTTCAGGGTTCTAGAACTCATACCCAACAGTGAAATACCGAGGAATCCGCGAAATTGGGCTTTCCTCTTCAGTACATCTTCACAGGAGCGGTCATACGCGCTTGTGAATATGACGAATCTTTGTTAGCTGGCGCGTTGTCGGTGCAAAAGCACGAGCAAGGGGGCTGGGTTCACCATTGCCATTTTGGTGTAGAGGAAACAATGCCTTTCAATCTTGAATTTTTTTTAATCCGCCGCTCCCGTACGTTCTCCATGCAGGAGGTGTATAGTCCGTTCCAAAAACAACGATAGTTGAGTATTCGTGCCTATGGTCCACATTTCTCCTCCGCCTCTCCGAATAAAGCACTATTTCGCGCGTTCTCTCTTTCTCTAATATCTTCAAAACTATTCTCCCCGATGAAACACACTATAATAAGCCGAAAGCGCCTCAACGCTGTTTGCCGTCGACTCTGTTCGAGCCTGAGCCTGTCTCCTACCCCCACTATCGTTTACCTTCTTCATATGTTGGTCGACCAAATTATTTAAATTGTCTAAGCAAAATATCAACTTGCCTCGACGATATTGGAATTCTGCAGAGCTTGCAGGGTGTTGTTCCATTCTTTCGCCAGTAAACATGCCCTTGCAGATTCAACATGAAAGGGCATGTGCCCGAATGAAACTGCGAGTGCATCCTGAATAAAATAAAATAACAAATCATAAATTTCCTGCTTCCTTCTCCATGGAACTCCCTTTGGCAAACCTTTGCAAGCGCTTTCATGTCGTTAGCAAGTTGTCTAGCCGCTAGGACAGTCATTTTTCCAACATATCCATCCATATAGCGACCCTCTAGGGCGCGTTCAAACATCTCAACCGTTGACTTCTGATCGCGTCCGAGGGAAATCTCTGTCCATCCCGATAGACAGGCAAACTATTAAAAAAAAGAATTATGTAACTATTTCATCTGGTGGAAACTAGCTGATATGGTTTGTTCCAAAATGTGTGTGTGGGTGTTTGTGTTTGTGTGTGAAAGAAATTTTAAAGAGAAATTTTTCTGTAAAAAAGCAGAAGAAATCAGAATCGCCCATACCAATGCATTATCTGGATTTTCTTTCACAATTTTCTCCAGAAATGGTTTAGCTTTCGCATACTCCTTCATGAAAAATAGTGCTTCTGCTGCAGAATACTGTGCAATGGCTGGAGCATCACGCAGAGAAGCAATTGCGGTCTCAATCTCCAACAGTGATTGTCGATCTGAAACCGCTGACAAAGTAAGGACGATCCGCGCAAAAATGATGTGATGAGTTTACCAGGATTTTCGGCCATGTTGTGAGATTGTTTCAAGGCATGAAGTGCTCCAAAAGCATAGTCGCCCGATCGTAAGGACTCCAACAGTCGCATCGCTTCTGCTGGTCTTCCTCAAAGTGTAACAGTGAACCAATTAATTTCTTCAAGCGTGTCAATGTGCCGTTTGTATTTAAAGGTCTGATTTGCTAGCACTCACCGCTCAGGTTCAAGGCGATTCCTTTCAAAAGCTGAATATGTGGTGTACCAGCTTCAACACCACTGCAGATTTTGAGAGCAGTTCCATAATAGCCCTCTCTGAAAAAGGTGTATACATAATTTGTCGTGAGCTCAAAACAGAAATAAAGAGAGATGGAGGATCTTTCTTTGTTCATCAATTCAGCGAAGCACTCTCAAATAATTTGCGCTTCTCAGTGAAACGTCCATAATAGCTAGTCAATTAATTTTGAAAACAGTCCGTCTGCTCTGCCGCTGCGAACCCCCGACGCGGCGCGGCAGACCAGCTGGACGCTGTGGTGGTCGCATGTTGTCAGTACTGATGTTTCGCTTATGTTTCAAAGTTTCTTTTTGTCATTCCTTCACTGCGGCGACTGTGTGACGATCACTTTTGTGTGTGACACATCTCACCTCAGGCGCTTAAATTTTAGTGGATTTTGTTATGATTTAGGGGGATTTGGCACTGGAATTCAAGGTGGAATCACGTCCAGTTATTTGCAAAAGGGACAATGCTTTCTAGTTTATTTATTTATTAAAATTATCTATTATTTTATCATTTATCAAAAATAAACTAGTACAAGATCTTTTATTTCCTTTGTGAATTCCAAAAATTTGGCTACTCATTCTCCCGGGGGAGGACTCCGCCCCCTTGCATCCGCCACTGGTCTCCAGTGTGCCAACAGGATAAAGAGTTCACCCCTGTAACCAGATGATATTGCATTAATTTCTTAGCATAATTGGTCCAAACCACCGTCCCTGAACTTAAAATCGGCACTGATAGGTGGTTTGAGTTTGATAGACCCTCATCAATTGGTTGTCTTCAATGTAGTTATAAGCAGATCACATTTTATTTTTTTCCCGAAAACCACGATGAGATATCCCGGACTGGACTCCTCGTTTTGTGTAAAACATCCTAACTTCATGAATCTATCAAAGGTATATCGGGGTCGTGTTGAAATTAAATGGCTGAGTGTGCCTGAACCAAGCAGGAGGAAAGTAGCATCTCCCTCCAGCATGATGCAGCACAGCCTACCGAAGGTCGCATAGTCGGGTGCGCTTGTTGACTCAAAATTCCGCCTTCGGTTTGTCTCTGGTGGAGAAATTTTCTTTAGACACTCAGATTTCACGTTATATATAATATTTGAGGAAGGACAGAAATCACTTAAGATCAATGGAAGAGAAACGGTGCTGACAAATTTAATGGCCGAAACTCAAGCGTCGCCCAGATGTAACCTTGCTGTCAAAGTGAAGCGATACCTTAAAATTTTGAGCAGATATAATAAAGTTCGTTAATCTCGAGAAGCAACCGTCACAATCATTTGCCTAATTTCTTTGTGCTCGTTAACCACTGAAATGAGAAAAAAAATGCACTAACCTCAAGTAGAAATGCACACTGGCTATGGTCTTCAATAGATTGTCCGAATAGTCCATTGCTTTCTAATGTCTGGGGAGTTCTTGTATTGCGGGGAGTGTTGAAAGTTATCCAGAAACAACGAAAGGGATTATAATGTGCAAAAATTGCCCTTCCCTTCGGTCAGCGTTTCCATGACGACGCGCGAACGAATTGCAGCAGGGTCGCGACCGAGTGTGCTGCCAGAAATTCATACATATTGTTGAGGTGATTTTTTATCCTGATACTTAAATTCCGTCTCCTCACTCAATAGAATCATCCGTTTTATTCTGGTTTACAATCTAGGAGGCAAAGAGGGGAGATGACGCGTGGGGGGGGGGGGGGGGGGTAGTGGCGGTATTGTAATTAGTGACGAACCAGAATCAAGCTTCAGTTCTTCGAAGGTAGCACCCACGAAAAATGTGATGTGTAAGATTTAGCTGTATAGCGTGGATTTCCGCACAAGGAGCAAAAATCGACAGATCAGTTTGGTCCCAATTAACAATGAAAAGACACGGCCTTAGGAGTCCTCAGTTCGGCTCCTCAGAAAGTTACGGTCGAGATGAGCCGGTATGGTAAAGTATAACGGTTCTGTCACAGGGATGTGAAATGATAATTAACAAAATACCCTATCTACCCGAAGCTTCTACACACTCAAGGGTTAGACAGATACACATCTATTCTAATAAGTGTAACTTGCCAACGGTGATGCCTTCGGCGGTGCAACTTTCGTACGTTATATGGACAGAAATTTTTGTATGTGCTATTCTGATAATTGTGCAATAGGAACGCACCCAAGACAACGTAATACGTCTAGTACAAAACTTAGCAGCAGCGCCGACCATCCTTCCGTCAATTACTGCCATCCATCATCATTCGCTGCTAGAAGGACCAATGCTTCAGCAGCGATTGAGGGGAGGAAAGCAGCAACTGGCGGAAGATGCTGCTTGGCATCTCGACGTATTACTTTGCTAGGAGTTCATTCGCGCTCTACATTTATCAGATTAAGAGCATCCTGGTAAAATTACTGAATTTCACCGTTATTTCATTTCGACAGTTGAAGCTTACCCTTCTGACTTTCTAGGAAGGCAGAAAAATTGCTGGGAGCAAAGAAGGTCTTTGACTAGAACTAAACATAAAAGTTTTTCTCAAATTATTATTATCTCAAGTTTTATTCAAGATGCTCATCATCCTTGCTGGTAAGCAGGAGCAGTCGAAACGCGAAGTTGTCTCACATTCCTACGTGAGTCTGCATAGCTGTCAGAAAAGCAGTGCAGCACCTATCTATCCACGGGGCATCGTTGGCCACGCCTCCTTTTCCAACTAAATCCAAGTGCTTGCTCGCCGTTTGGCTGACAATTTCAACATGGGCTGAGCGATTTTTTTCAGGCTTCGTATCAAACCTATTTCGCAAGTATTACTTGCGATTGTTACGATACTTGTTATCCTGCTTTAGCAGCACTTTCATTCTACACATCTCAGTACTGCGACAAAATTTTCGCTGACAGTGGCTTTAGTGACCAAAGGCTTATAGGTGGAATGCTGAAAAGGGTGAAAGTATGTATGTTAAGAATCATCTTAACAAGCTGCATAGTCGATTCAGAAAGTTCTGGTTTGAGGTGCTTTCACAGGTTGAAGGTAAGGGTGTGCTTCTACATCATGTGTGAATTCAGCTGATTGTGAGAAAACAAACGTCTTACTCTTTGATCATTCTATAATTAATTACAACCGTTTGAATGGACTAAGCTGAATCGAAATGAAGCGTGAATGTTTGATTCAGGTTGTTTATAATTTGAGGAATGGCAGATTCATATTTTATGCGCTGTAAGAACCATTTAGACCTCGTCGAACTCGTGGATGGTGACTGTGCATGACGGAAACCACATCGGTTACATATTCTGAAGGTGAAATTAGCCGTTCCATGACAGATGTCTTGTTTGAGCAGAAAGTTTTCTAGAATGCTTCGATTTACCTGCTCTTCCCAGTAACAACTTATCTGTATCATTCTACAACGTCCCAACTGCACTACTCATGAGATGGATGGTTGGCGAACCCAGCGACCAGCAAAAAGAGGTTATTCCAGTTCACTTGTAGATGGAATGAAATTTCGTAAAAAGAGCAGCTGTATTAACAATCCGGGAAGGTTTTTTTTTCAAAAGACAAAAAGTTGAACTGATAAATCGCTTGAGGAAATTGCAGGAAATGGCACAAGTGCTCTCCGGAGAACAGAAGCATCCCACAATGGGATCTCCTTTTAAAAGTGTACGCATCAGTGCACATCTTCTATAGATGCTATGGAGTCGTTTTTGCTCTACAATACACTTTAGGTCTTCTTCATCATACTCTTCATCGCTGGGATTTTGATGTCCCTCACAATTCCTTCATTTGCGACCTTAATATTTCTGTGGAGGAGAAAGAAGGAAGCTAGCTATGTACGAGTAGCTTAAGATTCACTGAGATGTGCATTTTCGTTCTTGTACCCATTGCTTATTCAGGTGCAACATGATGATGTCACCTTCTTCGTTCTGAATGGAGTCTTGATAGCAGCTTCAGTACTGGCAGGGTTATTCGCATTGATTCTCATTTGTAACAACGAAAAAATCACAGTGAAGCCTTCCCAGTTGGTAAATCGCTTCAGTGAGTTTTTGATGTTTTGGAGAAACAAAGTCGAGGCTTAATTCTTTTCCGAGCTCTTCTCTGACGGTAGCCCCAGACCTCAACGGTCTTAGCCACGACTGCTGGCGGTCGCCATACTCAGGCAATGGTGCCGGAGAACAGCACGTCGAACCCCCATCGCCTAGCCCACTTTTTGAGTTGGGGGAGCTTGTATCGACGTTCTGCTACAGCAGAACGTGCTGCTCATGCCCCCCGACGTGCTGCTCATACCCTCCAATGTGCCGCTGTCCGCCGGAATTCTCCAGACGTGCTGCTGTCCGCCGGGACCGTGATAACACGTGTATATGTAATCAATCAACAACTTCATTGCCCGTCACCTTCACTTTCATCTTTTAACTTCCTTGGAGCGGCGGTGAGTGTTCACGAGTTTTCATAATAGGGTAACTACTCAGGCAATAACACAGGGCGACTCGACGACGATTACCCGGTGACCCGACGCGTTATCCTCGGGTCGTCCTATAATCGCCGTTGGGTCGCACTGGGGTAAAATGGAGTTGGGGGGGGCCCTTGGTATAAGTCGATAATATGACCTGTCCTGCACGTTCAGACTTGTTAGCTGACACGTCCAGAACGCTCTGACTTGTTAGCTCTCTTAATGTACAGTAGTTACCTATAATGCAAACAAGTCAGAACGTGTAGGACAGGTCATATCATCGACTTATACCGAGTGCCCCCCCCCAACTCCATTTTACCCTCGCACTGTAAATGCTGTCGGCTCACCCGCACTTTAAAGTTAGTAACTGACAGTTAAAGTTAAAATCAACCTTACCTGCACGTACATGCTCGTGGCAGCTTGAAGACAAGGAGATTTCAACATTGGGATGTCCGAGAAGGAAAATGCAAACTTTTTAACCCCCACCCAATGCTTTGTCGCCGCCTGTTCAATCTTCACGATTCGAATCTGCCTTCACACCGATTTTTGTCTTGGAAATCTACTTTCTTAGCCACTCGGCCATTCGTGTCGACACATCTCTTTCTTCTGATCTCGATCATGTTCACTTCAACACTCTTCTGGCAGACATCAGGATCGTGGAGATCTGCCTCGCGAGGTGCGCGGGTCTGTTGTTGGAATTAATGTGTTACCGATCCATCGCAATCCAATGTGAACGCATTACTTATGTAGCGCGAAATTCGAGAGCAATAGTCCTCTTCTTAGTAGTTCAAACCTTCAACGCTTTGCATCTGCTCGTTAACTGCACGTGCAGTTTGGTCGGATTAGCTGATCATCCACCTACAAGTCCAATCGAGGATGGGAACAGTGATGTGAAGAAATGTAGAAAATGTACGGATACGAAATGTTGTGGTTCTGGACGTCGGGGGTAGCATTGAGGGCACGTGGGGGGGATGTCTGCAGGGACCAGGTGGGGGGACGTCGGCCGGGGGCACGTGGCACGTGGCATGCGCCCGGTATTTCATCCAATGTCCTCGGGTCGCCCGATGCTTCACTTAATTCCCTCGGTTCGCCCGGTAACAGGCCACGCCCACAAATTTGGTAGCTCGGGTGGTCCGCTCCGGCCAATTTGGCTGTCGGGTCGCACTGTGTTGTTGCCTGAGGGTGTGAAATGTAAGGATTACGTCGACGATATCAAGACCTACTCTGAAGTTTACACCGAAGGCGATTCAGATCGTTTACAAAATGCAATTAATGAAGTATATATTTCCCAGACATTCGCTGGGGTCGCCTGCAGGTAAAAAAGGAGTCCATCCCCCCAGTTGTAGCTGGGGCTGGACGCCAAATCTCGGGGCACCACTCCCCGAATATTGCAGACTTCTCCCCACGTGCCCACGCTGCTACCCTCGACGATAATTCCTCGATGATACCCTCCAAACAACAGCATTTGAGCGTGCAAAATGCGAAAAAAAAAACGACAGTGGTAACGTCACCGGCCATACCTTGAAAGCCTCTAGAAGTGTACTGGTCTATCGCTGTGATAAAGATGTGCCGATTGGTCTGTAATAAACATCTAAATCTTAGCTCACTTTTGGAATGGAGAAAAGTAAATGACCTACATAATTGTCGGTAAATGAAATTATATTCCATAAAGCGATTACATCTACAAGGCATCATTTTTTGTCAACCGTGCTGGAGCCCAATATTTGAATCTCAGCAAAAAACATTATGTCTGTACCAGTGTAAAACAATTCAGAAAATTCGCAGAAAGATTTGTTTGGCAAAAAGATTTGTCAGGACTTCAAATGTTTTGGATAGTTTTCAATAGAATATATTGTTTCGTTCATGTAATGTTGTTGCGATCACCTGTGTTGTGTTAGATGTATCAAGCATATTTTATTTCTGCCCGCATGTTCTGCCCATGTATTAATAAACAAATAAATATTAAAGGAACACCTAGCGATAAGAGCTTAGGATTTTACCCTTATAGAAATTATTTCACTCGAAGATGTTTTCTACTGAGTAGTCCTGGCATTGCAGACATTTACAAACGTGTAGAAGAACACAAAGAAAAGCTCCTATGCATCATGGACCACAGTTTCGAGTCCCATGAAGAGGAAGAAGTTCAGCGAAATGCCAATGATCCCAAAGTGGAAAAAATGGCGACAGTGCTCCTCAATACGTACGGTGCAGAAGAGGCGAGTTTTCCCCAAATATGATGTGTTGACATAAGAGTTTTCGTTACACTGAAATGGGAACAATTTATATCAACGGCACACGTGCGTCCGGTTCGCCACTCCATTATGGGCAAGAGAGCCCTTCTCTACTCACCGCACTCATCGGTGCTCATGAAAACTTTCGCTGATGAACAAATCAGACGCACCTAATGTCCTGGACATAACTGGAGTGATGGCGAGATACTCCACTCATGATTACGCTGATAATAGTGATAACGATGATAATAATGGTAGTAAGAGTAATAATAGTATTTTCCGTCTTACGCTTTCCGTTTTCCGTCCATTTTTGTCCTTCTGTTTTACGTTTTACGAGTTTTTGGCCCGGAAGATGGAAGATCCCGGAAAATTATGGATAGAGAGGAATCGTTTTTCAGCGTATTTCCCTATCCTGCAGAGGGTCCATGTGTTTCCATGCACAAAGTACATAAGTTCACAACAATGGCGCCAAAATTGACGTCCAAATGCCATTTACAAAATTCGAACTATTTTGTTTGACTTTCTTATCTCAGCTGTGGCGAAAACATCCTCTGCGATTTTGCTGGTTTTCACCATTGTTCCGAATATGCCATACAAGTGCCCTGATCTCCTCGAAACTCTCAAAAAAAAAAAAACACGAGGTTCCACAGAAATGTGGGATGAACTGACATAAAATTTCCATGGAACTGTGACGTGCCATGGTGTGAGCAACTTCTCACACTTTACAGCTTCTCGTCTATTCTTGCGAAGCAATGCGTGGTGTAGGCTTTCTTTCAACGTCAAAAGCATAAGGCTACATCGTAATTGTCACTGTCTTAATAGGACGATGATTCCCTGCTCCACAACAACGCCGTTGGCGAGTGATGTCTTGCGCAATTTTTGGGGTGCTTGTGCTTCACATTCCTCACACGCCATTCCTCTCCTTCCCGGAAGAGGTCTGAAGAGATTTCACTTTGAAGAACCTTGACGTTTCAAATGTGGATGCATTCTTCGCGAAAATCTGTGGGCTTTGCTTCGTATGCGCAGTTTCACTGTTGCTCCTACTTTGAGCAATATCTTTCTTGGTTCATTCTCAAACCGTTGTGGTTTAGGATGATTTCCCTCCTTTCCTCCGAAGTCACGTTTGGCTTGCGTAGGTATCCTGATTCTTCAGCTATTACCTCAATAAATAGGAAATTTGAAATGTGTATCCTTAGTGGTTGATTCAATGAATTACTATGACTACGCTTCTTAATTGTATGAAGGCCACTAGGTGGACACTCAGCCACAACAGTTAGCAGCGGAATACGCTCTCATATCTTTTCTCGGCGTGCATGTGGCGTAACCAATACATTAGCTATGACGCGGGTCTGTCCTGGTAGACTCGTTCAGCTTGTCGGCTTTGCTGATTCTGCTCGATCTGCTCGATAGTACCTCTTGACACCATCAAAAATTGAACCAATTGAGGACCTTCATCCTCTGCGTTCTACTTCGGTCGCATTGCCGAAAGAGATGAAGTGAGACAAGTTACGGTTTATGAGCATTTTGAGGAGGTCCGCGAAATCTGGTGGAGGCGTTTGCAGATTTCAAATGGTGGCATGCAGGACTGGTCACAACCGCAAGAAGTGAAAAAAATCTTAAAGCACATGATTGAACCCTGCCGTTGAAATGTTCAATTGCCATTCTACAGTTTCTAGAAACTCGAACATCTAGTATATTTAGATCCTCCAAAGAAAGCAGAAGGTGGATGGTGTTATCAAAAGCATCAAGTCAAAAGTCGAAGGCACAAATGAAGCTTGTGAAGAGGTAAAAATATCTGTCTAATATTGCAGTAGCAGGTTATTCACAAATTTTCTCCGTCCACGCACCTTAGCTACACGATAATTTTATTATTTATCTATACTAGATGAATCGACTGCTGAAGCAGGAAATCAGTAGGACTTCGTTAGTAACCACACTGCTATCAATCTATGAATCGGTGAGGCCGCTCATATCAGTTCCTAACTGGAACCATGACATTATACTGTTATTTAGGAACCTGTTGAAGACAAGGAAGAAATAATTCTTTTTAAGCGTGTTATGGAAAGGGTAATTAGGACTGCAGCATGAGAAAAGATCAAAAGTTTCAGGCAATGCGCGAATTTTCAGACAGTTGAAGTACTAGCGACTGAGCTTGAACACTATCAGGGTAAAGCTGCCGAAGTTGTACTGAAAGTGAGGGTTTTGTATGTTTAAACGATCCGCCACGATAAAGTTGTAATTAGATACTTGAGGACTCACCTCGTGCTATTTCTTGGGTTGCTGTAATGTTTGCTATGTTGATAGCTTGTCTTTTTGCTGTTGTCAAGGCTCTATTTGTGGTGAGGTAAATATATTTGACGGAATTTCAACAAAATTTGCGAAGGGCAGTCAAATTTTCTAACGAAGCCCTTTTTGTCAAACTTGCTTCGAGAGCAAATCTCGCCAAAGTATGAAGCTGCAAATTTAGAATATGTGCCCTCAGTCACGTAAAGCCGGCTTCCACCGGTTTCAGCCTGTACTCACAAGAATCGTTTACGGTAGATATCATTAAACGGATGTCGATTAGGTGTGTCACCACCAGCATTGCAATACTTGGAATAGTTATGTTTGTGCTATTCATGTGAGTGTTTCGGTTTCCAAAAGTATAACATTTATAGTAATGGTCATCCTGACTCAGTGTTGTTCCTTTGCGGTCATATCAATTTATGTATCATCACGCATCAGTTGGGCGAGCTGATGCAAAGACGGAGCGTAGCGGTATAAGCCTGGGATGGTTTCATCCGTCAGTGTATGAAACTGTTGCCGGACTCCAAATGTTTCATTCAGGGCATGAATGAAGTTGTTATCGGGCAGCAGTGCTTACGCAACCGCTCTTGCATTAGCTCGCGCTAGGGATGCGTGAAGACATAGTGATATGGCCGGAAAGAAGACGGCATTGAATCAGGATGACCGCGAGTATACTCATTTGTGTGTTTGTCGCAAACTCCGGAACTCATCGGCACTGAGAGCCATGCCCTGACATGTATACGTCGAACATCAATATCAATCCTTTGAGAAACTTTTTGTCTTGCATTAGAATACCACCGCTTATCTATAGCGAGCGTGACCTATACAACATTTATACTTGTATTTATTTATTTATCTATTTATTTATTTATTTATTTATTTATTCTTTCCTTCATCCAATAGTTCATCCTTCATTCATTCATTCATTCATTCATTCATTCATTCATTCGTGTAAACTACAACGGAGACCGATACTTACAACTCATGTCGCCGAGGCGCCTGTTTCTGCTCGCGGCCACTAAAACACAACTCAGATTTGCCGCCGTCTGAGTCTCCCACGTCTTAACATACAGAGCTGCTACGCAGCGTTTGCTCCCTTCGGCAACACTCACGAAAGGGGGAGCAAGTTGTTGCAGCTGAGCGCTTGGCAAGTTCGTAGAGCTCAAGAAGAGCTCTACGAGGATTCAACCGAATGTGGTTAGTGGTAGTAGTCCATGCTTGATGAGTGTGATGAATGCGTCTCTCTATGCCAAAAACAACACAGTAAGTATAACTTCTATCTCTTGAAGCACCAGTTTCCTCCCATAAATGCAGCAAGTTCTTGAATACTGGGCAGAAAAAGGCTTCAAAGCAAAGGATGCTTGATGATTTTGAGACGTGTCACCTATGCCGCTGTTTTCGGCGACTAACTTAGACTCTAATTCTGTAAACGTCCTAGAAAAACGATGTTTGAATTGAGAAATGTTCTTTGAGTTTTGCCGCCGAGAAGTTCTCGCGGCAGGGAGGGGGGGGGGGAGGGTGCAGGCATTCGAGGCTCAGCGACATTAGGGATACTCAGAGTTGAGCGGGAGCGTGGTGAATAGAAGTAGAGCACCTTTCCCGCATCTCCAGTAATTACCACATTTCACTTGGATTTGTGTAGAATTCTTTGTTAAAAATGAACGATTTCTATGGGGAACGCCGCTTCTACATCTTCTTCAGTGTCCCGTTCGGACGAGGGGTCCGCTCTAGTTATCGCTTGACTCCATTTTGCCCCGTCATGTGCCCGGTAAGGGTGATCCCAAAACTACCTTCAGATCGGCGTGCAAAGTGTCCATCCATCATTGTTTTGCGCGCCCTCTTGGCCGCTTGCCTGATACGTCAAGATCAAATCCGATTTTGCAGATGCTGTCGTTGTCAGCCCTGAGCACGTGACCGTACCATGGAGAGGAGCTTCGTGGAGCTTTCCCGTTATTGGAGCTACACCAAAACGCTGACGGATGTCCTGGTTATAGATGTGGACAAGTCTGGTAACGCCACCAGCGAAGCATCTTCATCTCCTTGACGCTTAGCTCTTCGTTTTGAGATGCTCCGGGAAGGTCTTGTCGCACAGCACACCAGCCATCGAGCGGCAATTCATTCATGTGGCGTTTACACGCGCTACGACTTCATGTGTGAGGCTGCCGTCAGAACAAAGCGTTGAACCGAGACTTGAATGCATCGGTTCTCGGGAGATGGGTTCTATCAACTTTGACGGTGCCGCCCTCGTGCACGTCCGTTGTTGAATACTCGGTTCCCGTGACATTGAGACGGAAACCAAACCGTGGCAGGCGTTCATTCCATGCTTGCGTTTGCTGCTCTAGCTCGTGCTTGCCTTCAGAGGCCTGAACCACGTCATAAGCGAGCAGAAGCGTCGAAGGTGCAGGTCTCTGCAAGTCTCGTATGATGGCGTCCATGATGATGACGAAACGAGGCGGAGATAAAGCTAACCTTGATGCGCGCCGACGGAAATAGGAAAATCTGCTGATGCATTGGCGGCCGCATTTACTCGACTGCTAGGGTCCGCGTAGAGGATCCGCACCCACTCAGTGAGCTCTTCGGGGACGCCGCCAGTCCGAAGGTGTCATCTTACCCGCGACGGCCTGATTGAGAAACTTCGTCAGCCAGCCAGCGGGATTCCAGTATCGTGACTTCCACAGCTCCGCTTCTGTATCATCCGGGCCTGTGGCTTTACCACCCCTCATTCGCTCAACAGCAGCTGCAGTCCCCTCAATGGTAATCGGTTGGATGGGACCGTAGGGGGGTGGGCGGATGGGCGGATTCTTTTGTCGACATCTTTTCGAAGTAGTTGCGCCATCGTTCCATCTCCTTCTTCCGATCCACTAAAAACTGGCCGTTTTCATCGTTAATGCCATGAACTTCTCCACATCTTCGGGGTTGCGCTCGCGAGACTTAGCAAGTCGGTATATGAAACGCTCGCCATCCCTGGTTTAGCTTCCTGCTAACATCTTCACAATATATGACGCTGCCAACTAATTTGTCCGCGTAAAAATGCAAGTTGGGAATGAATGGCTACAATCCGGACCGTTCGGGGTATGGCACAGTGAAAATGAAGTAGTGGCATAACTGGAAGCGTTCGGATTCCGCCATTCATTCTCTACTTCGCATTTTTGCGAGGACAAATTAGTTGGCAGCGTCATATATACTGCCTTCGCCTTAGCCACAGCCTTCTTAGAAGCCTTCTAGCCTCACAGTAAGTGTGCCAGTTGTCGGCCGTCTTGTGTTCGAGGAAGGTGTGATACTTTCTCTTTTTCTCTCGAAGAGTTGTTTTTACTTCTTCTGTCCAGAGCCACGTCTTCTTATTAATTTTCCTTCGGTTGAGTTTTGTAGTGCCGAGTTCGGAGCGTGCTGCTTCAACGATTGCTCGGACTGCGTTCTCCCAAGTCTCTTCGACAGTCGTGACGGGTAGTCACTGGATGCGTGCAACAACGGCAGCTTCATTCCCGCATCCGGCCAGTCTCGCACTTATCCGCTTCGTGGGACATTGGCACTGGTGTACCCTTAGTTTTCAGAGTTCTCCTCGTACTTATTTCGCTTACGTTGCTTTTGTGTTACATCTTCCCCAACGCATGCCGGCTGTTCCACACTCATCACTATTCTCGTTGTTCGTTTTCCCCCTTTCCCACTACGAAGCGCCTTTCCGGCTTACCCCCACCTCAGCAGTGAATTGACGTTTTCGCTATTACAAAGCGTCGGCGCACCTCGGTGGTCCCATTTCCTCAGCTTACTCGCCACGTCCTAATTCTGACGCACGTGCCGCACTGCTGTGAACACGTCTGGTGACGTCTTTCCCATCACTGACTGTATGCGCATCCTCACGCAGCCGCTCCACACTTGTCGACAAGTCGCTCGGTGGCAAAACTCTAAGAGTTACTTTAAGTTATGTTATGCATTGATAAAAACATTTGTAATTTATCCTTATCTCAATCATTAATGAGTCACTACGCTTTCGTATTCTAGAAGACACGAACGCTACCCACCATCGACAGGTACCTCTTCGTCAGTGGCAGATGCGAAGAGAGGGAGGAGAGTGTGATTGGTGCACCGTGCCGGCCATCCTAAGCTGACAACCTGTTTGAACATAATTTCCTCACCTGTCCCTTCCATTTATGTCTGAGGCTCCCATCCCTTCCCTTTCATATACCCTAATAGACACTTATCACGTGAAGTATCACAGCTGTCAACGTACGAAAAGGAAATTTTGGTTACCATATAAACAATACTTTTAGATGTGGTGCTTATAATGGATTCATTATGATGCTTCGCGGGAAAAGTGTTCCTGGTGAATATCAGGCTTTTTGGGTGATGAATTTGAGCCTTGTTGAGGACCACCGTTACGACTTCAGTCTCTCGTAAGTCGTTCATGGCAAGCTTCAATTTAATAAATAATCGTTTTGTTTTCGAAAAGACCATCGTAAAGTTTTCCTTTGGAAGTAACTACAAAAATACGGGATGGGCTATAAATACGGTAACACGTGACGTGTTTTGCTTTCAAAAAAGTATGTTCGGTCTTGAAGTCATGTTTACTTGAGAGGCCTTCTCCAGAAGTTTATAGGACTTTGCCCAGGAACTCAGGCTCCGTTGGTTCAGAACTGGAAAAACAGTAAACCATAGGACCTACTAGTCTTGTTGGGAATTTCCCCCTCAGCACTTGGCAATCTCCAGAAAGGAACTTCAGAAGTTTGCTCGTATTATATTCGTTGTTATTAGATTGTCGGGTAATAATTGAGTCACTCTAGATTTTTTCAGTCTTCGAAATTTTTCTCTTCTACTAATAAACTTCAGGTCATGCTGTAATGAGATTGCCCCTATCACCTAGGGCCAGCTATCTGAAACAGGTGCTACGGACTAAAGAACTTCAGGTCATGCTGTGATGAGCATTGCACCTATCATCTAGGACCAGCTATCTGGGACAGTTACAGCACTTCGGGGTCAATAATCATGTTAATACAGGTCGAAGAAATCATCAGTCACTGATCCGTCAAATTTGGCAAAGTGCTGCTCGACCAGGGAGAACTTCAGCGACCAGGCAGGGTTTCACTCAGAGAACACGATGTTGGAAAAGTGTTGTGTGCATGGCGTCGTAGTCTGCGCCTGCTTTTCCGAGTGCAGATGAGGTAACAAAGCTAATTGAGGGTGCGTTTTGTACAGCGAAACATGCATCCCGACACGTTTATGTCTCTGTTCTCCAAGAACACGGCCGTCGCTTTGATTTGACTATTGTGAATGTTAAAATTGCTCATCATGTCGCTTGGTGATGAATAGAGCCCAGTCGCATCGCAGTCAAAGCCCAGATGTACACGTTTACGGCATCGCGGCTGCCGCGCGTTCTCTTCATTCGGGATTTGCATACCGGCCTTCATGAGGAATCTTTCATAAATGGATGCTCGCGTCTGATGCGCGACTGACACCCGCACTTATTATAAATTTCCGTGCACCCTGCACTTAAGCTCAACAGATCGCAAGATAGGAAAATGTTCGGGGAGACATATCGCTCAAAAGGAAGCGTTGCAAGCAACGGCTCACGATTGCATGGCTGACGATCCCCGGTTCGAATGTGATGGTGATGTTGCTGTCCCTCTTGCTCGTATTGGCGCGCTCCACAGGAGCTTGTGCAAGAAAATCGCTCCAATTGGTCGCTCATCTATTTTCGCTCCTAGATAACAAATGGCGCAGCGCCACGCCCTTAAATAGTCACAGCGTAGATGATCTGAGGGCAGAGTATCACACATTCACATAACATGGAAACAGGTCACGTGAGAGGGACACAAGGAAGAATTTTTGGTGAACTGTCTCAATCATTTCCCGACAACCTAATAGTTAGTGAATATAAAAGATGGAACAATGTTCCGAATTGCTTTGTAAATCTTCTTCTGATTGCCCTTTTCTTGGTTACCGTATTCTTCGCTCACCTTGTAATCACAGTTGGTAAACTTGTTTCAGCGAATTCTTCAAAAAATGCGAGGAAGGCTCCAATCTAATTGATGCCTTCGGCACATGGCGTTTCTTAAACTCCGAATTTATGCAAAAATTAGGTCTTGTAAGTTGAACCATCATTGTACATTCCACGCGTCATAGCATGTAGCCAACCAGTGACATGTCGCACTCCTGTCGCAGACACAAAAACCAAAAAGTTCGCCTACATGCAATGTAATCTTAGGAACTGGATCATGCTCGGAAGAATGCAGCTAAGCCCAACTTGAAGAAATTTACCGAATACATCGAGAGTTTGATTAAACAAGTTGAGGTTAGATGTAAATCGTTGCTAAAGTAGGCCAAAACATACTTCGTCATTCTCTTCTTTGAAACTTTGGATCTATTATGGTAGCAACTTCAAATAACAATGAAAATCCGGAAAATGTTACGTTAAGAGCTGAGATTTCGGATGTAAAGTTACATAGTACGTACAGCCAGTGTACGGCCACTGTTGAGCCGGCAGTTTTGAACCTCATCATAAATGGCGTCTTTCAAAAAGGTGGAACTGAAAAAATACCGTGCCAGATCGAGCACAGCTCTGACATATTGTTAACTCATTTGTCCAATTTGTTGACGCGGATGCTAGCCTTCTACATTTTTGAGCAATTCTTGGTACTTGGAGAGTGTTAACCTTCTGATTTTCCTGATAAGTGCCTTGACGTTACGACTTTGCCTTGTTTTCCTCACCCAATCTAATCATGTCGTCCTGTATCTTATAATTGTACAGATACAAGCTTTCCAAATCATTCCTTTCATGATATCCATTACCTGTCACTTTATTTCTTCTTTCTCTACTCTGCCATAGCAAAATTTGATGAAACGTTCTGCAAAGATCCGCAAGTTTAATTTGAGCGTCGGATAACCACGGGCATGAGATCGTGTGTTTTAAGTAAGCGAAGCTTTAAACACATTCTAAATCATCAGGACTGACGTAATGAGTCTGTGTCTTATTCATTACCTAATCGAGTGAAAGACAGAAAATTTTGTATTCCCTGTATGTTCTGTAAATTTACTTTTTTTAAGGCAGCCAAAGGTGGTTACACTTTGATAAAAGCGAAAGGTAAGCTCATTTCAAATGATCGACGTTCTGAGGATGGCACTGGCTGACTCAGATGAGTTGGCTGTTGAAGCTGTGCTAATCTCGTAAATTCGCTCAGATCCCAAAGCTGTTGCTAAACACGCTGCCGCCGAAGACGACTTTAAAAAGTTAAACGATGCTCTAAAAAAGGTAGAATGTCCGCCAATATTGTCATCTTTCACTAATATGGTGAGCTGTTTGGCACATAATTTTCTCCACTTAAGATGACGGCAATTAGTGTGGATGACCTGCAAATGATTCCGGAGGACGTGAATGCAGGCAAGAAAAATCCAACAACACGTATAATTGCAGAACAAGCATTGGTAAGGCTACTGCTATACTCGGTGTTGCGAATAATGTCGCTACCGCAGCTCCAGTACTCTTGTAGGTATTGATTGCTAGCCAGCAGCAACTCCGATAGTGTAGGCGACGTGCCGTTCACAACCGATTTGTACCAAAAACTCGAAATCAAGTTTGAATTTACCTTTTTTTCTTTAACGCAACCAACAGTTGCGCAATGTATGGGCTATAATTGTTTACAAAAGTACAGCAGTAACAGTGAGGTTTGTTGGCAGCCGCTGCGATTACTTGGTTCCGTAGTAGTTCAACCAAACGTTCTGACGGTGGAGTCCAAGGTTATCAGAAACTGAGCCATTCATTTCCTCCTACAATTCACTAATAAAATCTGCTTCTCAACATCGGTATTCAAGTTGTGGAGCCAAGCGGAAGTTTCTGGAACATGCAAAAAGTTAACATGCGCTTTTCCACACGCTTGAAGGTGGTGGTAACTGCGATCGTGTTGACCCAATGCGCCATATTTCCTTGCTTCTTTGAGGCGATGCAGATTGAGGCTATTGAATGTGATGGCCTTGAGGTTCAGCTCTTGAATATCATTCCGTGGATTGCCTTCAATCAGCTTCAAGAGGCGCACCCAATTCTTTAATCGGTTGACGAAATCCTGGTCTCGCATCCAACCCTTCAATCGGTTGACAAAATCCTGGTCTATCTTAAGACAAAACCGCCGTCTTTAAGCTTGTGTAGCTGAACCTTCAGTGCGTAACAAGAGACATTGAGAGAGGCCTAGCGTATAACATGAGTTTTTTTATTACACCACTTCTGTTGTCGTTTCCTGAACCCGCCAAACAGAAGCCGCCGACATGCTCGGATTGGAAGACGATCTTTTCGGCGGTAATCTTGGTGGAATACGAAATGATTAGGTGTAGGTAGACTAAGAGCCAACATTTATATAATTTTTGGACAAACAGTTCCAGAACAAACTTAAAAATTTTGGCAAGACGTGAAAGAAAGTGGCGGCAAAATCTCCTGACAACCTAGGCGTGCTATTAGGTTTTCCTCCAATGACTTTCTTATCGATCCTGTTAGGTTCCTTAGAGCTCCCAAAATGTCCGCTAGGGAATCGTTGCATTTTTCTCCCTTCGCAAGCTATTTTCTGTTTTGTTCATAGGATAAAGCAAAGCGTGAAGTGCACAAATGTGATGATATATTGTCACTGTGGATAGGGATGCGGTCGAAGCTAGTGATTGAAATCGCTTCAGCTATTCAGGGACAATGGATTGCTTGTGGTAGGTGCAGTATTTCAGAATAAGATTTATTTGATTTTGGAGCGTCAGAGAAATAAAGGAACATCTAGGAGTTCAACGTGAATGTAGTAACAAGTTAAGATTCCCATTTTCTCTGATATTATTAGTTCAGCTTTTCTTGGGATGTTCGCGTTGTGTACATTTATTGCGGCAACGTTAGGAGCTATTATTCTCGATGGCATTGAAAATTCTATAAAAAGTGGTGGTAATCCAGTTACTCAGGCAAAAAGTCATGTGAGTAGATTTCACTCAGACAAATGCGTAGGTGAGGCTGCCTGCTGATACCTGCTAAAGCGTACATTTGTGAATTTAGACAAGAACAATTAATATGAGGTCTCCGAAATAACCAAACATGAGGCCATTTTTCTTGTAGTTTTCAAGGAAAAGTTTCAATGACATGAAATTCAACAGGCACCCAGCGTAGCAGCGTCTGTTACACCTAAGTCAAGGCTAGACCAAAATGGCTTCACACCAAACTCCGTTACACCTACCTCAAAGCAAGAAGGAAATGCGGATAAACAAGCATTCTAGGTTGGTTTTGACCGGGGAGAATAGTAAGGTCAAGTGCGGAATGCTTAATTTGTAGCAATTTAGAAGAAAATTCGTTTCAGAAAAACACAATTAAATGGCAAAATAGCGAATTCACTACTGTTTCACGAAAGAATGAATGGAAATCTTTAACAAATCTTAATATAGAACGAGTTGAAAATTCTGGCTAGTATCTGTTAGCAATTTTCAATAAAATATGTGTTAAACTCGTGTAACAATTTGTTGTTCGAGAATGAAAATGCTCTAAAGTAAACGAGCAATCCATTTTCATGTGGTGATGTAGTCTGCTCAAATTTTAGAACTCTCACAGTATTGTGAGGGAGTAGAACAACAGGAACGCGTTACGTCATGCACGATATCTGTTTAGCTGGTGGGGGAGCGGGACGTGCGCCACTCTCATGATAACTGGTATCCAAATTTTTCAATTTCACCTTATCAAACGAACACTAATTTACCATTAGCTCAGTTTTGCTTCCTAATCTCCATTATTATATTAGGTTGTCGAAAAAGTGATGCTCAAAAATTTTCAACCCCCTTTATTCCAAGAATCAATCGATAAAGGGGTCTGTCCAACACTGTGTTTAAGAAGATTTTCGAAGCTATCACACCAAAGGTCGACCTCGTCCACTCCACTCACTCGATAACGCAGCTCTGCTCACAGCTATCAAGGAGGATCGGGAAGTGAAGGTGCGCGATCTTGCGAGCAGGCTTGATGCAACCATCGGACTGTAGAGAACCACGTCCATGGGCTTGACCACCGAAAACTTTAAGCAAGATGGATCCCTCACCAACTGACTGACCGTGCCAGGATGAGCCGCCTGACCATCTGTCAGTCTCTCATCCTCCGCCTACTCCGCAAAGAGTTCCTGGAATATCTGATTATACGAGATGAAGGTTGGATCCTCTACGACTCTGATTCCCGCCGTCCGTCTGTCTGGAGAAGGCCGCAACACAGCCCAAATCCGATCTCCACCCCAAGAAGATCAAAGGAATGCAAATGTCAAAGGAATGCTATACCAAGAGCTGCTCCCAGGAGGCAAAACGGTCACCGCTACCACATACGCCAATCAGCTCCAGGACCTAACTAATGCCGTCCGAGAAAGAAAGCACAGAAGTACCTCGGTACACCTCCTCCATGACAACGCTCGGCCTCACATTGTCATCAAGGCGCAGTCCAAAATAGCCGAGCTGGGCTGGAACACCATACCTCACCCACCACAGTCTCCTAGCCCCACCTGATCACCATTTTCTACGTCCTCTCATGGCTTTCCTTTCCAATGAATACTTCGCTAGATTCTATGATGTCTGAACGACGATTGCTGAATTCTTCGACTCCCAGATCCCGCATTTCTGGACTAGGATTTATGAACGCGTAATCAAGTAAATCCAGGCTAGCAAGCCAACTTTTGCCGTCTGCGCCTCTTAGTAGCATGTAGCCAATCCGAAAACCAAACACGCTAGCCATCCTTGGTTCGCTTGGTTATCGTTTCATGAATCCCAGCCCTGGGAGAAGGGAATCCTGCCCGATCGGTAGAGCATTGTCGTAGCTAACAATGGTGATTATATTGCTGATTGAGTAGTTAATAAAGTTACAATGATAACAAGAAAGACGGAAATTTTGGACATCACTTCTCCGCCAACCTAATATTTTCAAATATTTCTCAATATTGCAGTGCTTTCATTTTCCCTACGTCATAAGCTCCCGCTACATGCATTCGCTTCTGGTGTCCATTCCCTACTGGTCATTTATTTATTCCGAGTTAGAGGCTACTGCAGCACTTTGCGGCTCTACAGAAAGACACCGATTCTCTACAAATTCTTCCTCGAACATTCAGGTGTAGATTAGCCGCCTATTCTCGTTCAACAACCCATTTTCTCGAAGCACCCTTTTTTCGACAAATTTATCGTAACTACCTGCTTGAACGAGTTTCGTTACTGTACGAAAATCTACAAATTTCAACGGATGAGTTCCCGAAACACCCACGGATCAGTGCAGGAACCAGCCAAAACTATGCACATTTCCACAACCGTCTGAGACGCCGTGCTCACGCAACTCTAATTACCAGCACAAATACTCTAGTTATATGGACTTCTTGGACTTCATAACCCAACCACCCATCCGGCGGCCATTCCTGCTATACTAAAATTCAAAAGACGAGAAACTCAGGGAGTTGCAATGAGATCAAGGCAACCGTTGACAAACTGGCTGCACGAGGCAGTGTTGCTCGACAGAAAAGGTTTGACTTACGAAATCCTCAGAACAGTCTCTATGAATTAGTCGATAAATAGGAGACATAAGGGTTGACCAGAGTAACAGTTGCTTTATTTGCCATATCGGACGGAATGGGGTGAATTCAACGTCGTAAGTCCGTAAGCGACGCCAACAACTCTTGATCGCTACAAAACTCTTAGGTCCGAAAGTTCTGAGGAATTAAACCTCGTGCCCCATTGTAAGTCCCGCCATCATGCGCATAGAGGTGCACGCCCAAATTCAAAGACTCCATCAAAATCGGAGGTGTTAACTCGTTCTCCACAGCCTTCTCTATATTGATTTGGATACGTATCGTTTGGTTGCCGAGGACAGCACCACCGGCGCATTGAACACAATAATTATCCCAGAAAACGCGTTTGTACATTCAATCCGAAGAGTTCTACCTTAACTGTGAGAGTTATTTTGAAGTATCTTCTGAGACACTAGTTTTTGAGAAACATGCAATCTGCACTTGTGTAGCTGCTCTGTAATTCATGCGCATTCACGCGCTGGAGGGAGGTGGAACTCCAATTAATTCCTTAAATTTATCACACTCTACCCACAGAAAAATCAGTGAATTAAAAGTGAAGAATGTGTTTGGATTTAGCTTCGTAGAAGTTTCTTAAGCATGTTAACGATATTAATAGCCATAATCTGTTATGATGGTGATGCAGGTGCGTCTGAAAATTTGCCAAGAGTTGACGTTGGTTTCAACCTAATTTGCTCGTAGCGACATCTCTATTGCAAAATGGACGAACCTTTCAGAAGCGGAGTCGATTCATCGTCCACCGGGCTGCTCTTTATTCTGCATCTCGCAGATTTTGGTGGTTTCCCTCTATCAGTCTGCACTCTTGCATTATCCATATCTGTCTCCCGTCCTCCTACCTTTCTTCGGGAATCCACATCATCAAGAACCTGTGTAATTGTGAGAAAAGAATTCACATTTCATGTCGAACATTGAAAAAAAAAACTCTTCTAGCCCTTTTGGCACAGTGGCGTTCTTGATCTACGAGGTCGTCAAGAAGCCTGTGGATTTTTATGAATTGTTGTTTTTATTGTATAAACCCATTCGAAACGCCTCTCTCGTAAATGTGCTGGCATAAGTTCCTAGGCGGAGCTGAATCTTCTCGAAATTCAAACAAGAAGATGGAAGTTTCAAACGACATAAGAATCCACCTCACTCGTGCACATATTACTGGCTCCGGATATGCACTCATACATCACACTAATACAGTAGTATCTGCTGTTTTAATACCATAGACGTAGCTCGTTACCTCCTCTGGTGAACCGGAAGTATTCTCCTTTGTCTCCGTAGTAGGTGATGACTTTAGCCTATCTATCTCTACTATTCTAGCCGCAGACAACACTCCAAACGACGCAATCAAAGCCAAAATGCCAGATAATCCTTAAGAAATGTTCTGTTACTACTTAATATTCTGTGCTACAGAGAGAAACAGTTAATCTGTACAAAACCTCAGCCGATGAGCGATTTATGAACACATCTTTTATTGTTTTACATCAACTGTTATATAAACACCACTAACCGCATATGCACCACTGTTCTTGCATGGGTCCAATTAAGTTATGAAAAACGAACCATCGAATAAGTAACCACGCAAATAGAATATCTGTACATTGATATGTGTTCCTTGCTACGTTCCCCTAAAACAATATTGATAACAGTTACTCATACTGTTTTATGCTATCATAGTTAATATTAATTGGCATTTTATGTCAGTGTGTGTACAAGAGAACCAGCCCCTACCGGAGAAATCTGATTGCATCCCAACATTCAGCGTGTCAAGTTATGCAGGAAAAGTGTGCAAATCTTCATTTTTACCTTGATTGACAGGTGTTTTGGTCCACTTTTCGTCTGTTGAAAGGCTCACAGTTGTTTACATAACAGTGAAAATGACTGCACCTTGGTATTTATTTATCTACCGAGCCAGAGCGCCGCTTCGCGGCGCTCTGACTCGGACCCGTGTGCCACGTCACCTCAGGGCTAGGTAAACTCTGAAAAAAAGGAACCCCGAGCCAGAGCGCCGCTTCGCGGCGCTCTGACTTGGACCCGTGTGCCACGTTACCTCAGGGCTAGGTAAACTCTGAAAAAAAGGAACCCGAGCCAGAGCGCCGCTTCGCGGCGCTCTGACTTGGACCCGTGTGCCACGTTACCTCAGGGCTAGGTAAACTCTGAAAAAAAGGAACCCCGAGCCAGAGCGCCGCTTCGCGGCGCTCTGACTCGGACCCGTGTGCCGCGGCGCTCTGACTCGGACCCGTGTGCCACGTTACCTCAGGGCTAGGTAAACTCTGAAAAAAAGGAACCCCGAGATAGAGCGCCGCTTCGCGGCGCTCTGACTTGGACCCGTGTGCCACGTTACCTCAGGGCTAGGTAAACTCTGAAAAAAAGGAACCCCGAGATAGAGCGCCGCTTCGCGGCGCTCTGACTTGGACCCGTGTGCCACGTTACCTCAGGGCTAGGTAAACTCTGAAAAAAAGGAACCCCGAGATAGAGCGCCGCTTCGCGGCGCTCTGACTTGGACCCGTGTGCCACGTTACCTCAGGGCTAGGTAAACTCTGAAAAAAAGGAACCCCGAGCCAGAGCGCCGCTTCGCGGCGCTCTGACTTGGACCCGTGTGCCACGTTACCTCAGGGCTAGGTAAACTCTGAAAAAAAAGAACCCCGAGATAGAGCGCCGCTTCGCGGCGCTCTGACTTGGACCCGTGTGCCACGTTACCTCAGGGCTAGGTAAACTCTGAAAAAAAGGAACCCGAGCCAGAGCGCCGCTTCGCGGCGCTCTGACTTGGACCCGTGTGCCACGTTACCTCAGGGCTAGGTAAACTCTGAAAAAAAGGAACCCCGAGCCAGAGCGCCGCTTCGCGGCGCTCTGACTCGGACCCGTGTGCCACGTTACCTCAGGGCTAGGTAAACTCTGAAAAAAAGGAACCCCGAGCCAGAGCGCCGCTTCGCGGCGCTCTGACTCGGACCCGTGTGCCACGTTACCTCAGGGCTAGGTAAACTCTGAAAAAAAGGAACCCCGAGCCAGAGCGCCGCTTCGCGGCGCTCTGACTCGGACCCGTGTGCCACGTTACCTCAGGGCTAGGTAAACTCTAAAAAAAAAAGGAACCCCGAGATAGAGCGCCGCTTCGCGGCGCTCTGACTTGGACCCGTGTGCCACGTTACCTCAGGGCTAGGTAAACTCTGAAAAAAAGGAACCCCGATAGAGCGCCGCTTCGCGGCGCTCTGACTTGGACCCGTGTGCCACGTTACCTCAGGGCTAGGTAAACTCTGAAAAAAAGGAACCCCGAGATAGAGCGCCGCTTCGCGGCGCTCTGACTTGGACCCGTGTGCCACGTTACCTCAGGGCTAGGTAAACTCTGAAAAAAAGGAACCCCGAGCCAGAGCGCCGCTTCGCGGCGCTCTGACTTGGACCCGTGTGCCACGTTACCTCAGGGCTAGGTAAACTCTGAAAAAAAGGAACCCCGAGATAGAGCGCCGCTTCGCGGCGCTCTGACTTGGACCCGTGTGCCACGTTACCTCAGGGCTAGGTAAACTCTGAAAAAAAGGAACCCCGAGCCAGAGCGCCGCTTCGCGGCGCTCTGACTTGGACCCGTGTGCCACGTTACCTCAGGGCTAGGTAAACTCTGAAAAAAAGGAACCCCGAGCCAGAGCGCCGCTTCGCGGCGCTCTGACTCGGACCCGTGTGCCACGTTACCTCAGGGCTAGGTAAACTCTGAAAAAAAGGAACCCCGAGCCAGAGCGCCGCTTCGCGGCGCTCTGACTCGGACCCGTGTGCCACGTTACCTCAGGGCTAGGTAAACTCTGAAAAAAAGGAACCCCGAGCCTCATCCGAGCGCCGCTTCGCGGCGCTCTGACTCGGACCCGTGTGCCACGTTACCTCAGGGCTAGGTAAACTCTGAAAAAAAAACCCCGAGCCAGAGCGCCGCTTCGCGGCGCTCTGACTCGGACCCGTGTGCCACGTTACCTCAGGGCTAGGTAAACTCTGAAAAAAAAAAACCCCGAGCCAGAGCGCCGCTTCGCGGCGCTCTGACTCGGACCCGTGTGCCACGTTACCTCAGGGCTAGGTAAACTCTGAAAAAAAAACCCCGAGCCAGAGCGCCGCTTCGCGGCGCTCTGACTCGGACCCGTGTGCCACGTTACCTCAGGGCTAGGTAAACTCCGAAAAAAAAAACTACCCCGAGCCAGAGCGCCGCTTCGCGGCGCTCTGACTCGGACCCGTGTGCCACGTTACCTCAGGGCTAGGTAAACTC